>CM055108.1:25531802-25964302 GCA_029204225.1 Diphasiastrum complanatum
CATAGGGGTGCTAATTGGTCATAGTTATTCAAGGGGGTGGAATAAGGGGTTGCACAGAGTGGTCAATAGCTATGGGAAAAAGGCATGGAGAAAGGGTACCCTCCCAAACATCACAAGACAAGGGAAAGGGAGTGTTGAAACAAACCTAGAGTGCTGAGTTGGTTTGGACTTCTTGTCCTCTGACCGAGGTCAAGAGTTCGACTCCAATGTGCTGCATCAATGTGGACATACAAAAGAAGAAAAGAAAACAAACCTAGTGGGAACATTTGTGTAAAGTGCAAGGGTTAGGGTAAGAAGTAAGGAGGTGTCTCTTATTGCTTGCAACAATTATGTAGTCTTAGTTGACCATGTCAAAGGCCTTACCAGATTGATTCTAAAGTCTTTTCAAAACTATATCTAGACCAAAAGTCTTCAGACCACTCCAGATCCCTTGGTGTTTTCACGCCCTTAACCTAGCATAGACTTCCACAACACTCTCCATTCACTACAGAATAAGGGATTGGTTTATAAAATAATAGACCGTGAATCAATCGACATCCCCCTTTTGTTTCTCCTATGCCAAGTGGTGCTCTGTTCCAAATGCATCTGGAATAAACTCGTTAATCTATTCACAAAAGAATCAAGCCAAATATAGAACGTTCTGCTACTGTATTCTCACCCTTTCCCTTCCACTGAAAACCAAGTGGCCTTTTGCAAACAATCAAACTTGCCACCTCAACAAGAATAAAACTGATTCTCATCTCTTTTTCCACTATACCCTATCATATTGGCTTATCCTCTGGAGATCCACGGATTCAGATCTCCCTTGTCTATTGAGATAATTCTCCACAGTGATAATCCCCCTGCCAATCGAGTTGGACTCCCTTCTTCTTTGTAAAATCCTGCTATATATTTTCACATTGAGGTGGTACTCTTCAGCTATAGACAATCGTGGTATATTTTTGGTGGCAGAGTAACATTAATGGGTTTCTTCTTTAGTAGGTCATATTGATGCGTTTACGTGGCATACTTGGTCCAGCACTTGGCCGGTTATTCTACAAAATTTTACAAAGTTCTCATGGCAAAATTTGGCAGAGTTTTATATCAGTATTTGGTAGTAAAGCTCTTATTGAGTGTGTTGCGTATCTATTTCATGTTTCTGCTTTTCTTTAGCAGACTTGGGCCATTTGTATAGCAGTGTGATACTTTAGTAGTAGCGCATAGACATGCTTCCAATTTTCTTGGTTAACTGCCTCCTCATATGTCTTCTTGACACCATCAATGTTGTATGTAGTCTGTGGCTTTTAGTTTGACATACACACATTTGTACCATCTTCTTCAAAATGTGTTATGTTACGTCATTTTGAGTTACTAAAGATCAATAAGAGGTTGCATGAAGGTTTTATGTGTCAGAACATAGTGGAAAACCTTGAAAATTGTGAAAAAACCATGTTTTTTGAAGGTTTTTCCTACTTTTTGATGCATACAGTTGTTGGAATGCTTAGAAACTTTGCATGCATGTTCCCCAACATCATTCGAAGCTGTCCTATCAGTATCAATACAAAGAACGAATCGTAGAGGTCGTGCAGGGCCGGAAATGGGCTGAAAATTGATGATTTTCATGTTTTTTTGGGGATTTAATTCTCTGCAACTGTAAAGGGATCACCTATGGTGCTTATCCAGTCCTTTTGGTAGTCCTTTTGGGCTTCTGATCAAGCCATAGGTCTCTGAATTTGGTGGCCGGAGGCTTGTGCTCTAATTTGCCAAAGATTGGTGGTAGTGCGTGTTAGAGTTAACATTGGTACCCCTAATGTTGTCATCTAGGTTAATTAGGATTATTGGGCCATGCCTGCGTGCTAATTCTGGGGGCCCTTACCTATATTCAGTAAAGTCAAGTTAGAATTTAGTTAGACTCAAGGTTGAGATTCTAGTGCTTGATTTGGAGCACAAGTTTTGCTATGGATAGGTGTTGGTGCTTTTACCTTACATAGAGACCTTTTACTTTATATGGAGACATCAATTAGGCAATTGCTTTTCGGCATAGACCAAAGTCTCTTAAGTATGTTGTGCGCCCTAGGGCTCATTTGCAATGGGACATAGTTAGAGTTTCCATCACTTGTGTTCTTTTTCATGTGTTTGGCTAAGAAGGGTTGTGCGGCAAGAGGAGATTAGAAATCTGCCTCGTTTCTCAGAGATTCAGATTTGCAGGGCAGATTGGTGAAGGTGCGGGGCAAATTGCTAGAAAACAGAATGCTGACTGGGATCAGATCGTTGTTAGAGTTGTATCGCTGCCTATGTTAGCTGGCTGCTTACTGATGGAACAGGCCTGACACGACCTGGCTGAACCTGATTGCTGGCTGTCTGAGTCTGTATATTGATTTGGAAGCTGCTACAGATCAGATCGCTGGCTGTCTACCGTTAGATCGCTACATGGTACCTGAATCTGATCGCTGAGTTGGATCAGACCTACAGATCTTATTGTTGCCTACAGTTTGCTGACAGACCTATAGATCACTAGCTGCTGAAGACCTATAGATCGCTGCCTGAAATTGGCTGTGATCGCTGCCATCAGAGTTGTGCGTAGACCTGAACCTGTTTGTTGGAAGAGGATAGATCAGAATCTGTTCACTGGTAGGAGTGCTGACCTACAGAGCAGGTGTTCGCTGAAAATCAGGTTGTTGGAATTAGTTACAGATCAGTCTTTTGTTGGAGACAAGTTGCTACTAATCAGAACACTATTGGTAGATCACTATAGATTGTCAATCACTGTTGGAAGTAATTCGTACACATGCAAGGAAGCATGTACATGTGCAGATTGCCGGGAAGCAATTGCTATGTCTTGTAGTAGCAAATCACTCAGGTTTAGAACCTTGATGCATGCTGAAGGAGGAGTCAAGACTAGCATTACGACTAGGAGTTGTTTTGCAATCAGGGTGCAAGGTGAAGAAAGGATCCACAAGAGTTATCGGACAATTTCCTCGCAACGTGGAAGGGTCAACTCACAGGAAACGGAAAGCTACATGAACAAGAAGACGTCGAGGGAGATGGCAGGAGAAGACAATCAATGATCACGGTGTCACTGAAGTTGCAGAAGCGGCTACCAACCAACATATTGAAGGGAGGTCAACTTTAGAAATTCTAAGATTGGACAAGGTTATGGTAAACTCTTAGAGGGAGTTGCATGAGAACTATAGACACAGTCAAGTGGTAGCGGCCTGTCTCATGCTAAAAGTAGGACCTGAGAAAAGGACCTCCAGGTATGTATAGGAAGGGACCACCTCTAGAACCTGCCCACCCAAAGTAAGGTCCTGTCGCTACATTAATGTACTCGAAGTGTTGAAGACCATAAACTTGGTCTTCCCAATGTTCACCCCTAGGCCCCATCTGGCACAAAACTGCATTTGGACTGATTATGCTACTAGCCTGTACACGGTCCCTACCGACTCACCTATCTCCATATCTCCACGGCCATCTGAGTTCTTCTTCTTCACATCTGACATGATACTTGTAGCCATTAAGAAGATGAAGTCCCATAGGGCCAAAGACATCGAAGACCTTGAATCTGAACTCCTTTCTCATGCCTCCGACTTACTCGCCCCCACTATTGCCACCCTTCTTAACTCTGCAGTTGTTTCTGGCTTCCCATCCTCCTGGTGCACTAACGTTATCCACCCCATCCATAAGAATGGTAACCCCATGATTTCGAGTAACTACCGCACCATAATGATTGGGCATGTCCTGGCGAAACTATATAGTACTATATTACAGTTTGTTGTGAGCTCAGAGGCGGAGACTAGGAGACTACATGCCATGGGTCAGGTTGGTTTTCGAGCCCATTATTCTACTGTTGATCACATCTTCACATTGCGTGCCTTGATTGAAGAGGCTAAGCACAGGAGAGAGAGGGTTTACTGCTGTTTTGTGGACTTCAAGAAAGCCTTTGATTCTGTTCCTCGCTCATCGCTCATTCAGAGACTTCGAGACTTCGGCTTCTCCACCGACATTGTTCTTGCTGTGATGGCACTTTATGAGCGGGTCCTGGGCTGTTTCCGACATAGCAGTGGCATATCTGATCACATTTGGAGCACTATTGGGGTGAAGCACGGTTGTTCCCTCTCACCAGTCCTCTTTGGCTTGTATATTGATGAGTTGGAGAGAGTCATTACACAGGGTGGTGGTCCTAGCTGCAGGCTTGGTGACATCTTGATTGCTATCCTCCTTTATGCCGATGATGTGGTATTGGTCTCACCGACCAGAGAGGGTCTACAACGACAGTTGGATTGCTTGCATGAGTTCTTCAGGAGAGGTGTTGGAGAGTGAGGAATGAACTCACGCCAAAAAGCGCCCGAAGAAGAGCTGAAAAGAAGGTCAATGAGGCGTTTCCCTTCAGAATCATCATGGGAACGCTTCTTACGGCGAAGAGCACGATGGTAGGAGCGTCAGGAAGATCGAAGCAGATGTGGGGCGTGGATGCGTGAGTAGGTTACTGACTGATGAAGAGAACAACACTCGGTATTGTACCAAGGAGGGTGTAGTGATCAAATGTGTACGTGGGTGCTCGGGTAAGCATGGGTAGTGTAGGTGAATGAGTGGTTGGAAGGTGGCCGATGTCAAAGGAGAGAAAGAAGTGATCAGAAAGGGTGGTGGGGAAAACGTGGAAGTCAGAAATGTGGGTACAAAGGATGGTGACCCCAGGAGATAGTCAACGACACTATGTCCTCCACTGTGAGGGTGGCATGTATAACTGTCTGAATGTGGCCAGCAGGGTAAGCCATTATAAATGGCTAGCTCATGTGCCTCTCCAAACTGTAATAAGTGCTCACTATATGAAGTAGTAGGTCCCAAACTGTCCGCGCAGGTCCTGGTAACTCCAAGCATATCACTGTCTAGGGCACGAACATGTAGCTGATCAGTGATGTCGAAGATATCTGTCTGTCGTGAAGATGTCCGGGCATTAAAATCCCCTGTGAGGAGAATATGCCCCCGCTCTGAGAATCTGATAATGTCTGGTGAGAGGTCCTGATATGGAGATCCAATACCCTCAGCAAAAGACGAGGACTCTGGTGGAAAGTAACATGCTGCAATGAAAAGATCTCTATCCAAGCCAATATCCTAACCCACGGTGTGAGTCCATATGTAGCGGGCCTGCACGTCATGTCGAATGAAGTCAATATTCGACCACCTGAACCTCGTCCACTAGCAGATCTAGTCTCTCGTCGGAATACTGAGTCCCATTTGTATCCAGGAAAAGAAGGAAGTCCTCGCTCCGGGCTCTCGTGTGTCTCTATGAAGAATAATATATCTCTACCTGTAATAAAGTCAACAAGGTCCCCTGTCGGCGACTCTCTAGAGAAGTGAAACAAATAATGAGTGTAGTTGCATCTCTGGTGGTCCTCCAAGCTGTATCTAGCCCATCTGTCATATGTCCTAGAGTGGTCTCGAGAAATCTCGTGGCTTCGGCAATGGCATCCTGTGTGTCCGGTATGCCACGAACCCTGATGTTGTGGGCCTTTTGCTCCCTTGACCTCTCTTCTGAAATAGTGGTTGAGATGACGGAGGAGATGGGGGCGCTAGGCTTGGTGCCTTTCTGCAGGACTGTTTGCTTGAGGATTAAAGCAGTCTCTGTTTTTCAAGCGATGAGAGTTTGCTGCCCAAGCAAAATATTTTATTTGAAGTTTCCTCCGAGACACTATTTTCTGCAAATCGTTGCTTGAGAAACACATTTTCTTGTTCAAGCCTCTCCATTCGCTCATTAACACGATAGAGATCTCGAACCAGCTTGCCATTCTCCGTTTCGAAAAAGTGTAATTGTCTCTTAAAGCCGAGGATTTCTTGCCGGATGAAGCTGAGGTCATAGCAAAGAGGCCTTCAGTAGGTTTAGAAGGGGTATAATCAACAAGCGGATTCGTAATCGTT
This sequence comes from Diphasiastrum complanatum, assembly GCA_029204225.1. Taxonomy (NCBI): domain Eukaryota; kingdom Viridiplantae; phylum Streptophyta; class Lycopodiopsida; order Lycopodiales; family Lycopodiaceae; genus Diphasiastrum; species Diphasiastrum complanatum. The sequence continues at coordinate 25,537,698 of CM055108.1, forward strand.
ATGGAAATTCCGGCAGCAGATGCGGTAGGTACGGTAGATAGTTCAAAAACAGATTCGGAGGTAGGTTCAAATGTAGAAGCAAGAGGATCGACGCTGGAAAGTGCGCTCAGAGCTGATTCTGAGGTGGAGCCAGCAGCGGATAGGTTAGGAAATGCGATGGAGCCCTGAGGTGGAGCGGTGGCAGCAGCGGAGCTGTGTGGTGGAGCGACGGCGGAGCTAGGTGTTGGAGCGATGGCAACAACGGATATGTTAGGGCCAGCAGCGGAGCTGTGTGGTGGGGTGATGGCAGCAGCGGACAGGTTAGGGCCATCTGCTTACAGGTAGCTAGGTGCGATGGAGACAGCTGAAAGAAGCGGATCTGCGGTGGAGCCAGCAGCTGAGCGTGGAGGAGAGTGGGGGGAGTTACCTCCCCCTCGCGTGAGTGGAGCCATGTGGTGGAGCGCTGGCAGCAAACAGATCGCAGCTAGGAGGGTGCCACCCACCACAGCTGAGTGAGAGAGAGAGAGAGAGAGCGAGAGAGCTATGGTTTAGGGAGAGAGAAAGAGAGAGATGCTATTGGGTCTAGGGAGGGAGAGAGAGGGGGAGAGAGAGAGAAAAAAACAGAGGCAGATTTGATTGAGAGAGAGAGAGAGAGAGAGAGAGAGAGAGAGAGAGAGAGAGAGAGAGAGAGAGAGAGAGAGAAAGCTTGATTAATGTCTTTTCCATGCCAAAAGGCATATAAGACAAATAAGTACATATCAAGTATGTGGACCATATGGGAGCGTATGAAAAAACGTCTCCAAAAACTGAAAGAAAAGCATTTATAATAAATCTAAACACAATTATCAGTGTTAACTAAACCGAAAGGTAGAAAGCAAGAAATGGCTATGTATAATGGAAGCAAGCCGCAGATCAAGTCCTGGAGGTGATACTGCTACTGCTGCTGCTGTTACTACTGAAAAAAGATGTAATACAAGCGGCAGTGGGGAGTGAAACTGAGATCTGCTGCCGATGTCGAATGTAGGGAGGACGTCTCCTCGTAGTAGGCCGAAGAGGTCTGGCTGCTGGGCAATGCTGGGAGGTGCGCTGCCTTTGATCTCTGTGGAAAGTCGTGTCCTCATCCTCGTCATCATCATCTAAGTCTGGGACTGGTCGTGAATGTCGTCTGGAGAAAAAGGAGGTAATCTGAAGCTGTGTGTCAGGAGCAATATGATGTTGAGGCTGGAGATCCCGTCGTAATAGAAACATCTCTCGGACCTTAAGTGCAACACAACGTGGATCCTCATATGTAACAAGTGAGCGCAAAGTAACTGGTGTATCCCTGAACAAGCAATGGTATCTCCCACGAATCTCATAATAAGCTGGGCAAATGAAAATAAAATGCTCCTCAGTCTCTACTGCCCCTAGGGAACAAAGCTGGCAGATCCTGTCCTCTCGTGGGGTACCCTGAAACCGGCCAGTCTCAATCTCAAGCTGGTGCAAAGAGACACGGAGCTGACCCAATATGAATCTGGGTCAGCTCCGTGTCTCTTCGCGCCAACTTGAGCTTGAGAGAGAGAGAGTTTGAGAGAGAGAGATATGGTTTAGGGTTTAGGGTATAGGGAGGGAGGGAAATAGAGAGAGAGAGAGAGAGAGAGAGAGAGAGGAGAGAGAGAGAGAGAGAGAGAGAGAGAGAGAAAGAAAGAAAGAAAGAAAGAAAGAAAGATCTTTATTAATGTCCGTGGAGTACCCTAAGGTACATAGGACTGAAAAAAAGGTACATGTCAAGTGTGCCCGGTGGGAGCGTGAAAGCTCAACCACCTAAAAGAAACAAGATTACAATAAAACAGGAAATAGTGCTATGCACAAGGAGAGTCAAGCATCATAGATGTCTCTCTGCTTTGTGAGAAAAAATGATGTAAAGTATGCTGTGGCACTGTCTCTGTGCGAGCTGCGTCTCTCTGTCGTCGAGTAGATGATCGGTGGTGTCTACGGTGTCGTGAAGTTGTAGGCCGTGGCCTGCGGGCTGGCTGTCTCTCTGGTTGACGACACTGCCTCTGCCGTCTATGTATGGTGGCATCTGGAATCTCAGCCTCTCCATCAGAGTCACTACTCTCCTGCCTCTGTCTCCGACGGGATAGACACTCCTGTATGCTCAGCTGTATCAGGGGGGAGGTGTTAGCGTCAAGACTCGCCATACGTAGGTCTATCATCTCCCGGATCATCAACGCAACACATCTGGGGTCCTCATACGATATCAAGGCAGAAAGTGCAAGTGGATGGTCTCGAAACAAGCAGTGTTCTCCCTCGAATCTCATAGTAAGCTGGGCATCTGAAGAGAAAATGAAACTCATCCTCTATATCATGTAGATCACACATACTACAAATCCGCGCATCTCTCGGGATGCCCCTGTATCTACCAGTCTCAATGGCTAACTGGTGAGAGGAAACCCGGAACTGACCCATCACTATCCGCAGTCTGTGTGAGATACTGTCCACTAGGTATCTGGGTACAATGGGATACCCAGCAGGATCCCGAGATAGAAAATGTGTCCGATAGAACTCCGTCTTCACCCCAGATGAATCCTGCCAAGTGCTCTGAAGATATGCCCTGTATAAGTATCCTCTAATATACTGATGAGTACCAGCTGGTAGATCCGTAATGTGAATACTCAATGTGGAGAGGAGACGACAGGCTTGGGAATACCACGAGGAGGAGTGTCCCTCAGAGTGTAGGTGCTGGGAGGACGACAGAGTTGCTGCAGCATAATGTGTGCCTCTACCCTGGAGATCCTCTAGGCGCTGTATGAATGTGACAATATTGAACAATGCCTCTATCTGAATAGGGGGGACGACAAACTTTGCCAATATAATATGATGTGGGATAGAGGGCTTAGCCTGTATCATCTGAGAGAGCATATGAATCTGAAGTCGTGAGATGCGCGCCCACTCGGTAGCTGTCAAACCAGTACTCCATGTCTCTGATGCATATAGAGCTGAGGGAACGACCATAGTGTCAAAGAGTCGGCACTTACTAGTCGCATCTCTAACATGTGAGCTGAAGCATAATCTCTCCAACTCTACCAACAAGTTTATACCCTTCCGTAGTCGGGAAAATGCCGCCTGTCGCATGCTGAATGTGGGACCATAAAATACCACCCCTAGGTATGTGTAGGAGTCAACTACCTCAAGTGGATGCTCCTCCCATAAAAGCACCTGTCGCATCATGAAGGATCTAGAGGTGTTAAATATCATAACTTTGGTTTTGGCCACATTCACTGATAGTCCCCACTGAGTACAAAAAGAGTGAAGCGCGTCAAGATGCCGCTGCAAACCTTCCCTTGTCCTTGAAAGCAAAACCACATCATCAGCATATAATAGGATAGCGATAACGAGGTCACCCAATGTGCATCCCTCACCTCCCTCTGCCTTTATAACCTGCTCAAGCTCGTCCATATATAAACCAAAGAGTGTAGGGGAGAGAGGACATCCCTGCTTAACCCCAATGGTACACTCTATCTCTGGTGATACAACTCCTGATACTCGGATACGACCAATAACTCGTCTGTACAATGCCACAACTGCCTGTATGATATCCTCTTGGAGGCCACGGTCCCGAAGTCTCTGTATCAGTAGATGTCGAGGCACAGAGTCAAAGGCCTTGCGGAAATCCACAAAGCAGCAATATACACGCTCTCTCCTGGCCTTAGCTTCCTTAATGATAGATCTCAGGGTGAAAATATGATCTGATGTGGTATATCCTGGTCTGAAACCTGCCTGACCTATGGCATGCAGTGCTCGGGTATCCATCTCTGTACTGATCTCTGACTGAAGAATAGAACCATAAACTTTGGCAAAGAGATGACTGATCATGATGGTACGATAGTTGTCGGCTTTCATGGGATCACCGCCTTTATGGATAGGGTGGATAAGGTTTGTGGACCAGGGTGAGGAGAAACTAGATGTGATAGAGCAGTTAAATAGGAGAGAGAGAAAGGGTGAGAGAATGTTAGCAGCTTGCGTCAAAAGTTCAGCTTCTAGATCATCAATATCCTTGGCCTTATGTAGATTTAATCGGTCAATGGCCTCTTCTACTATGGCTGGAGAGAATATATCAGAAGTACATGTGTAGGGATGTGTAGGAAGTGGAGGGGTGTCAGGAACAGTGTACAACGATGTGGCATAGGTTACCCATGTGCTAAGATCTGTGATCTGGGGTGGAGGTGCCCGTGAGAGGAATTTTTGCCAAAATGATCGCAACGAGGAGCTAAAGAGAAGGTCCATCATCTTCTTTCTCTGGCCGATTTTGTAAGTAATTTTCTTTTTTCGGGTGGTTCTACGGTATACACGGGATAAGTCCTTTACCATATAGGGAAAGTGGTAGCGTGGGTAAATCAAGTCCAGATGAAGTTGGTTACACTCGTGGTCATACCAGGGATTGTGTGGTCGATTATGTCGTAAGTGCTTGGGCCGTGGAGATGGGAAGGCAAGGGATGCAGCGATATGCAAGGTCCGGACAAGAAAAAGAGACTGGTCCGTCAAAGTATCGTTGTAAGGGAAATGAGTCAGGAGGTCAAATAATGCTTCCCTGTACCTTGGGGTGTTTTGAGGATGATAGCGGTACACTGTTTTGTTGCCGGGAGTTAGGGTATTAGTACATGGGGTGTGAAGAAGGCCAATAAAGAGAGAGAGGTATGAGTGGTCAGACAAAGTGGTACGGTGAACCAGGAAAGATGAAATTTAGGGGAGGAGAGTCGACAATCCCATGAAATAGTCAACAACACTACTCCCTCCACTGTGTGGGAAACAAGTAAAGTCACCTGAATCAGGCCACTGCAATAAGCCATTATAAATGGCCAATCCATGAGCCTCGCCCAACTGAAGCATCTGCTCTCCGTATGCAGTAACTGGACCCTCTACATCTACTGATCGTCGCCGGAGGCCAAGATCATCCCAGTCTAAAGCATGTATCCGCTGTGGATCATCCTTTGCTCTATGGAACTCTGTCTGCCTGGACCCAGTCCTGGCATTAAAGTCGCCAGCTAAAAGATCATAACCCCGCTCCTCATATCGGATAATGTCTGAAGAGATATCCATGTAAGGTGACTCCTCATCTGCTGTGAAATCTGAGGTGTTTGGTGGAAAATAACAAATGGCCAGAAAGAGGTCACGGGTCAATCCCATCAAAGTCTGGTCCACCCGAATCCAAATATAGCGAGCTCACTCATTTGTATGCACCAACTCGACCCAAGGCAGAGAGAGAGAGAGAGAGAGAGAGAGAGAGAGAGAGAGAGAGAGAGAGAGAGAGAGAGAGAGAGAGAGAGAGAGAGAGAGAGAGAAAGAAAGCTTTATTAATGTCTTTTCCATGCCAAAAGGCATATAAGACTAGTAAATGTACATGTCAAGTATGTGGCAACCGTAGGAGCGTATGAAACGTCTCCAAAACTATGATAGAAATAACAAATCTAACTGCTATGAACTGAAATGGAAACTGAAAAAGATGCGATGGTATATGAAGCATGTGGGAGCATATATACTGCTAAATGAGAGAGAGAGAGAGAGAGAGAGAGAGAGAGAGAGAGAGAGAGAGAGAGAGAGAGAGAGAGAGAGAGAGAGAGAAGAAGAAGAAGAAGAAGAAGAAGAAGAAGAAGAAGAATAATCCAGTGGGAGATGGTAGGGCGCACACCAACTGATGTGAGTGTTTGCCCTGTACCTGTTCGCTTGCAATATAGGCTTCTTTTTTGTTTTTCACAGTTTATTTCCATCGTGGGATTTGGCTTGACGGTCTTCTTTGTGTACAAACAGAGAAGCTCCTGGAAGATGTCCGCCGGCACAACGAACGGCATCGGAAGCAAGAAGCAGAATTTCATGAGCGTCAATGAGAGATAATGGCACGACTACCAGAGCTGCAGCCACGTGCCCTGCGACTCTCGGACCTGCTCCCCCCTACCCCCGCTGGCGAGGGCGAGGAAACACAACGGATTGGAATCAACTTCACCGCGGAACAGCTGGCCATGGTCCGGGAAAGGGTCCTTCGTCGTCGGGCCAGGCAGGAGGCAGAGCGACAAAATAATGCACCTGACAAAATAATGCCTGGTTTTCTGAAACGCGATCTTTGTAGTTTAACATATGTAATTTGTGCAATGAGTTGAAAATGAGAGAGAGAGAGAGAGAGAGAGAGAGAGAGAGAGAGAGAGAGAGAGAGAGAGAGAGAGAGAGAGAGAGAGAGAGAGAGAGAATCCGTTTGGATCGGAGCTAGACTATGCAAAGACCCCTTCCTTTTTGTTTGCATGTTCTTATGCAATTCTCGAAGTGGAGTCACAATTGGTCCTTCTTGGGATGCTGATATCAGACATACTACTGTGTCGGTCTTGTGGATCTCTATACTGAATGACACAGTTCTGGTGACCATTCACTCTTCTGATGTCCTATTCACGTCTTGATTGTGAGCAGCAGTTTTGTTGCAGTTGTTTTCATCAAGCTATGGAATGGAGGATCTTCACTTCCTAGGCAGGAAAATCCACCGATTGGAAATTAGTGGGTGTTGTCTCTAAAGTCACCCTAAAAACGTTTGACCTGGATTTGAAGGAGCAATTAATGACTTTCCAGATAAATTTGCAAAGTCTGTGTTGTTGTAATGAGCAGATCTTTCACTAATCAGAATGAAAAAAAGCTCACTTGTGTATGTACCTTTTTCATGGAGAAGTAAAACTGCAATTCTCAAGAAAGCTTTAGCAGCAGAACATTTTTGTTTGCATGTTCTTATGCAGTTTTGGAAGTGGAGTCACAACTGGTCCTTCTTGAGATGCTGAGCATTCACTTCACCCAAAAATCTTCTGGTCTTGAGCTTGATCCTGCATGTAGTTTACGTAGTTGTGCCAAAGATAGGATGCCCGATTTCGCACCCTGGATACTTGGCCAAATACCTGGGTGAAATGGGTATTGATCATTGCCCCCAGAAGGCAAAAAATGTGAATCTGGTTGACCTGCACCTTGGATAACGAACTGTACAAAATGACAATCCCCTAACCCTAAACCTTGGATAATGGTCCTTGGACAAAGGAGGCTTTGTTAGCAAGGATAAAGGAGAAGTTCCAGAAAACTTGCTTGGTATTTGTGACTTCACAAATTTTTTGAAACTTATGCCCGTAAAGCATAAGGCACTTGGATTACCTGAGAAGACGTGTACAAATAACAGAATGAAGCTAGAGACCTTATTGATAGGGATATGTATTGATCCCTGTCTGTCCCTAGATTGGTTTGTCGTTTGACTAGAGTATATTTGGAGGATTCCTGCTGTGGCACGACATGCAATTTCCCGAGCATTCGGAATTGGTCGAAAGCACAAAAACCTTATGCTCTAAAAAAATCTCACCTTGCGATCCGATCATCCCATTCTGTTCTGCTACAGCAGTGACATAATTCCTGTTTCCTTTCAGTGTTGCTGTTGGAGTTCATCCCAAATCCCTAAACCTATCTCATCACATAGGCCATAGTACTGTGTAGGTCTTCTACTTCTCTGTGTTAAATGACACGGTGGAGCATAAGTAATTAGTAAGCTGTTGAAGTTCATCCGGGGAGCACATTGTTGACCTGTATTTATATAATAGTATAATATAGATCCGTAAGAGAGACAGAGATAGCTAGAGCACGAGACTGTGCTCTTCGGACTCAAAAAATATAAATTGTTTGCTCTTTCATGCACGGTTCTGTGATATCTCAGTTATGGGAGGAGATTTTGTGGATTTTTGCCATGGTATCAATGGTAGTACTATTTTTATAAAAAAAAATTGTATATTTCAAATTTTTTATATCTTAAATTATGATATTACTCTATACCCAGTTTTATAATCGGTTGGTATCACCCTTGTGATACTAGCCCGGTCTACAACTCATATACCTCATTATATTGATACCCTACTGATATTAAATTTTTTTAAAAACCTGCAATACCCTGACCCGGCTGCTGGTATCCCACCCCAAAGTCTCTTATTGGCACCTCACTAGGCTTAACGCCTGCGCCAATGAGAGCCTAGAGCGCGTCTGTGGGCCCAGAGGGAGCTGCTCGGGCATCAGGCTCAGGTTGGCGGTGGGAGGAGGGAGGCGCAATGCTGGCGCGTGCTGCAGGGCTGCTGCGTCCATCTAGTGGCCAGCGGACTGGAGCTGGCATCCAACTGCCAACTACCTGAGGAAGCCAATTGCCTGAGCTGAGGAATCGAGCTCATCCAACTGAGAGGAGAATGCGTTTGGCAATGTTCATGGAAGCTTTCAGTCGCATTCTGGCTATGCATATATGCTGAAAAGCTCAGGTTTCTGCTCTTGCTTTGGTTCTCCTCGCGTGGTTCTGCTCGCCCTCCTCTGCTTTAGTTTTGCTTGCCTCCTCTGCTCATCCCTCCTCTCCTTTGGTTCTGCTCGCCCTCCTCTGCTTTGGTTCGGTTCTGGGTAGCCTCCTTTCAGCTTTCTCTCCTCTTTTCAAAGTGCACGCTTGCTGAAGCTCGTAATGTCATTTGTGGTTGGCAGAATGAGACTAATGTTGGTTCTTTGATGATTCCATGAGTGCTTGATGTTGGCAAAAACCTTGGAGCTGCTATGAGTAATTCATCTTCTATTTTTGTTGCATTTATGCTTTTCAGTGAAGCTTGCATGTGTTTTGTTCTTCCACAATAGAATCTAATTGCATGCGTTTTGTTTTTCCACAATAGAATCTGAATGTTTTTTCACAATAGAATCTGATTGTTCTCTACGAAGTTAGATTTTACGGTCAGATTGTAAAGGTCAGATTGTAAATGTAGGAGAGCCACCAATTTTGTGTATCTAATCTTCCAAATAAGACCTTAGATTTGGTTCTTTTTATTTGAAAAGGTCTAGAATTTTTTTTTGATCCACCTCATGTATATTTGAATACATATTTTTCATGCTTACAAAATCATCAAATAGAACACCCGTCTTTTGCATTGATTACGCAATCGGCATCACAATATCCTTGGAAAACAACACATAATTGAAGGTCCATTTAAAATACCTCAATCCATTTTAAATGTCATGATGAGGAGAAGACAAAAATAAGACTTCCAACCAACTGTTTGCATTGGATTCCAATATTTGCACCCTCTTCCTCATCACTCAATGTTTGCATAGGGTTCAAGTATATGAAACTTCTCCAACAATTCTTCGACATACTTTGCTAGAAGCTAGAAATAGACTATCTTGTTGATGCCAAATTTCAATTCCAAGACAAAAAATGAAATGTGCCAAGATCAAATTGTCTATCGACAAAGGTACTGCTACTTCAATGGTAATTAGCTTATCACTAACCTAGAAGAGTTGCTAATGTGATAATGAACCATGTTGATCCTTCATGGATTCTCCAGTCTTAGCTAGATTGATTAGTGGGATCTCTAGAAAAGTCAATTAAGGGGTTAAGGATCTTTTTGGAGGGAGAGCTGGTGGTATGTGACATTAGTAAATCCAAAGGGGAGGTTCTAGAACCATAAGGATTTGATTGGCAATGGTAGACTTCGATAATTATCAAATGTTGATCTAAAACCATTGGTCAAATATTATGTGGTATTTTGTGAAATTTTGAGGTTTAATCCGGATCCCAAATGGGTATCTCACAATTTACAAAATCGGGAACCCTTAAAGCTATTTCTCGCTGTCTTAAACCCTTGCGTAGTAGTAAATTCTCGAATACTAGACATCAAATTGATTTTATATGATTCCTTCCAGTCTGAAGGAATGGTATCATCATGTGAATTACTACTTGTACGAATAGGTCTTGGAATACTAGTAAATTCTAGAGTGATTGTGTTTCAATCTCTTCAACCCAGGTTATCTCTTATGCATAGATGGATTTTAGATGGATGATGGTTAGGGTCACTCGAACTGAAAATGGGTGACAGAAAAGTCCTGGTTGTAATAGAGTGAATCCTTTATGGAAGGCACTTATTATTGACTTTTCATGATTTTAGATATTTTCATGTGTCATCTCTCCAACTAATTTTTATAAGAAATCTGGTAATTTTTTTAAAAGGAGGGGTGAAGTGATGGGTAAAATTTTGTTAAAGGATCTATTAGTTGCAAAGGATTTATCAGTTAATTTTCGAAGAAAGCCAGATTATGTATGAAAAATGTGATTATCCGAAAGCATTTTTGGACAAATTCAGAGTAAGATACATAATTGAAATTTTTTGAATAAGAGAAATTCTCCAGGGATTGTGTGGAACAATCTGGATCTATAGGTGGTTTGAAACTTGAAGTCATTATAAGTAGTATAGATGAAGATCAAAAGTTACTAATCCCAGTTTTTTTCGAGATAGGAGTAAGTTTGATCAAAACGTTGAATCTGGAATGTTTGTATTAGATAAACCTGATCTTAGTTTGGGTACTAGGATCAGGGAGGGGTTGATTAAGTGGAATAAATTATGTTGTTAGAAGTAAGTTAGGCTGGAAAACTCATGAGAGTGGATATGCTCTTCATCTTAGAGATTTCCCAGATATATTATTTACTCATGAGAAATAGAACTCTTTGGTAGTTAAGTTACAAGTTTATCATGAGATATGTGTGTAGGAATCCAGAATCAAGACTATTCATTAACACAAAGTATTCTCAAAGAGAAGAGAGAGATGGTTAGATGACCCTCTTGTAGAAACTTGTGGACAGCCAATATGAACAGTAGATTGCTTAACAAAAGTGTGTCTCATACAAATGAATGGCTACATATAAGTAGTCCAAGATGGCTATCTACCTTCATGACTGTTGGCTGTCCAATAACTTGACTAATGGCTATCTAGCTACCATAAGTTACATAAAATGATTAAGTACCCCAAATAACAAGTTAGGTACTTAATTCACATGTATAGGCCCCTAGTGGACCCACGAGTCCCTACAAGTTAGTTTCATACTAACTTGGGCCTAAAATATAAATGACCATGGTTACACAGATCTCGACCTTTTGGGTCATAGTAACCTATGGCTTCTACATCATTTACATTTATTATTCTAACACCCTCCTTAAATGAAAATGACATGTATTCACTAAGTAAGAAAATTTTGTTGCTTTAAATTTAAAGCTTCACAAAGAGCTTTAAATCAAACTCTAGGCAATGCCTTAGTGAACACATCTGCAATATTATCCTCAATGGGACAATATTCAAGCGTGATGTCGCCATTATGAAGCTTCTCCCGAACAAAGTGATAGTGGATCTCGATATGCTTTGTTCTTGCATGAAATACTAGATTTCGTGCAATGGCAATAGCACTTTGACTATCCGTAAATAGGAGAGTAGCTGAGGACTGGCCATGCTTCATATTGACAAGTAATTGTCTCAGCCATACACACTCCGTAGTGGCTGAAAACGTTGCTCTATATTCTGCTTCACTTGAGGATGTAGCAACGGTGGGCTGCTTCTTGCTTAACCGAGAAACTGTAGAATTTTCAATGAAAAAGCAACGACCACTAGTAGAGCGTCTAGTGTCTTGATCTTCCAATCCGAGTCACAAAAACCAGCCAAACATGCATCATCACTAGAAGGATAAAACAGACCAAGTGTTTTACTTCCTTGAAGATATCGAAGGATCCTCTTCAATGCTTTCCAATTTGATGTCAACGGAGCATGCATGAATTGACTCATGAGGGAAACATTATAAGATATGTCTGGTCTTGAGTTGCATAAGTAAATGAGACTTCCAACCGCTTGACAATATAGTGTAGTATCAAATGGTTCACCACCACTTTGATTACTTAACTTCAGGCCCATCTCAATTGGTGTAGCAACCGGCTTGCAATCTTCCATTTTGAAACGCTTTAAAATCTGCTTAATGTACCGCTGTTGGGTAATGAAGATTCCAGCCTTTCCTTGCAAAAACTCAAGACCAAGGTAGAAATGCAATTGGCCTAAATCTGATGTATCATAAACTGAAGCAAGATCAAATTTTAAGGCTGCAATATATTGTTCATTACTACCCGTAATGATAATATCATCAACATATAGCAAAATGATGATGATAAACTCAGATGTATGCATGACATAAAGCGTAGATTCACTAGGACTGTTAGAAAACCCACGATCACAAAAGTATGTGTGTATCTTTTGATACCACATCCTTGGGGCTTGTTTTAGTCCATAGAGAGCCTTCTTGAAAAGACACACTTTGTCTTCTTGACCTGCAACCCAAAAACCAGCAGGTTGCTGAAGGTAAACTTCCTCATTAAGATCATCATTGAGGAAGGCTGTCTTTTGTCAAGTTGGTGCATACGCCAACCATGATGGGCAGCCAAAGCAGTGACTATCCTTACGGTAGGTATTCGTGCGGTAGGTGCAAAAGTTTTCTCATAATCAATGCCCTCCTTTTGCGCATAACCTTTGGCAACAAGTCTTGCCTTGTACCTTTCAACAGTACCATCGGACTTGTACTTGATCTTATAAACCCATTTACAGCCAATTGCTTTCTTTCCATGTGGAAGATCAACAAGAACCCATGTTGGTTCTTTATGAGTGAGTCATACTCCTCTTTCATCGCGTCCTCCTAACATTTTACTCCTCTGGCCTGCTCATAAAAAATAGGTTCTATTGCACTATCCTCAATAGATGTAAGAGCAAAATCAGAAAAATCAGCAAATTCTACTGATTTAGATGAGGCACGAGTCTTCCCTTCATAGAAGCGGTTCACTTTGCTGTCTTGCAAAGTCTCCATTTAGGGACTGGTTTAGGCTGTCCAACAACCTTACTTTGATCAACGCTTTGCTGTCCAAAGTGATCTGAACTGCCAACACTTTGCTGTCCAAAGTGCTCTGAAATTGGACTATGCTGTTCAAAGTTTTCAACAGGCCATTCCTCTTCATTAATCTGCTCCTCTTGATGAATTATGGGCTGTTCGCTTGAAGAACCAGTGGGCTGTCCATTAGAGGATGATGGCAGTCCCTCCTCTTCAACATTAGATGGTGATACTAAATCATACCAAACTTCATAAGGAGTCAAAATCTTCAAGGCTGTAGTCGGACAGGATTCATCATAATCCTAGACCTGGATACCCGGTACTCTAGTACACGAGATTATTGGTTATGCCTCGTTATTTTGGACTAGGCCAAAAATGTAAATAATAACCTTGTGAGGTCCCAGTCACACATCTTATGGCGTGTGGAGCTATTGCATGGGTTAGGACGATATTTGGTGTAGAGTATCAATAGTAATGAAAAGCATGTATGAGAATATTCTAGGCTTGCATGGCCTTACTCCCCTTCTAGTTTGTGTGTTTTCAATTCTAGGATCCTCTCTCTATATCTGCATCCTATCCTATGGCATGGGGGTGATGCTATTGGAGATTGATCAGTAGCTTCTACATGGTTGGGTGGTTTGGCTCCACTGTTATTCTTTTGTGTGTGTCTTGTAAGCAGGATCTTGGAGGTGCTTCTCTTTACATGTTATGTGGTAGTTTCTATTTTCCAGAAACAATACTTTCTTTATAACAACACCGAGGATAGGTTTTGGTTGAGATAGAGGGAAAGTACATGCCAAAATTTATGCATGAGGACATCTACATGGACCACGTGTTCAGACTTTTACTTTATTTGCACCATACAGTTTGGGTTCTTGGGTTCATCATTTCAGTAGTTACCATTTATTTAGTATAGTTGTTTGTGAATATGGTCGTTATTGGGCCTCCGACCATAACTTGCAGTCTGCAGATAGTAGGGCCTTGGGCATTATAAGAAGGCCTATTAGCCTCAATATTGATGGTTTATTTATTAAAGAGTAGCTTTGTGCTTAGGGTAGCTTCAATGTGCTTGCTTAGTTCAGCTTAGTCAATTTGTTATCAGTAAGTCCTTGTGTGAGGTTATTGCTGTTCCACTGATTAAGGCTGTTTGAAAAAATAAAATTGATTTAACATTGTTGGACCATATGTGGAGGCAGAAAATACTGAAATTGGTAATGGCTATGGAGTACCGGGAGGAAGAGCTCATTATGCTAGTAGCCGTCCATCATTTACCCTTGCTAGCACACCTGAGTTTTCCAACATGGATAGTCCTTCAAGTATCTCAAAAGCCTTGCCAGAAGAAAGCTCTGCAGGCCTGCTAGAGGGGAAAGGAAAACCCTACCAGAAGGTGAAGCATGAAAGTGTTGCTTTCTCAGATACTGCTGAAGTGGCAAGAAGTGATAAGAATGCTGAAACTGGATTAAGCTCAAAATTGGACAGTGAAAATCAGAAGCAGCAACTACCAGAGTTTTTGAGAAAGCGGCTTAAGGCTAGGGGAATCCTGAAGGATGAAGGCACTGAGGATGCACCCTTTTCAGTAAGTCTAGCATTGTTATGCATTCTCCTCTTTGAAATTTCAATCTAGCTTCTCTTTACCTTTCACAATGAGCATGAATGTGAGGTATCCAATTCATATTACGCCATGTGCATGTTAGATTTGGAGTGTTGCAATCAATCCCTCAGTTTTGCTTTGCAGTTTCTAGGACTCAGCAAAGTACAATCAAGCTTTATGGTTCTTACTAGTTTTTTTGACTGGCTGCACACGTATGACATCATTTGTTCAGAGCCTAGGAGCAGGACCTCGAAGCAGTACACTGTCATCGACAGCCCTTCCTTCAGGCTGGGTAACAAGTGTTCTTCTTGCTAGGTTCAGATTTTATCCATATAATGTTTTGTTGGTGCAATGACCATGAATGACTTCACCTGCCCAAGAGAATCCAGATTCTTTGTAAACCCAGTTAGCAACTTATGCTGGGGTACTGTCGAGACATAAGCAATGCTCTTTGGCTAAGATTTTTTGTTTATTGAATTTTATATTATTGTTTTGATTTAAATCCTTTGACTTTTTTGTTTGCACGTATATTGTTTCTAAGCTTTACCTTATGACATCAATGACTTCTCAATATAAATTTGTGACATTGGATATATTCTAATTTCACAAATAGATACCTGCTCGCACTATTTAACCACAAAGCTATGCCGTTCTATGCTCACATGAAGGGCAGTACATCAGCATCTAATCACATATGTTGCATGCACTAATATTTCTTCTGTATAAAAATCATCCAATGTCCATCCACCCAAGTACGTACTACATGTGTCGATAAATGGAAACAACCTAGACTTTGTCATAAAGTGCCATCACTACCAAGATTGTATTTGTAGAAAAGCCCAAGCCCGCCCAAGCCCACTAACCTTTGAATAAGCAAAGGCCATGGCATTGAGTTGAAGGCTTTTCGAAAGCGCACTATACTCTCTCTCATCTATGACTAGCCTGCTCAATAATGGATCGGAGTGTGATTATTTGGTCAGTAGTGGAGTAGTGTCCCTTGAAACTAGCCTAACTTAACCCATAGCATATAATCTCCTAGTCTTTGCCTCCTTACTCATTGCAAACTGAAGGATGGTGATACAATAGTTATCAGGTCTCATGGGATCAACACTCTTATGGTTAGAGTAGATGATATTGGTGCACCAAGGAGGATTGCTTAGTTAAGGAAATTGGCAAGTATAGGTGCGAGTGTATTAAGGAGTGTGGATAAGGAGCTCAAGTTCCAAATCCTCAACACCACATTCGCGTTTAATTGCTGCAAGGACCGTATTAGAAGTAAAGAAAGAAAATTTTGAAGGACAAGGAGAGATGACAATGAGTGTGTTAGTAGGAATAGTGTACAAGGTGGTGGCATAGTTAGTCCAAGTGTGAAGATCAGTCAGTGAAGGAGGTGGAGAGCAGGGAGTCAACTCGTGCCAAAAATTCCCAATGGAGGAACTGAAGTGAAGGCTTATAAGCCTTCTACCTTCATTTGTGTCATAGGTGCACTTATTAGTGCGAAGAATATGATGATAGGTGCGTTTGCTATCACGAAGGAGGTGGGGTGAGTGGTTTTGTGCATGGATAACTCGTTGGTGATGATAATTGTTGGAGATGGTGAACTCATGCAACCATTCTCCTACATTCCCCGAAGGGGCCGACATATCGGCAGTCATCGACACCGAATTTGTCGGACCCCCACCCCCGAACTATCGGCCTCCAGTCCGTCGGGCGTGAAGCTTCCAAGTTGTCACACGGAGCCGTAAAAGTACGTTACCAGAGGGATGGTTAACTAAGGGTTTAGCGTAAACCTCTTTTGTAATGATTAGTTGACCTATCTTGTAATCTCACAACGTGAGACATAAGTATAGATCAGAAATCAATAGAATGCATGCAATGCTGAAATGCAATGAAAAGATTGTAAGAGGAGCGTCAGGCCGCCAATGAGCGAGACACTGCCGACTCACACTGAAACAAAACAGAAATACATTATACAAAATACATTCTGTTTTTCCAATTGCGCTTGTTGCGTTACCTCTGTTATTGTCTGATTGATTGCTGCAGTGTCCGCATATCTAGGTCTTGCGCACTTCCGCCAAGAATAGGCGCACACAGTTGAGCAACGCACTCAAAACTTGCAAAGCCGGATTCTCGGACATGGTATCGGAGTAGAGTCATTAGATATACATTATGGCTACTAAGATTCAGACTTGGATTGCAATCAATCTTGATGGCGCAAACTATCGCGTGTGGAAGTTCAAATTCAAAACGCTTCTCAAAGGCGAAGGGATATGGTCAGTGACCGATCTCACAGAAGAAAAGCCTCCAGAGGGAGACCCAAGGAGAGCTGAATGGATAAGGAAGGATGAACGCGCAATGGCAATCATCGTGTCCTTCTGACGAAGAAACCGAAGAGAACACAAACCAGCAGCGACAAATTGGACCAAGAAGGTCGACAAGAACAAGAAGACAACCTAACCGATACATCGACAATCTTCAGTGGATTGAAGACACAAATTTCGAATACTGCAGCTACACCAAAGAACCGACGACATATCAAGAAGCTATCCAAAGCCCAGGGGGGAGATTTTTGGAAGCAAGCAATGTCGGAGGAGATCGAATCGATGAAGCAGAATCAGGCATGGACACTAGAGCCACTACCCGAAGAAAAGAAAATGGTTGACTGCAAATGAGTATACAAAAGGAAGCTGAAATCAGATGGAACTGTCGGACGATACAAAGCTCGACTTGTCGCCAAAGGCTACACGCAAATGTATGGCAGCGACTATTTCGATACATACTCGCCAATGGCATCCGACTACTCCTCGCCTATGCAACAAAGTATGATCTGAAAGTGCACCAGATCGATGTGAAGACAACCTTTCTCCACGGAGACCTAGATGAAGAAGTCTTCATGAAGCAGCCTGAAGGATACGAAGACCCCAACAATTGAGATTACGTCTGTCGGTTAAATCGATGTATTTATGGTTTCAAGCAGGCATCGCGAGCTTGTTACAAGAAGCTCGACAGTCTTCTGAAGTCTCTAGGCTTCACTCCTACACAACTAGACTGTAATGTCTATATAAAAAGAATAAAGAAGAAATTTGTGATTCTGACGATATTTGTAGATGATTCTTTGAGGATAGGCAATTGTCTGATCTTGATTAATGAAACCAAGAGTCAGATATCTGCAAGTTATGAAATCACAGGTTTAGGAGAAGCGACGAAATGTCTTGGGCTGCAAATCAAAAGAGACCGAATAAGAGGTGTAATGCACCTGAATCAATCAGAATATGCAGAAAAAGAAACACCGAATTTGTCGGACCCCCAACCAAGAGCTGAAGGTAGACTATCGGACCATAGCTCGTCGGGCAAGCCGAACTATCGGCCTCCAGCCCGTCGGGCGTGAAGCTTCCAAGCTGTCACACGCAGCCGTAAAAGTAACGTTATCAGAGGGATGGTTAACTAAGAGTTTAGCATAAACCTCTCTTGTAATGATTAGTTAACCTATCTTGTAATCTCATAGCGTGAGACATAAGTATAGATCAGAAACCAATAGAATGCATGCAATGCTGAAATGCAATGAAAAGATTCTAAGAGGAGCATCAGGCCGCCAACGAGCGAGACATTGTCGACTCACATTGAAACAAAACATAAATACAAAATACATTCTGTTCTTCCAATTGCGCTTGTCGCATTACCTCTGTTATTGTCTGATTGATTGCTTCAGTGTCTATGATCGATAGCCGTGTATTTAGGTCCTGCAATTGAATGCATAGTGTAGCACACTTCCGCCAAGAATAGGCGCACTCAACTGAGCAACACACTCAAAACTTGCAAAGCCGGATTCTTGGACAATAATGGCAATAGAGTCAAACCGAGGTTGTTCAGTGGATCAAGACAAGGAGGATTTGGGTTAGAATCGATGAGAAGGGAAGCTAGGGAGGTACCTGTGTGTAAAGCAGTGGTGAAAAAGGCATCTTGAGATTCCAAACGTATATCATGGAAAAAATGATGAAGTAAGGCCGTGAGAGATTCCCAGTACAAGTAGATGTGAAACTGGAGATGCATGGGATGAAAGAGGGCGATCCCATGAGATAATCCTCAACACTATGGCTGCCACTATGAGGGTGGCAAATAAAGACACTACAGTTTGGCCAACAAGCTAAGCATTAAAAAATGGGCTCCTCCAAAGTGAAGTAAATGCTCACCACAAGTAGTGAGTGGTTCTAGATCACCCGTAGAAATCTTGGTAATACTCATATTCTCCTCATCAATAGTTTCCACCTAACGTGAAGCAATCCTGGCATTAAAATCACCAGTCATTTAAATATGAACCCACTTTGAATAACGAATGATATCAGGAGGTAGATCAACGTACGGAGAATCGATACTCTCAGCAAAAGATGTCTCAGGAGGAAAGTTGTTAACATACTGCTATAAAGACATCCCAGTCCAATAAGGTAAATCCAAATATATCGTGTGTGTACATCATGACCAATGAAACCAGGGATTGGTTTTAGAGACTCTCTGTATAAAAAAAAAGCTTGCCACTCGCCGAATGTGTCTATGCCTTTAATGTTGAGTACCTCCTTTAATATTGACCAAGTGTGGTATCCAAGAATCTACCAGCTTCTTGCATTGCATCTTGAGTATCAGGGATACCCCTTACTCTCAATTTCTCTCTAGAAAGCGTGGCAAGAAGAACTTGCAGTAGAGGTGGAGGATCTGGGAATATGAAGGAGTCCACCAGATGGGAGAGGGGCAGTGGAATCAGAATCAGCATGTAGAGTAGCGAAGGGCAGAAAATTAGGGAGGGGTGGCAGTGAAGCTGCCTGCTTGGAAGACAGCACTGCTACAGCAGGCAGCGCTGTCAGGAGAGCGTATGGCGCAAAGGGGGGGGGGGTGGAGCGTTTCTTGGGCGGCATGGAGAGAGAGAGAGAGAGAGAGAGAGAGAGAGAGAGAGAGAGAGAGAGAGAGAGAGAGAGAGGCTTTATCAATGTCTTTTCCATGCCAACAGGCATATAAGATTACATGTCAAGTATGTGGTGCAAATAGGAGCGTGTGAAACATCTCCAAAAACAGTAAAGAAAACCATATATGAAGTATAATTGCTAATAACAAAATGGATATGGAATAAGAGTAGCTGATAATATATGTAACTATGATGGTAATGGTGTATAAATTATATGCTCATCAAATCCTGCTGCCACTGAAGAAAGATGTAATGGAGACTGTAGCTGGAGCACATCCAATGTGTGCTGATGACGTTGTCGAGGAGTTTGTTTGTGAAAAGTGTCTCCTCATGTTGGTGGCCCTACGAGCAATAGGAATTTGGGTAGTATGCCGTCTCTGGTCCAATGTCTTTTCCATGTTAAAAGGCTCATAAGATGAGAAACAGTACATGTCAAGTATGTGATATCAATGGGGGCATATGAAACGTCTCTGAAACAGTAGTATGAAAAAAAAGCAACATATCTAATTACTATAAACTGAGCTGAAATGAATGAGATTTACATAAATACAGATGCTACTAAATGTCATCATGTCCCACTTATTTTGTAGAAAGATTTGATAAGAGCTGCGCAACATGAGGTAGATCTGGTAGCTGCTGATGTCGTCTAGGACTCCTAGTGACTTCCTAAAGGGGGATGCTTACTGTTTTATAGTATAACATGCCCTCAGATGGGCCATTTAGTAGAGGGTCAACCAATCATAAGGTCCAATGCTGACTGGTAACCAGAGTAGGCAAAAATTTGAAGCTAAATCAGGTGTCACAAGTAGTCTCAAAAACTTGGATGAGGAGGGTCCTTACACATTAGGGTTGGGAGCCTGATAGTAGGTCACCTTGTAGGAACTCACTTATGTCCTCGACCTTGTGACTGAATAGCCAATATGCTTAACATTATGGGTCTTTTACGGGGTCTATGTAGTTAGCAAAGCAAGTATTGTTCACACATCCTTAAATGTATGCGACTTGAAAATTATGAAGCTTTTGAAGCATTGTCATATCCCAAGTCTGCCAAATATTCTTTTGTGATGGAAGTGTTAGCAATTTTACAATGTTTATTATGCATTTCGCTGCACGACCTTGCTCTTTTTCACAACACCTTTGATATGGATGAAATTATGTGCTGAATAGATTGTAGCCTTTAGAATAAATACAGTCATGCTATCAGTAGTGTTTTGAGGTGGAAGAGATGATGCTTTCAAATTCTTTCATATAAAAGTGGAACTCATCAACAGTTTGTAGTTGAACTTAGTGTGCTTCATATTTTCTTATGGAATGTATACCTCAGTTTGTACTGTTCAAATTTTATCGCTTAATAACATCACTACGCTGAGTGGAATTGTGAAAATTATGTATGGCTGAATTGGCATTGCAGATAGAAAGCAAAGACCCTGAGAGTGGATGTATGTATTATTACAATGAACTCACTGGAAAGAGCCAGTGGGAGCAGCCAACAGTAAAGGTACTGCCACCTCCTCCACCACCAGATCTGCCACCAGACTGGGAACAGGCAACTGATATGACAACTGGTACATCTCATGCATTTTCATTGTTAGAACTTTATAAGAATCACTCACAGACAAGCAACATCAACTTTATCCAGCTCAATACAAGGATTTAAGTTGCATGTTTGTTTCTAAGTTCAGAAGGTTTCATTTCAGGTCAACTGTACTATTTCAACATAAAGACAAACGAGTCTTGCTGGGAACGACCCAATCTTTTAGATACAAGTGCCCAAGAAGAAAGTAAACGGCAATCCGTTCCAGTTGAGGTTGAACATGCTAAAGTGTCAAATGGGTCTGCTTCAAAGTTCAAAAAATGTGCAGGATGTGGAGGTTGGGGTCGCGGTTTGGTGCAGGCGTGGAATTACTGCAATCATTGTACCAGGCAAGAAATGTTTGAATTAGCTATTTTAATTTGTTTTATTCAAAAAATTGCTAGCAAGGTAAAACATGAGCTTAAGCTGTCTTTTGTTGATTGACAAACTTGAAATGAACCAGACTTTTGGTCAGACAAACTTCTTGATTCTATGCAGAGTTCTCAACATCAAGGTACCCCAAGTACAAAATTCTCATGCCTCCAAAATGAGTGTTGTACCAGCAGAGCCAGAGGAGAAACCAGAGCCAGAGTTCAAGCACAAGTGGCAAGCAGACATTGCTGTTGCTGTTGAAGCTGATTCTGTAAAGGACCCAAATCTCAGGTACAGCTACCTCTAGTCTTGATTTCTATGGTTTCATACATGTCTTGATTTCCATGTAGTGCACCACCAACGTGTTGGGTTCTGATGGTCCAGTCATTGCTGAAATAGGTCACCATAATTTTGGATCATTACAAAAAAATTCTCATAACTTTGGGATAAGTCGGCCTTGTAAGTTACACAGTCTAACATTGGGTATCTTGGTTTATCGTTGAAATGCATCTTACATTGTGGAATACCTCATAGTAGGAAAGTTTGGAATATGTCAAATAGCATCAATGCCCATACCTCTTGCCCAATTGGTAACCAAATGAAATTGGTGTGCAGTCACAACAGGGGGAATGACCCAGTTCATGGCTCGTCAAATTAGGAACCATGTAAAATAATCTTAAAGGTATTTTGAAGGGGTCTAAAAACAACAAAGACTTGTGGGACCCCAATAGTTGCGGGTCTTGTTAGTGTCATATATCCTTTATGGATATAACACTCCCCCCATAAAATGCATTGCCCTCAATGTGGGCTTATCTAATAGAGCTACTTTTGTATCACTGTTTGTACCTGCTTTTAGTATAATAAAGCTTTGTGCAGGGGAATCATCAATGTTGGCAGCACCAATAGTGCCGAGAGCAGCCATATAGTGATCAATAGCATGAGAATAAAAAGCACAGGAGCATCTACAACAATAGCATCTAGAACATGAGCATCTGGAAGAACAGGAACATCTAGAACATCAAGAGGTGTCAGGACGTTGATGAATTGTATCATAAAGAGCCTGCGCTTGTGCCTGCAAAAAAGGAATGTGAGAAAACATCCATAGGTTCCCAAGTAGCTTCGTCGATAGGACAACCATCCCATTCAGCCAAAAATTGGACAATTCTGAATAAGATTCTAAACCAGATTGAGTATCTAAATTTAGATGACATACTGTGTATTTCTAGGTAACTTTCCAACCACTAAAGTGGTTTTTTTACAGCTTAAGTGTGAGAAGGACAATATGTTGGGCTGAGCTATCACGTGGAATGAAGGCTCGAGGAACTGTTCCACGTTGACCTTTGGAAAAATTCTATATCAAGGTTCAATAACCTTGTGCAACATTGTATTACGCTAATATTCACGAGCCTTTGGGTCCTCCAAAATTTGCGAGCCTTTTGCTATTATATTTCTTATTAAAAGCCATGGAATTCGACGTATTTGGATTCTGGAATCTGCGGTTCTGTGGAATGATGGGTGCATGGAACACTCCACTTTGTTCTGGAAGTTTGTTATTAAACTGCATTGAGTGGCTTAAAATTAAGGTCGAGGTCGAGTCCTTTTAGTGTGGACATATCATAGCCGGTTTAATTTTTCACTTCAAGTTGTTTGCCTTTAAATAAAGTGGTGCTTTGACTGGTCCCAAACTTTTCGACTTTCGGAATCTTGGTGCAGTTCACCTCCATATAAATGGAACTTATGAGAGATGCCTAGCAAGTTCAAGGTTTGTAATTTGAGTTAAACTGTCACAAGTCTCTTCATAGACTATGACATCATATAGTTGAGGTTATAGTGTTTACATCATTTTTGGATAGCATAATTCCTATAGCAAAGAGGCGATAGCTAGAAGAAATTCTAATTTTGATTTTTTTGGAATCAATTCATATCAGAAACTCAGTTGATTTTTTTTCGCAGATTTGAACCTTTTACTAATTTGTCTAATCGTTTAGCATTCCAATGAATTGAAGTCTGAAAAAAAAGTAGAGTCAATTTGAGTAGACTGGGAACCATGCAAAGAACCCAACAGACTGTGACTGTCTGGATTAAAAAACTCAGACAGCAAATTGTGAAAATCTTAAAAGTGCCCGGTTGCACTTTCCATGCTTAAATCTCCACTCAAGTGTTTCTCTTTCAGCAAATGCCTGGAAACCAAAGTCTGGGGTCTTTTACCCTCATTTGGTCATTTCCAATAATCAGTAGCTACTAGCAAATGAAATTTTTTGACTTGCACAATGACTGTGTATTGTGGCCGTGGTGACAACTTGGTGCAAAATTGTTGCAAATGCAGATCAATTTTTTCTTGAGTTTGCTATTAGCCCATTGTCTTGGCTTACATTAGTTTTGGTGAGTTAACAAAGTTATTCAAAACTGGCTTGATGAACTAAGCAGGAGGCCACCCCCAGGGAAGCAAATTAGGAAAGACCAAAGAAAACGAGCACAAGAGACTGCTGAGCTTGACCCCATGGACCCGAGCTCCTATTCGGATGCACCACGTGGTGGCTGGTATGCGGCAGTGTCATCCTTCAGAATTCTATTTCTTATTTGAATAATCAGAGGTCAATGTGTTTGGATAACTAGCCTTGTTCTACTGCTTATATCAGCCAGTTCTCAACTTCTGACGTTCTGAAAAGAGCCTTGTCTGCCTCATTTCTTATGCATGTGATGATTTATGTACCAGGGGAGTCGGTCTAAAGGGTGTGCAACCAAGAGCAGCTGACACCACTGCAACAGGTCCTTTGTTTCAGCAGCGGCCTTATCCTTCCCCTGGTGCAGTTTTACGGAGAAATGCAGAGCTTGCTGCTCAACAAGGAAAGACAAATGCAAATCTTGCAGTGATTCGTAAAAGGGGAGATGGTAGTGATGGGCTTGGTGATGCGGACTGAACAAAGAGGAGTGCTATTCTATTACCGTTGTGGTGGCATGTGGAATTCAGGAGCTAGAGATGCAAAGGAGGACTTTCGTTTTATGTTAAAATAGAGGCTTTTGCGAAATGCTAGGATGATCTGAGGTTACAGAACTAGAATATGGTATTTGGATTCTTTTCAAGTTATCAGCAACCATAGCTGGATGGCTTATTTCTTTCTTGAATGCCCTAGCCACTTGATCACCAACTCTATGGAGTTTTACTGATCTCCCAGCAGGCAAGTTCTGTGTAAGTCTCTGGAAAGCAAGTATTTTTGAGTTTGATCCTAATGCTTCATTGCTTCTAATCTTGTTGGGTACTGTAATTTATTTCTAATTTATTGTTTTTAGAATGGAATCTATGGCTATCATGGAGATCCACTTTTCTTGCCTTCGTCTGGTGTCTGCTTCACCAAAAATATTGTGCTTTAAAGATCTTGTTTTCATAAAGTGCAGCAGTTTTCTGTACAGAGAAGGGGAATTACTTGAGGAATTTACTTGCCATTGCTTTCTACCATAGGAACGACAAATTCAGATCGCCCCCATATATGTATTTGTACTTATCATTCATAGGTGAAGAAGAAAAATATCAAACCATAAAGTATAAGAAGAAAATATCACTAGTAGATTAGATTTGCTTGACATTAGGTGTTAAAATTGAAAATAGAGTATTTTGAAAGAAATGAAGAACCATTTGTCATCATATCAACCTAGTTTGAAGTTGTTTTGTTTGAATTTTTGAAATGAATAAACAAATTTGTGAAATTCCTCTTCTGAATGTATGAAATATTGTCGAAGATACATAAGATACTCCTCGGTTTATTCATACTTCGGAAAATCTCTATAGAAGGTGCATAAGCTCTATAAATCTAATTTTGCATGTTGAAGCTGTTGAAAAGAGATGGGCTCAACATTCACGACAAAGCAATAATATCTCCTAAATTGAAATTTGAGTAGCATTGATAGTTTAAAATCTAAAAAATTTCATCTACAATGACAATTTTGATAGCTAGATTTCTTTCTTTGTAACAAACATCACTTCTTTGTTTGAATAAATCATCAATTGTAATATACTATATTCATATGAGCTCTAGTGTATCAATTTAAGTCGATGATGAAGGGAAAGATTATGAGCTGAAAACATGGATAATTTCTATTTCCCAACCAACGTCTACAAATGTTTAGACTCTCCAAGATGCCTGCCTAAGATTACTAGGATAGCCAAGAGGATGAAAACATTATCAATCTATGTTGATATGATAGTCCTAGAGTGAAGGGTGAGGGTATAGATATATACTCTTCCAAACTATAGCTCACACTAGACATGCGTTTTTTTTATTTCAGTATCATTCTCTATGCATAGTCTCAGTGACATCATATTGGATCATATTGGACTATGGGCTATCTTACAGTATAGGCTAGGCTTGATACCAAACTATACTCACTTAGAGACATAACACGCTCTCCCACTTTGCCTTTGTTTCTTGTTGTATTTTATTTGTAGAGCACAGTTTAAGTATAATAATTACCTAACTCCAAAAATTAATAGCAAAGCCTATAATTGTTTTTTATTGAAACAGGATTCGATTTAGATAAACAAAAAGCAAAAAGAAACATTTTTTTGTGGGTTTGACTGTAGCAATCTAAATTTTTTACAGCAAAAATGTGTCAATTGAATTCTGGGTTGATGTCTTATGTAGTCACCCAGTTTGTAGGATGATGCTAAAAAAGTTGCTAGTGATATAAATTACAATGAAATCTTAAGTTGTGTGAGGTATTTATTGTGAGAGGTATTGAAAGAAATAATGGTCCAGTTTATTATTATGTAGTGCACACTTTACTTTGTTTATTGAGTATGTGTACTCAAGAGTTTGAATGATGGTTGTTACAGTCTGATAATGGTTGAGGGGCTGAAATACGGTCATTACAAAATGGTTAATGGATCTAATTATTGTCAGTGGATGCAAAGGGTGCAATCTGCTTCAAAAAACCAATTTTGTATCGTTTTCATTTTCATTATGCTTCTTGGTACATTGTAAACCTGTGGGATCAGAGAGCATTGAATCTGGGTGGGTGAGCCCACAATTCAAGCTCTAGATACATCAACTCACCAGTTGTGGGAAGGTTCATTTTCATTATGAGGAAATTGGAGATTGAATAACCAATTTTGTATGTTCGTCCTTCTTTTTCATTAGGAGGGGAGTGGAGATTGAATAAACAATTTTGTATGGTATGCATTTTCTTTATGAGGAGATTATGACAGAGTGGAGACTGTAACCTGAATATGTGTTCTTCTTCTCTCATGATCTTAATGTAATTCAGTGTGCATGATGTTTGATTGCAATACATGATAATAAAATGTAGTAAACTATATTATTTCGATATGGTTTGCCACTGTTTCTAATCTGTCTTTGATCTCGGAAAAGAGAGATCCAAAAGCAAGTGCATAAACGCGAGGAAGGATTAATTTCCTGTTAAAAGGCATTACCGCACATTCGCTAGGAATCAGTGTTGAGCGAGCTGTAGAGGCGCACTTGAAGGAGCATTTAACAACCCATCTGACCCCTATTGGAGCGATCACATAGAGTTCATTGAGAGCACTGAAATCAGATTTCTAAGCAGCTTAATTGAAGGAGAATTCATCGAGACAGCAAAAGGTTTTTCTGATAACCCCCGTGGATCGTTCGAAGGGGGCGCCTCTCCAAAGCAAACCTGCTGCGAGGAAGACGACCTTCAATGAAAGGACGTCTAGTCTTTTGATAAGCTTCAGTCTGTCACTTTGATGGCCGGATGAAAATAGCTTGAATGATATATAGGGCCTGGCCTGGTATACCCTGGTATTAACAAGAGTTCCTAAGTGGAACTCTAGCAAACCCTAGTTTCTTGAAGTAATACCTGGCTGGTATGTAGAATCTTTACACCTAGCACATAAGTGGACCCTCTAATCAAGTCAATGCCTCGGTCAATATCTGACCGGGTGCTCTTATTGATACCTCGGCATGGGAAAAAATAATGTTTTTTTTGAAATTTTTGTTTTAATAGCTGTGGTAGTAGTAAGCTATTGCGAAGATTTGTTAAAGTCCATCGCAGCGGTAGAGTTGTTAACCTGCGACCAGCAACGTGCAGGCTCGAATCCCAGCCACTGCGTAGTGACATCTCAAGAGCTTGCTCCTCCGATGGAATTGCCAGGCTGTCAATGTTGTGTATAACCTACTAGTTGCGTAACTTTGTATACAAAAGAATAAATAAAGATTTGTTAAAAGCTAAAGTGTCACTCCTAGGTGAGTTTTAGCATTGAAATGAGATTTCTGAATTATCAATTCTTCTAA
Source organism: Diphasiastrum complanatum (assembly GCA_029204225.1). Lineage (NCBI taxonomy): Eukaryota > Viridiplantae > Streptophyta > Lycopodiopsida > Lycopodiales > Lycopodiaceae > Diphasiastrum > Diphasiastrum complanatum. The sequence continues at coordinate 25,565,133 of CM055108.1, forward strand.
AATGTAATCTTTGATTTTTTGAAAATTTTTAATGGTTCGAATGCCTTGCTAAGCCAAAGCTTCGCATGATGTATTGATTACCTTGTTTGATATGTAACATTCTTTCTAAGGTGCCCCAATTAGATTGGTGGGCACGAACATGTGATGTTTTTTTTTCCTAATAGAGGTGCCAACTACTTTAAGAAAACGGCCATTTTTTTCAAGATTTTCAAAATATCCTCTAAAAAATTCTGCTCTTCATATATTCATATATTCATATCCGGATTGATAACCGATTGGTATCACCATTGCAATACTACCATGCTGGCATGTTTAAACTTGGTTGTTATGAGGTCTTTTTTAAAACTTGAAATAGACCTGGTTGGTATAAAAAAACACATCAACACCCAGAATTGGTTGGTAACACAATGGCTTTGACTAACACATGGCAAAATTGAAGGGTCAAAGGGGCCATAATGGCATAAATAACTTCATTTAAATTCAACTAAAGGCTTTCTTGAGATATATCCTATTGTGTAAAAGGTGCATAAAACAAAAAACAAAGCTATAATTTCACATGAAGAAACAAACTTATGTTGGAAACTTTATTTTAACATTCTATTGTACTAACCTACTACCTACGCTAAGAACTAAAAATCTTGCAATCAAGACACTGTTCAAAGGAATGAATATTGAAATGGAGCTATAAACTATTTTTGTGTGTGGCAGATTTGGTAACTAAATGACAAGTATTCCTGATTGAATTGATGCCTTATGCCCTCTTCTTCAATCACTCACACCTTAGAAGATCATTCACATTGTTTGGGCTACCCACACCTTTGAAAAGTACACACGGTATCATAGCCTACCTAAGGTTTGCATGCATGCATCAAAAGTGTGTGATGAAAATTTTGGCTTGAAATCTTGATTTTGTGAGTGTAGTTGAATCTCTATAGCTATCAAGGGGATTTTTGGATCAAGAGGGATCTAAATCACATTGATTAGATCCATTGTGGGTATTGTACAGAATTTATTGCTCAGACATGTGTGAGATCAGTCAACTTTGACTTGTTTGTGTATCTCCAACGTTGATCCAAAATTGGTGTATGATAGCCTGTTAGAAAGCTAGTGGAGTCTAGTTTGTGTTGCAATTTGTTTCAACTCAATTGGATGTATCTTGTGGAAGTTATAGCCATTTGAAGTGAAGTAGGTAGGGCACCCAACCTGGTTGGGTGGACACACGAAGTTTGACCCATATCTAGCTTGTTTCATCCAAAAACTCAAGATAGTGCTTGCCAATCTTGTCTAGGTGTGGCCGATCTTGTCTAGGTGGGATCTAGGTATGATTCTGAAGCCATAGCCACATAGTTTCATACAAATCAAGTGTATTTGAGTCTTTTGTGAAGATTTTGAGTGCTTCACATGTGCTTCAGAGGAGGTGGCTCAAAATTTGGCTTTGCTTCATCTTTGGATAGGAGCTTGATCTAAAATCAAAAAAAGTTGGCATAGCCGTGAGATTGATCTCACACCTTGTTGCAAGATCTCAAGTTCGAGTTGGTAGGACACCATTATTGAATCCTTCATTGAGGGAGAAGCAACACTTTTAGATCAATTACAAGACAATTTCTCAAGATAAGATGGCTTCCATGAGATCCTTTCTCTTGGAGCAAAGTGAGAGATTGACCACCTCCAATTACTCTATTAGGAAGATGAGGATGTAGTCGATTTTGATCCTCCAAGATGTGATGGATATTGTCCTTGGACTTGAGGAGGAGCCTCAATTTCTTCAAGAAGTCCAAAGGTACAAGAAAAGATCAAGAATGGCTCTTCACTATATCAATATGAATGTTTCAAATGAAGTGTTGAGAGAAATTAGTACTTGCACCTCGACCAAGGAGGCTTGGGACACCCTCAAAGCCATTTATGAGGCCAATAATACCTCTAGGATGCTCACACTTAGGAATCAAATTTTCTAAAGTTGCCAAAAGAGTGATGAGAGTGCCCCCAATTATGTTTTGAGAGTGAAGGACCTTCATAGAGAACTTGCTTGCATAGGAGACCACCTCAATCAAAGATTAGTGCAAGTGATACTAAATGGCTTGAAGGATGAATTTGACAACCTTTTTCAATCATATGCAATCAAGGAGGAGCTTCCAAGCTTGGAGGCACTTCAAGGAGTCCTAATTGTTGAAGAGTGTAGGCAGGAGAATAAGCTCAAAGATGGTGGTGAGGACAAAGCTTTATTCACCAAGGACAAGCCAAAACGGAGGAGCAAACTCTCAATCAAAGATGGTGGCGAGGACAAAGCTTTATTCACCAAGGACAAGCCAAAAGGGAGGAGCAAAGACAACAAAAACACTTCAAGAAAGACAAAGACAAAGATGGAGAGGAGGACAATTCCTCTCAAGCTTCAACATCCACAAGGGAGAAAGAAAAATCAAGTGCTTCTTTTGTGGCAAAAAAGGCCATTACACAAATTGCTTCAAGAAGAAGAATCAATTAGAGAGAGAGAGAGAGAGAGAGAGAGAGAGAGAGAGAGAGAGAGAGAGAGAGAGAGAGAGAGAGAGAGAGAGAGAGAGAGAGAGAGAGAGAGAGAGAGAGAGAGAGAGAGAGAGAGAGAGAGAGAGAGAGAGAGAGAGAGAGAGAGAGAGAGAGAGAGAGAGAGAGAGAGAGAGGGTTCACTAATGGTGTCTAGTTTTTTTTTCTCTCCTTTCAAAAATGATGGATTGTGGTGGATTGATAGTGGGGCTAGTCCCCATATGTGTAGTTCAAAAAATTCTTTCTCTAGTCTCATTCCTTATGAGGGTATTAAAATGTTCATCTATACTACAAATGATGTTGAGTGTAGAATTGAAGGAGTAGGAAGTCTTTCCTTGAATGTTGCATCCTCAAAAGTGTTGTGCCTCAAAAATGTTCTTTATGTGCCAAAACTAGCAAAGAATCTCATTAGTGTTGGTCAATTTTTTAATAATGGCCTAAATGTCAAGTTTGATGTTGACACTTGTGTAATCAAGAGAGAAGATGAGGTAGTAGCTAGTGGATCTAGATTTGGAGAGCTATACAAACTAGATTCTAGTGAGAGTGCTAACATCTGTGATGTTGTCTACAAGGCCAAGATTTCTCAAGAAGACTTATGGCATAGTAAATTGGCCATCCCAACTTTAAAGCCATGGCATCTACGGTCAAGGATGGAAAAGCTATTGGATTGCCAAGGACTTTATCAAAGGAGCTCCAACCTTGTGAAGCATGTGCTATTGCCAAATCACATAGGAGGCGTTTTCCCAAAAAAAAAAAAAAAAGGTTAAATCACATCACCTAGGTTTTTACTCCAAAAGTAAAGGTCCTACCAATGTGCAAAAGCACTTAGGATTGAAGCATCTCTTTCAAAGGATTTTTAAGGAGAAGCAATCACATGTGCTAATTATCTTTGTAATAGACTTCCTCATCTTGATCTAGGAGAAAATTCACCTTTTGAGATGTTGTATAAGGAGAATCCTAAGGTTTTATCACCTTAGAATCTTGGATGTATTTGCTTTGTTCATGTGCCTTTAGAGACTAGGAAAAAAGATGATCCTAGTTTTATTGAAGGTGTGATGCTTGGATATTCATCTACAAAGAAAGCTTATAAAATATTTATACTTTCTACTAACAAAGTTATTGAAAGTAGAGATGTGATATTTCATGAAGATCAAAAGCACAATTTGGATGGGGCCGAGATCAAAGCACCTCATGGAGTATCTCCTAAGATCTATGAGAGAGAGATCCGAGCCCAATTTCTCTTATGTGGAGAAAGGCAAGCAAGTGGATGATGGAACCACCTATCATGCATTTTTTTATTTCTCATGAAAAGCCTAAAAGTTTCCAAGAAGCACTCCAATCAAAGGAGTGGTATGAAGCTATGTCAAAGGAGTATGATGCCTTGATCTCCAACAACACGTGGGAGCTCGTGGATCCACCTATCAACAAGCATATTATTGGATGCAAGTGGGTGTTTAGAATCAAGTACAAAAATGATGGTTCTATCAACAACTCAAAGCAAGAATATGTGCCAAAGGATATGCTCAAATTCAAGGACTTGAATATAAAGACACCTTTGCACCCGTTGCAAAGATGGTGACTATAAGAGCTATTATCTCTATTGCATGCTATTTCAAGTGGAGGATGTTCCAAATTGGTGTTTCCAATGCCTTCTTTAATGGCTATCTTGAGGAGAGATATATATATGGAGCAACCACAAGGCTTTATCAAGCAAGGTGAAGAATCCAAAGTTTGCCTCCTATTTAAAAGTTTTTATGGGCTTAAAGCAAGCCCCAAGATCTTGGTATGCAAGGCTCAACTCATATCTCATATCGCTTGGATTTGTTCTAAGTGACTATGATCCATCTTTAAACTTAAAGTTTGTAGATAGCAATCTTGTCATTATCATCATCTATGTAGATGACATCATCTTGTGTGGAAGTTGTATAAAATTAATAGATGAGACAAAAAGTGCACTAGGTAGTGAATTCAAGATGCAAGATCTAGGAGAGCTTCACTACATCTTAGGCCTAGAAATAGATCTATGTCAAGATCATGCTTTCATTAGTCAATATAGATTTGCTTTATTTATGCTAAAAAATTTTCATATGGAAAATTGCAAGAGTGTAGACACACCTATGGATCATGTTGTGAAAGATCCTATCAAGGGAGATGAAAGATCCTTCGAGGACATCACCCTTTATAGGAGTCTTATAGGCTTCCTTATTTGGTTGACTATAACTAGGCTCGATTGTTGTTTGCTGAATATGCATCTACAAAGAAGGCATATAAAGTTTTTATTCCCTCTACTAACAAAGTTATTGTAAGTAGTGTGATCTTCCATGAAGATCAAAAGATCAACTTGGATGGGGTCGAGATCAAGCCAATCTATGGAGGATCTTCTATTACCAATCTTGATGTCAATCAAGATGTGGAGGGTTGAGGCTTGATGAGGAGCATCTTCAAGCTATTACACCAAGATCTATGAGAGAGAGATCCGAACCAAGGAGGCTCACATATGTGGATAAAGAAAAGAAAGTGGAAGATAGTACCTCTTATCATGCATTTTTCATCTGTCATGATGGGCCAAGCAATGTCCAAGATTCACTCCATTCAAAGGAGTGGTATGAAGCTATGTCAAAGGAGTATGAAGCCTTGATTTCTAATCATAGTTGGGAGCTCATGGATCCACCCATCAATGAGCATGTTATTGGATGCAAATGGGTGTTTAGAGTGAAGTACAACAATGATGGATCCATCAACAAGTTCAAGGCAAGACTATGTGCCAAAGGATATGCTAAAATCCATGGCGATGATTATGAAGGCACCTTTTCACCGGTGGCCAAGATGGTCACTATAAGGATTATTATCTCTATTGTATGCTATTTCAAGTAGAGGATGTTCCAACTTGATGTCTCTAATGCCTTCCTCAATGGCTACCTTGAGGAAGAGATCTATATATAGCAACCTGAGGGCTTTATCAAAGATGGTGATGAATCCAAAGTATGCTTATTGTTCAAATTTAGTCTTTATGGGCTCAAGCAATCCCCAAGGTCTTGGTTTCCAAAGCTTAATTCATATCTCTTACCACTTGGATTCAATCTAAGTGCCTATGATCCATCTTTGTATACAGTAAATAACAATCTTCTTATTCTCATCATATATGTAGATGATATCATCTTGTGTGAAAATTGCATGAAACTTGTTGATGAGACAATAAGTGCTCTTGGTAGTGAATTCAAAATGCAAGATCTATGTGAGCTTTACTACATCTTAGGCCTAAAAGTAGATCTAATTCAAGATCATGCATTTATTAGTCAATCTAGATATGCTCTCTCTATGCTTAAGAAATTTCATATGAAAAATTGTAAGAGCATAGATACTCCTATGGAGCATGTTCTAAAAGATCCTATCAAAGGAGATGAAAGAATGTTGGGAGACACATTTCTCCCCAATCAAGAAAAACTATAAATTATAAGGATTGAACTTTTGATATTCTAACACTTATTAGATAGCTAGATCATTCATTTGAATTGGCAAAATATCTTAAGTAGGTGTCAATGACAACCATGAAGAGTGCGAATGATTAGGCGTCTATGTAGTCTTTGATAGATATTCTAATAATCCATGAAATAAGTATATCGAACAGAGAAAAGAAAAAACACAAAAATATTTAACTGTGATTAACACGAATAGATAATAGAGAATGATCAGATCATGAAAGAGAATCATATGACCGATAAGGTTCACACATAGTTGTGCGCTATAAGTGCAGTGATCTTACTATGCTTCTTCAATTGATTGAAGATGCAATTGATAGATAAATTATCTGTTGGAGGGTTTGTGGATATGAGGCAACCCTCACCCTAGCTAATAAGTGAGAGGAATTTGGCACCATGCGTGTGTAAGTCCAACCCAATGATCACATAGTTATTTGATTGATTAGAAAGTCAATAAAAGGACTTTAGGCCTTTTTGCAGGACTTTTAATGTCGTAGGGCCTAAATGTCAAGTTAATGAATAAAATAGGGGTTCCCACCAAAATTCAAATTCGAATTGGGTCCTCTAATTAATGCAAGAGTTTCCCACTCTTTTTAGATTTGAATGGGCCAATAGGATTTTGAGGCCAAGGCCCCCCTCTCCACTATAAAGAGAGGCCTACTCGAGTTTGTAAACCATGTTCTCTCTTCATTTCAATACAAATAGATTGGCTCTCTTATGGAATGGTTTTGTGAATGTCCTTGCTCTCTAACTCTATTCCTCCTTCTCTCATGCTTTTGTTGTATTTGAGAATTTTTAGATCTGAATGTTATTGGAATTGTATATTCTTATGTTTTTGTGAGAGAGAAAGGGAGAGAGAGAGGAAGCAAGTATCTATCTTATTGTGGGTTTTAGTGTTAATGGATCTTAGAGTTAATTGTGGATCATCCATGCATGCTAGATTTGTTTTATGCTATCGCTCTCATGGGATCAAACCTCCGCGTGACGACGAACTTCATCTCCTTGATGCTTGTGTGCTTGGATCTTGGGTTGAGGATAGGATAGGAAATAAAGACACTACAATTTTGGCGTTGTTGCCGGGGGCTACGCCAATTTTTCAGATTGTAGCATGTTTGGATGAATGTTAGCTTGCATTAGGCATCTTATTTTGGCATGAATAGGGTTAAAATTGCATTTTACAGCTAGATTGAGGGTGATTTTGCTTGATTTGAGTGGATCTTATTGTTTGAAATCTAATCTGATTGTTGAACATGAAAGCTATTCAGATCAAGAAAAAACAACAAAAATCGATCATTTCTACCATATTTAAACAAAAAGGAGACAAAATCGTCATAAGATTTGATAATTTTTATCTTCTTACAAGAAACCTTCGCCGAGTTGCAGACACCTTTGGTTTCACTCACAAAACCTTCAAATTGAACGGCGAAGGTTAATTCTCAGCAAATTTGCAAAAACATCAGAAAACACCAAAAAACCATCAAAATCCTAAAAATACAAAAAAACAACCTTCGTCCGATTCACTGTGCATAGGTGTGATTCAAATCTATCTACTACCAGGTCAGTGAAGATTAAAACCAAAAAGAAAAGGCCAAAGTGATCGTTCATCTAGTTGTTGGTAACCTTTTGTGGAAAACTTACAACTTTATGAAGAAACAAATACTTTCTGGCCACAAAGCTATGATGGCTTTAGAGCTCAAGGCAGAAGAGAAAGCGTGGTCGCGAACAAAAAAAGCTTTGAGGACCGAAGACATGAAGACGAACACAAACAGAAAGCTTCGAGGACCGAAGACACGAAGACCACGGTCGAATGAACACGAAGATAAAATGTTCGTGGACCCAAGGCGACCCAATGACAAAGCCAAAGGCACAGGAAGACACGAAGACCCAAATGAACATGTTGAACAATGTGATCATCAGGATTAGCTGTCCATCTGGATGGTCCAGGATATTGGTTTACTTGAGATCTAAGACGATAGGGCTTGTTCTCATCATTTGGATGATTGGGCTTTGTGAACTCATCCATAACTTCTTCTGGTAAATTGGCCATGAGAACTGAGTGAATTCAATTTTGATTTGATTCAACTCTTTTTTGTTGTTTGTTTGTTTTTTTTTTTTTTTTGAAATATGTGATTGACAATACCTTAGAATAGAATTAGATGTTTGATAGAAATTCTATAAAAATGATATGTCGGATGCAATTGTACTGAGAGTGTCTAATGCAAAACAATACTGATAGTGTCGGCTGCAATGTCGGATAGGAATTAAATGCACTGTGTCAGATGCAATTGAGTGACAATGTCGGATGGAACAATATCGGATGCAAATCGTCGGATGCACGTCGGACACAAAGTCGTCGAATGCAACACTGGCAGATGCAACACTGGCGGATGCAACGTCGGATGCAACACTGGTGGATGCAACTTTTGTAACAAGTTGTCAAATGCACTTCGGACGCAAAGTCGTCGAATGCAATTGTTGGGCAAAAATATTTTTGGAGGTCGTCGGATGCAAAGTCGTCGGATGCACGAACACAAAGTCGTCAGACACAATTTTTTTGATTGACGTCGGGTGCATGTCGGATGTAATTTTTTCAAAATTTAAAAGTGGCGGGTGCAAACCAACAGGTCTTCCTCCCCTGAAAAAAATGCAAGATAGGTGGAGAGCGGTGGGGCGGTGGGTGTCTGGAACCATGTGTGGTTGGTTGGGTATGGATCAAATGATGTTTTCAGAGGCAATGCATATTGGTAGAAAATCAATGAATGCAAAAAATGCATGCAGGCAAATAGAAACTCCTAGAATCGAAAGATAAACTGGTTAAAATGAATTCTTAATCAAGATGAAAGAAGATTATCGGGAGCAGCGACGCCAATGTTTGCTCTTATTTGATGACAGCGAATGAATCACGAAAGCGAAACAATCGCGAATAGTACAGATGGAGTTCAGATGCGATCGCTGGACACTCCCAGCTGAATCACTCCTACAGTCCTCCAAAGTGTAGTCAGGCACTACTGATCTACGTTTATGAATTAATATAGCATTCAACAAAATTTCAACCAATGTGCGGAATTAAATGAATGAGAGAATCAGACACTCGAATAACAGCAGACATTTGCATTCAAGATCATACATTATAAAAATGACGTGCACAATGGCTACAAGAACATCTATTAGTTTTCTCTGATTCTTCAAGCACTGCATGCAGATCCACGTAGTGCGTTGGCGTGAGAGAAAATACTGTTCTCTCTTTGGAGCAGAGAACACGGTGTCAACTGAGAAGCAGCTCACCTACCTGTTGAGAGCCTTACCCAAATCATTCCAGACAATGAGGACCTTGCTCGCGAAAGATCCTACAGTGAACCTCGGAAAGACAATTGTCGAGATTCGCGAGGAAGTCGAGGCCAGAGAACACCTTGATCACAAGGATGGTTCTGACCAGGCCCTCTACGACAAAAAAGAAAAATCCAAGAAACAATTTAAGCCTAAGAGGGAGTCGAATTAAAGGTAGAATCATGATCAGCAAACAGAGGGGACCGACAAAAGCAACCGGAAGAGCAAAGGGAGGTCAAGACAGCAAGGTGGAGAAAAGACTTGCGTGAGATGTAGAAGAGACGGGCACACAATCAATACATGCTGGCTCAATCCAAAGATTGAGTGTATGCACTGCCACAAGAAGGGTCATGCAGCCATTGATTGCAGCCTGAACCCAAGAAACAAATCAGCGCAAAACAGACAGGAGAACAACAATAGTTCATCCTATGTCGAGGAGCCTGAGAGCTCAAAAATGGACAAAGAAAGATCGAACAGAAACTGTTCGACCGCCTACATCTGTGAAGATGTGTATGCAGCTTCAACATCTGACACACATGAGGTGATCCTAGATTCAGGAGCCACCTCACACTTCGTGACATCAAGACGAATAATGTCTGATTTCTATATACTTACTAGATGATACTTGACAGATATATACAGATATAGAAAACTAGTCTGATGCTAGTAAGCAATCAAGACGAAATATACGGAGAAGAAGTCCGCCTACGTGCGAGACGAGTTCTGTAGGCAAGATCCATAAGATCTACAAGTCCGCTAGTAAGCGAGACGTTATGTAGTGATAGGAATAGATTCTTCATCTTTCTTACGAAAGAAGTGAGGTCCTTCCCATCCCACTGTATATTCGTCAACTGATCTTCCAGCATCATGATTTGACTTCTTGATTTCGTCTGAAATCTGGTGAGCAATAAATCCCACATCTCCTTAGCGTTGGAGAGTGTTGTCAAGTCAAGTGTGAGACTATCTTCGATGGATGAAGACAACAAGGCTACTGCCTTGTCATTTTTCTCCCTCCACTCGCGTAGCTCCTTGCCTGATAGGAATCTCCTCTGTGCCATCCACCCAGGGGAATAGACCTTCGCCCTTGAGTATTAGTGATGTCTTAACTTTCCAGACTAGAAAGTTAGATCCTGAAGAATCAAGAACTGTGCAGATCTTGCTCTGCATGCTGCTGATTGAAGCCATTGCTTTTGAAGTCTGTTCCCTTGTTGATGGTTGTTGGTCTGAATGCTTGGCCTCCTGGATCTGATAGCCTTCTGGCTATGTCAGATTATGACAAGATAGGTAGGCTCTGATACCATTGATGATAGCGAATGAATCGCGAAAGCGAAACAATCATGAATAGTTCAGATGGAGTTCAGATGCGATCGCTGGACACTACCAGTTGAATCATTCCTATAATCCTCTAGAGTGTAGTCAGGCACTGCTGATCTACGTTTATGAGTTAAGCATTCAACAAAATTTCAACCAATGTGCGGAATTAAATGAATGAGAGAATCCGACACTCGAATAACAGCAGACACATTTGCATTGAAGATCATACATTATAAAAATGACATGTGCACAACGACTACAAGATCATCTATAAGTTTTCTCTGATTCTTCAAGCACTGCATGCAGATCCACGCAGTCCGTTGGCGTGAGAGAAAATATTGTTCTCTCACGAGTAGTGTCTCGCTTACTAGCGGACTTGTGGATCCTGCTTACAAAACTCGTCTCACACGCAGGCAGACTTCTTCTCCGTATTTTTCGTCTTCATTGCTTACTAGCATCAGACTAGTTTTCTATATCTGTATACATTTGTCAAGTATCATCCAGTAAGTATATAGCCGCTCTGTGTAACTTTAAGATTAGAGTAGTTAAGCATCTACAACTAATCAGGAAATTACAAGAGTGGCAGATTAGCCACGACCTAGAGAGTATTTGTTGACGTCATGCCATCAGATCAGATATCTGTACGTACTTGCATGACCTTGCTTGTACTTTTGGAGCATGAGGGCAAAAAAGGTTTCGTGACGTTTTTCATGTCGCGTCGTTTGGTTTGTCATCGTCGTCTGACTTTCTCCTGTTGGACCGCAAAAGATTCTCGTTTGCGAATCTTTCGTGTTCTTGCTTTTCGTGTTCGCGAACATTTTCGTCAGGCAGAGAGCTGAAAGCTAGCAAAGCTTTGTAAATAGAAACGTTTGTCTCTTCAGTTCTCTATGCAGTCTCTACACGCTCTTCTTTTGACAATTGAACAGATTTCAGCCAGCTATCAGCCAACATGGTCTGCTTGCTTCTAAACTTCTATGATTTGAAGTATAATGGTAATGCAATGGTGATGTACCCGCCTGTCAATTAGTACATGTACGACTTGATCTTGATCCTACTAATAATGGATGTCAACTTCAATCTAGATCTATCAGAATTTGAGTTCCTACATTCTACAATCTGTTTCGGTTCTTTCTTTAATGGTTACAGATTGTAAATTATTACTAATCTAATCTAAGCAGTATAGGGAATGATTTTGAAACCTGTTCCTAATAAAATCAACAAAAGCAATAACACAACAGCTACACAGAAACAATGTGAATCCTACAAAGTGCTTGCTACAACTGTCACTCAACACTTGTAACGAAAACTCCTCAGGGAGTCAAGCACCAGGCAGCATGAGATTGGGATGATATTAATATACCACAAGGCCCTGCACATCTATTTGATCTTAATCACAAATCCAAACTTCAAAGGGGAAGAATCAACAACAAAACACATTCATACATCAGTACTCGAACTTAATGCATGAAAATGGAGCATATATGGAATGCAAATAGGAAGATCTTCAATCAACAATGCAACAACATTTCAGGACAATATTTCTATCAGTTATAAAAGCAATACAGAGATGCATGCATTCTGACATATATTGAACACAATATCTAGTGCTTGGATGAGGAGAGGGTGAGACTTCAAATACCTTCATTTTTGTATTGTCATCCCAATGTAATGATGAATCTTGTTGGTATATAGATTCAAGGGCTACGAGACACATGACTGGCAATTGTAAATGATTCCATCAATTGAAAATGATTGAGGGAGGTGACAAGGTTGTTCAGACAAACGAAGAGGAGTGTCAAATCAAAGGCACTGGCATTATCCCCATCAAGCTGGCCAATGGTAAGATGCGGATGATTCAAAATGTGCTTTATGTGCCCAATTTGAAAAAAGAATCTATTGTTGGTTGGGGTTATGACTGATCAACACTTGAAAGTAGAGTTTTTCAAGAACAAGTGCTTGATAAAAGACATGGATCGTAACTATAGAGTCATGATAAATTTCCGGTTCCAATCAAGTCGTCCGGGTTGCGCCGAGAAGACAAAGATGCTAAGCCCTTGCCCGCGATTAATGCAACCACAACCGCAAACCATCTCGTCCTCAATATGAAGCATACATTAGTCCATACACCATTCTAGTGCACAGAATCATGGGATTTTAGTTAACGTAGTCTTGATTGAGTGTTGAACATCTCACTGACACAGGGAGATGTTCGAAGCTTGACAAGCTTAGGATTCCACATTATTTTTCATAATACCTCTCTAAACCTCATCATCTAGTTTTGATGAGAGGCTTTGGGTTTGAAATAGGGTGATATTTGACATAATGCTTTTTGGTGTTATCAACTCATGGAATCATAGACTCATAGAGAATCCCAACTTGGGTGGGTGAGTGGCGAGGGCCCCAGGCCAACTCAACATGTGTAGGGAGATGATCCTTGAAATAATGACAAGCTAGCTTTGACTTACGATGAGAATATGATTCAAATGTTTTAAACAAAATATTAAAAGAAAAGGACTCTCAAGGACACATGATCTTTAAGCATATGATGTTTAGAAATGAGAGTACACTTTTGTCCAATGTTTCCTAAGATGATTTATTAACAAACACAAACAAGAATAAATGTCTAACTTTTAGAAAAAGAAAAATGGGTGCGCCATGGCCCATGGATGATGGCATTGTTCGGGAAAGTTGGCAAAGTATAAGAAAAAAACAAGCATGTGTTTTAAAAAAGCGACTTTATGAAAATATTAACGATTTTTTATGTAAGCAAATAAATCCTTTTATGAGTAACAGTCTTAAAAAAATCAAGAAACTATTAAAATACAAGTTTTTTTTTTTAAATTACTCAAAAAAGGTTTCCTGAACACTCCACCCACGGCCAGTCATGGTCACATGGTTTCAAGACAACATTTGTCATTCTTTTTGTGGCCTTTCTCCTGATCTCCATTTTCCCTTAAAAAGTAATAGTAAAGTGCATGGCTGGCTGAAGGGTGAAGAGTGAAGTCCTATGGGACCCCACCTCCGTCAGCGTTTGGCGATTCGTATTTTTTGCTTTTTCGAGTCACGAAATCAATCAATCATTGCGACTAAATTATTTATTATTATTTTTATTTTGAAATTACTGCTATTTCTTCCCCTACCAACAATACGAATGATCCACCACAAAAACAAAAATAAAAAAAAGAATATCTATTTTTTTTGTTCAATATTTATTTGCAGTAATAATAATAATAATAATAAATTTGATGCTCCACCGACATCTCCTCTGATCCCTTGCTTCCAAAACAAAATATAAATGAAAAAAATAAATGAAGTGGGCATTGAAAGCCAGAAAGCTTCTCACTTTTTGATGGGTTGTGGTGAACCCTAAACCTAGGTGGGCTGTTTGACCTACACTAGACGTTGCATTTGACCTTGCAGAGGGAATAGGAGTGTCGAGAAAGGCTGATTCGAAATTTAGGGTTAGGGGTGAAAATCTGAACCAAGAAATGCGAGCCAAGCCCTAAACGGAATGTAGCGTTACTGATGAGACTGTGAGAGAGAGAGAGAGAGATCAGAAAGGTAGCAGCAGGCAATGCTAAGATCGTCGGTACAATCCATCGCTGAAGCTCTCTCTGTCTGTCTATGCTCCTGTGTATACTGCATTTTGGAGTTTTATGAAGGGAGCGGGTGCCTTCTGTTTTCGAGATGAAGTTATAAGTAGCGGAGGATCCTTTGCAATGCGCTCTTATTGTCATTGTTTGTTGTTAGATGGTAGTAATAATTTGAGTAGGCATTGTAGAATTATTGCTTCAACTACCGCCTCATGGGCTTGATCTGATGCAGTGTGAGAATAATAGTTTTGTAATTTTGGTTGGATGACCATCCACATAATGTCTCTTGCCTGCGGCCATTTTGGTTTAAGCAAACTTTCCCTCGGTTCCTACCACAATATCCTATAAAATTATGTTACAACCTCCTGCTGCTGTTCAGGTTTCACCCACAAACGCGCATTGCTTCTCTTTCATCTTCTGGTGCTCTTTCTTTGAATTTATTGGCCGAGAATCATCAGTTTTGACCACACACAAAGAATGCAAGTAATGCGAATTGCCCTTTCCCCTGGCTGCCTGCTCTGAACAACCACTCTACCACCATTGTTCAGAGATGCCAAGACACACTTCACATTTACCAACCTGCCATGCCACCTTGAACATCAAATTCTTTCTCAAGCCGCAATGCAATGCCTTCAGAGCTGCTTTTATTCTGAATTGGTATTAGTATGTATGTGAAAAGAGATCACCATACTGTTTGAGGTAAGCTGAGTCATGGTACTTGGAGCAACAAGTTCCATATCTAAAAAACCCGCGTCCGTGTCAGTAGAATTTGTGTTACATTTGCAGGAAATAAAGCCATGGCCAGTTGGGAGAAATTCCAGCTTTCCCTCCCTCAGCGTAATACTGCAATGGGAAAGGGGTGACAAGCATTCTGGTAGTACTAAGAGCGTGGTGCCATCGTCAGGGGAGGGTAACCATGCCCATAAGCTTGTGTTCAATGAAGAGTTGAGACTGGCGGCCACATTGCATCGGCAGCCCCAAACCAAAAATAGCAGCACATTCCAAAAGAAGAGTGTAGTTTTCAATCTGATCACTGTAAATGGCCAAATTCTTGCTCGTGCAGTTCTGGATCTTGCCCAGTACGCGACCCTTGATTCTTCGGTGGTTAGGGCAGCGACATTGCCTTTGACAACTGGCAAGAAAGGTGTAGCAGGCGATGGTGGAATTCCAACTCTGTTTCTGAGCATTTCGTGCTCCAATAAGAGCTTGATAGATGATGTTGATCAAGATCTTAAGGACGCTTCCAGCGACGGTGCTTCTTCTAGAGGATTGAATGCAACAAATAGAAACAAGGAAATAAAAATCAGCCCTAACCTGGCAGATCAAACAAGGGTAATCTGTGATTTATTATTTTGAAGTTTTCTGTAGACTCCGTATGAACATTGATCTTGCTTCAATGATTTTCCTTCTCTTCTTAACAGACTTTTCGTTGCTGTTCACTGTGGCTCTGTTAATTTGTGTTAAGATTTGACCCTTGGAATCGGGTGAACCTGAATCAGATAATATTCCAGTTAATCAGATGAATCGAATCTCATTTCGATTCTGAATCAACCGTTGCCAATCTGGATTTGAAAGAATCACCCTGAAAAAACCTTGCAAAATCTTCTACATATGATGCTAGAAAACAGTAGTTTTTCATGCATTTCATACATCTGACAACAAGGAAACCTTTTGGCTCTATATATGCACATGCACACGCACACCCACACACACCCTAAAATCCAATGCCAGATTCTTTGCAATTTAAATTGTACGAATTGTTTCGAATCTCAAATCCTTGCTAATCCAGCTTCAAATTGAAACTTTAATATGTTTTATGAAGCCTTGTTTTCCTATAACCATGCTGGTTTGGCTGAATTGGAGGGGCTTTTTGCAGCCAGGTATCGCAGTTGAGAGGAAATGTGCGAATGCTCAAGTATTGCCAGTGACTTCTGCCGTTGCAGCAGCTGCTTCTGCCTATGCTTCCAAACAGTCTATGATGTTTAGGGATGAGTTCAATTCGTCCGGAAGTTCCTCAGTAGACTCGTATTCTGATCCCATAAACCCAGCAACAGAGGAGGACTTTCTCACGCCCAGGTACCTCGGTGCACACTCTCCTGCTATCACCTCATTCAACCCACCTTTGTCTTCTCCCTCAGGAGCTTCTCCTCAGAAAGATCCGAGCAGTGATGATAGGCATGTATATCCCCACAAGGAGGAAGAAAAAATATCAAGAAGCTTGACAAAACCTGGCCAGAATTTTCAGGCTGATGCGACCACAAGAAAATGGGATCGTGATGGGCAGGAAGGACAGGAAGGACGTTCTGTTGGAACAGAGGAGGTGAGTATAGTTCAAGCAGCAAGCACGAAATTTGCAAACGAAAAACTGGAGCATAAAGCTCTTGATGCAGTTAAGCTCAAATTCATTGTTGCAGAGGCCAAGGCTGCCGCTGCAGATGACAGAGTAAAGCAGTTGGAATCAAGAACACAGAACCTTGAAGGAGAGCTTGCAGATGTTGCAGCTGTTGAAGTTTCCCTTTATTCTGTTGTAGCTCAGCATGGAAGCTCTCCCCACAAAGTTCATCGCCCGGCACGTCGTATGGCTCGGCTGTACATACATGCATGCAAAAGCTGGAGTCAAGATAGGAGAGCCAGTTGTGCTAGAAGTTGTGTCTCAGGACTGGTACTGGTTGCACGAGCATGTGGAAATGATGTCACAAGGTATTGCTTGCACAGGAAAATCACAGCAGATTTGTTTATATTCACACAATCCAGATCGCTAACTTTTATTTGGTGATCTTGGAATAGAGTCATTGGCTATGCACTTTAGGGCTTTCTGATTTCTGTAATAGAGTTAAAAGTCGGCTTACGGAGAGAATGAACTCTATGCAGGTTGTCCTTCTGGCTATCTAATGTAGTTGTTCTGAGAGAGATGATTTCACAAGCTTTTGAAATATCCCCTGCATCTCCGGTCTCTCCCATCTTGAATGTAGAAAAATCCAACAAATCTGCTAGTGTCCTCAGCAAAAGCATTTCTAATGCGAAGAGTTCGATAACTGAGAGGATGCATGGTTCACAAGAAGCTCTATCAGGCCATGGTGGAACAGGTAACAACAAAATTCCAGTGGGACCTTCAATTGATTGGCGAGAACGGAACACATTTGTGGTAGCATTGGAGCATGTAGAAGGATGGATTTTTGGCAGGATCATTGAATCTGTATGGTGGCAGGTTAGTCATCTTCAAATTGTTGATGACTCATGTCCACAGCATGTTCACCTTGGTTTAAAGGCTAAACTTTTTAGTGCAATTAGGACTCCATAAGCTTTTGCCCACTAATTTGGAGCTGTTGATGTTGTGGAATCTCTTTGTAGGCATTGACGCCCCCCATGCAGAAATCTGCTGAGCTTAGATTGAGAACAAGTTACATTGAGGATGGCTTGGACAAACAGAAAAGTTCTGAAGTACAGAAAGCAGCACAGGGATTTCTTGGTCAAGATTTCGGGGTGATCCACCAGGGGAACTTGTGCCTAGAGTTATGGAAATCAGCCTTTCTGGATGTTTTACAAAGGATATGCCCTGTTCGTGCTGGAGGTCATGAATGTGGTTGTCTAAGATTCTTAACTAAGATGGTACCATCAGCAAAACCTCCAATCTCATGGAATTGTTAGTTTGTGATCACTTCCTGTATACTTTATCCAGTGATCACTGATTTGCATGCTAGTAGATCTACCACGTATTTATATAGACATGGTGTATAGGATGCCTTACTCAAAAAGCATATTCAGAGTAATCTAGAACATAGTTTCCCTGCCCAGTGAATGTCTAAATTCAAAACTGCTAGAAAGTTTTTTCAGTATTTTGGCAAATTTTGTTCTTGTTTTTCCAGGGTTTCTAATCAAGCTCTTCATAAAGACAACCAAGAAAGTTTTGAAAAGTTTCTCACAGGACCAAAAGCACCTAAGAGTAAACATGACTTTTTGGTCCAACGGTGATTGAAATATTGGTTTTTGGGTAATTTATGACCTGTGGCTTGTAAATCACCACAATATCAAAGAGAATCGTTTGAGAGTCAAGTGCATCATGCTGCTCTACCAGAGACTTGGCCTGTGCTGCAGGCTTCTTTAGAGATTTTACTTCAAAATTTGGATAGTGGATTTTGTGGCTTAGCATCTAACGATTAGGGTTAAAACTAAACATCCGAATGCTAGATACACCAAATTTTAAGGCTCAACGAGATATACAGTCAATTTTAACACCTGTAAGCATTTGTCTCAGTTCAAAAATTTGGACTAAATTCGGGGATACAAAGGGCGTTAAGTTGTAGTGAAGATTATTCTCTTGTGCTATTGATGTTTGGGAGTTCAGGCAAGTCTAACACAGTGAGTGGAGAAGCAACAGAGGCAAAGTCTGGAGAGTGAACTTGGGAAGATGTGGCTAAGCCCAAAAAAATGCAATCATTATAATAAGCATCAGTTGGTTGAGGACAGGTGTGAATGCCTCAGATCTTTGGTGGGGAAGTTCAATAGTTCTATAGGACAGGGAAAACCAAGAAATTATAAAGAAAGGAAATCCAGTAAAGAAAGTACAATTCAACCTGCTTAGCTTTGTTTTATTGATATGACAATGTAATTTTGCAGATACTTGAACAGTGTGTATCTCGATTGGATGTAGCCATGTTCAATGCAATCCTTCGTGACCCTGGCGAATGGGCTCCCACAGATCCTATTGCCGACCCAATTGTTGATCCAAGTGTCCTCCCAATTCGTGCTGAAAGATTGAGTTTTGGAGGTGGTGCTCAGCTTAAAATTGCTGTAAGGATCTGCATGCGTATATAAACAGCCCTTATCATAGCAACTTTACCCTACAAAGTTCGTCTGTTCTTTTGCACAACATTATGTGCCAGATTTATCCTACTACTGATGTGTTTGCATAGGTGGTGAAACTTTTTATTATATGCAGATTAGAACTTGGTCAACTTGGCTTGCTGCATTTACTGTGGGGGACGGGTCTATTAATGACAACATTACTTCATCACATCTTAATAGTACAGAAGGGACTGAAAAGGAAACCAGAAAACAGCCAGCATCATTTCCTCTACTGACAACAATGGCTGATCTTCTTATGCTGCCTAAGGACATGCTCATGGATAAATCTGTCAGAAGAGAGGTCTCTCTCTCTCTCTCTCTCTCTCTCTCTCTCTCTCTCTCTCTCTCTCTCTCTCTCTCTCTCTCTCTCTCTCTCTCTCAATCCCACAGAATTGATAGCATCTATGATCACACAAGCCTTTTGTGTTAGTGCAGATTAGTTATAGAAAACAATTGCCTTCAAATTTGCTGTAAGAATTCTGTCTTTAACTTCCAGGATGGGAAGTATATTAAATTCTATTTGACATACTGTTTATCAATATGAGCACAGGTTTGTCCCACTCTCAGCCTACCTCTTATCAAGAAAATACTGGAAAATTTTGTTCCTGATGACTTCTCACCAGATCCTGTCTCTCCTTCACTTCTGACTGCCATTACTGCTGAGGTACTTTGTTCAGGACTTGGGTTTGTGTGGGTCCCTAATCTATCTAAGTTTTTGGCATATAATGGTTGATTTGGCATATTTTGGCAACGCTACTTCTATTTGAAATTCTCATTGCCATTCTGTTTGCGATATATGCCTGTTTTGAAGATTGCAATCGAGAAGCAAATGCATGGTGAAGTAAATCCCAGCTCAGCCTCTCCTACAATAGTCCCTGCTCCTCGTGTTCATTATGCACCCCCATCTTCAGGCTATGTTCGTGAGTTGATTGGTGATACAACAAGTCATTTTCGACTGGATAGGAGTAGCTCCTCACTTTTAAAAAAAGCACATACTAGCGATGATGAGCTGGAGGAGCTTGAATCACCCCTATCTTTTATAATGGATTCTGCACCATCAAGACCAGAGTGTTCGGACATCAACAAAATGATCCAAAACGGAGGTCTTCTTATGAATGGGGCATCTGATGAAGCAATGAAGGAACCAAAGATGGAGACTGGATTTGTCAAGCGATTTCAGCTACTTAAAGAAGTTTGGTATTCTCACTAATTTAATTTAGTGGTGAATGGGAGGCTGGCAATCGTATTTTGTAGTGACATGCAAATTTTCCTCAATAAACAAGTTCTTTAGAACACAGAGTAACGGCATTTCTCATCCGAGACTTTGAGGGTATGTGCTTATGCACTTGAAGTCAAGACTGAAAAATGTACTTGTGTACATGAATAAGTATCAAGCACCAAGTTTTTCCTTGCGATATCTGTAGAGATGGTCATATTTCTCTTGCTTTGTTACTTATGATGTTATAACAACCTCATTAAAATATCCTGTCAGTCAGTTGCAAAAAGTTTTGGATTAGTAAGTTTTGATGGGAATTGCTAGCAATCAACCTTATCAATGCTCACATTGTTAGGCAGCTTATGATGACTTTGGAGCTTTTATAGTTTTGTGAGCCTTTGGTTTCTTTTTTCCAACATATGCGTGGACTATTCTTATATTTTTGCGCTAGAAAAAGCTGCTCACATGTTCTAGTTATGTCATGGGCATAATATTATTAAAATACATTGCACTTTCTAGCTTTAATTGAAACCATAAAGTCAAAAAGTAGAGCAGAGATAAAATTTTTAGTTACTAATTATAATATGAATTAGCAAAACTTGGATAAGGGAGAAAAAATGATCAACTCCAAGCCTAAACCCTGAAACCCATATGCTTGAATTATGAACCCTGAGAATTTTGAATTCTAAGGCCTGTTAGTGAAAGTGCATTGATCTTGGCAACAACTCTTTGAGGGATGGTGAATATGAAACATAGATGCACTGCGTTTCTGAAACGCAGTGCAGAATCGTGTTCAGAAACGCGGTTCAGAAACGCGTTTCTGAAAAATACAAAAAAATTCCAGAAACGTTTATATATATATATATATATATATATATATATATATATACATATGGTTTTTTTATGGGCAATATGGGTATCAGATGAAAGCTCTAATCTAGAGCATAATTACTGTGTAGTTTGCCGATTGTTTCAGGTGCAGGATGGTCCAGTTCAGGTGCATTAATCCATGTTGGGTTCTGTCAGGATAAAAATCTAAAACTAACCTCTAGCTTGTTCGTTACGATCACAGATGGTCTCGGTAAGTGTGTTTTTGCTCAAGGACCCCAAACCCCCCGTTTCATCGCCCCCCGGACCCCCCGTTTCTCGGGGGGCTACCGCCCCCCGAACCCCTTGAGCATTTATTGAAAACCAGAGCAAATAACAACCAAATAGCTATTAAAAATAAGATCTGTTTGTGCCCCATCTACTACACTTCTAAGAGGCAAAACGTTGGTTTGACCATTGATCCCCTAAAAACTTTCAGCCATAAGCTATTTTTCCAAAAAAAATAATTTTTTTTTAGTACGATTATGGGAGGAGAAACATGTTTCTCAGAAACGCGTTTTCCGAAACGCATGCCCTCAGAAACGCGTTTCTGTGCATCTATGATATGAAAGTGAAATTTGTACTTTTTCCAATCCTAAAAGCGAAAGTTTTATATTTGTAATAAACGATGAGTTACTAAATAATGTTGGTAAAAAATGCTCTTTGAAGAAAAGCATTTGCTTGATAGAAAACAGCCTTTGATAAAAGATAATATGCAACAAAGGGAATTTTCAGAAGTGTCACATTGTACTAACGATGATCTCAATGATTTGGAGATAACCAAAAGGACTCTTTTTGAGTAAAAAAGAGCCTCTTTTTTGGTAATCTTGATTAGAGTTAATCACTTCCTCTATCCAATTTAAAGTAGACACAAAGGAATGGTCCATATGACGTATCAAATTAAATTCAAATTACAACTTGAACCATAGTACATCCCATTAACCCCATTAACCCTACTATTGATATTTATTGCAAATAGGTCTTTTTTTTAATTTATCATACTCAACATTTATAAAATTAATCACTAAATCTCATAATCTATGTTTTCACTAGTTATCTTTATGCCTATTGAAATAATAGATTTCTGGGAAGCGGTTAAAGCGGCTCTCATCACGCGCTTTAAACCAAGGAAGTTCATAGAAGACCCGTTTCTCCTGCTCAATAAGGTTAAGATGGGAAAAAGAGAAAGGGTCAGGGACTATATTGAACGGGTCAAACATCTATGATCCGAGTGCAGTGTAGCCCTAACTCCCGATCATGCGGTGATCATGTGGTTCCTAGCGGGGCTACCACGGAGTATAAGAAGAGAACTGAAACGACGGGAGCAGTACGCTACTCTGCAAGAAGCTATGGAGGATGCCATCAGGGAGGATGATGAGGGATCAACAAGATTCGCCATCAAGCTAGCAGATCAATCTTGTGTAAAACCAAAGGGTGTGGTTGCCAATATCCTTGTAAAAATAACGGGCATGGAGTTTGTGAGAACCTTTGTAGTAATGGATAGACCTGAATCTCCAACTGCATACCGTGTTTTACTGGGAAGACCATGGTTGAGGACTGCGCAAGTAGTACACAACTGGGGTATGGGGAAACTCACCTTTGAAAATAGAGAGCAGGCTGTAAAGGTTGATCCAACCATGTGGGCGGTGAAACCTATTGCACCCAAGGGTGATGACGGATCATCCACGACAGATTACACGATAGATCGCCCAAGGCCAGCCAAGGGTGGTCACTATGATTCAGAGACGGATGTTGTGAAACGGACGGATGCATTAGCAATGATTGACTGCCAAACATATCAATACGAATCAGATTATGAACCCAGCACATCTTCACCCAAGTGTTACACCATGGACACACCAATTACATTTGGAGTGAATATGATAAACGTAGCATGGCTGTCAACGGAACCTATTGAGAACCCAGTGGACGATGATTTAGTTCCTTGGCAATATGCTCTGACTTATAATAAGAAGATTGAGCTATTTGATGAGCAGGTCCTACAGCACATGGACCCAGATTGTTACAGAATTAAGAAAGTACCAGCTCAACCGCCGAAAAAATCTGCTATGACGAAAGTTTTGAGGATAGATCCACCAAGGGCACTTGCGAACAAGAAGAATCAGTTGAAGCAACGCTACAACCAGGTGATCCGATGGATTGATCTACCCAAAGAAGCTATAGCTATAGTGGATGTGGATATTTCCAACTACGAGGCGAATGTCACACCAGTTCTGAAAAAAGACAACAAGGACTAATCCACCAATATGACGAAAAGAGACAAAAGAAGGTGTTGGATTCCTTGAAGTCAATCAGGATGAACTCTGATACAACGTCATCCTCCCGGTCGGATGACGGAAAATCAAAAGATGACCAGTCGGGCTAAGATCAATATGTTGTAGGAGGAATCTCGATGAGCACCAGTTCACGAGATGCCTGAAACCTTCAAGAACTATACCTTGGACGACGTGGTAATTATGATGCCGCAAGCCCAGCGAGAACCTGATCAAAGTCAGGCACTTGCAGAACAAGTCTTCAAAGGACCTGTGCGAACACAACCAATGAACCTTGCCGAGCCAGATGAAGAAGAAAAGATAGTGCATGTGGGAGAGCAGTTAACGCCCACACAATTCAAAAGGCTACGATCATTGTTGGTGAAGTACAAGGACTGTTTCGCCTAGAATTATAGTGATTTGAAGGGCATTCCACCAACAGTAGTCCAACACATCATACCCTTGGTGGATGGAGCAGTCCCCAAGGTTAGTCGATACTACCATTGCAACCAAAACTACATGGAGCTGATCAAGCAGGAATTGCAGAAGCTGTTAGACGCAGATTTCATTTATGAAATCGAGCACACTGAATGGGTATCGCCGATAGTTATAGTAACCAAGAAAAATGGAAAAATGCGAATCTGTGTAAATCTGAAGGCGCTAAATGCAGTCACCAAAAATGATCATTTTTTTTTACCCTTTACGGAAAGTGTCCTTGACAGAATAGCTGGGGCCGAAGTCTACAGTTTTTTAGATGGTTTTAGCGGTTACAACCAGGTGAAGATAGCACCCCAAGACCAGCATAAGACAACATTTGCCACGGAATGGGGAACCTATGTCTATAAGGTGATGCCATTCGGACTTTGCAATGACCCAAGCACTTTCCAGCGAGTCATGCAGACGTGGAAATTTTCTTGGACGATTTGTGCGTGCATGGACCAGACTCAGAACACTTATCCAATTTGGAGAAGTTGCTACAAATATGCCGCGAATTCCAGATCTCCTTGAATCCAGAATAATGTCAATTTTGAGTTACACATGACTTGATTCTCGGCCATATAGTATCTAGACACGAGATTGCCACAGACCTATCGAAAATCAGGATCATTGTTGATCTACCACCACCAGGAACGACTCGTGAGGTCTACATTTTTATGGGTCATGCTAACTATTACAGGATTTTCATTTTAGATTTTGCGGAGTTAGCATGACCAATTTACAAACTCACAACGGATCCACCATTAGAGGAGTTTTGAGTTCCAAAAAGACCCTTTAAGAATTCGTGCAAGATGACTTTTTTATTATTAAAATATTATAACACTAATACTTTTGACTTGCCATAACTTTTTAATTGTAGCTCAAAAGTATGCCATCTAGCATATCATTGGAAAGCCCTTGTCGAGCATTTTCTAATGCACCAAACTTTGCTAAATTCGGACTTACCACTAAAAAGTTATGCCATTTTTAGTCTGGAATCAAAATGTGGACTCAAAAAGTTACGTTACGTAGATTTCAAATTTGAGTGTTTTGATTGGTCCATGTGTAAGAAAAATTTGAGAAAAAATATAAAAAGAATCTTTACAAAGGGTCTTTTTGGGATTTAGAACTCCTCTAATGATTGGAACGAGGAAGCCCTAAAGGCTTTCCAAAAACTTATAGATGCATTGGTTTCAGCACCAATCCTACATCCACCCAATTGGTCCATTGAGTTTCATGTGCATATGGACGCATCGAAGTATGCAGTTGGAGCAGTCTTAACCCAGCCAGGAGAACACAAAAAGGATTTTTTGATCCGATTTGCAAGTCGACAACTTAGTGATACAAAAATGAATTATTCAACCACAGAGTGGGAAGCACTAGCAATGATATATGTGGTTAAGAAGTTTCGACACTACCTGATGGCCACACACTTTGCTTTTTACATGGACCATCAACCCTTGCTCTATCTCGTCAACAAAACCTGCAACACAGAGAGAATCACTAGATGGCTACTTCTGTTGTTAGAGTTTGATTTTCGGATAGTAGTTTGCAAGGGAAAACAACACTACATGGCAGATCATGTGTCGTGTATCAAAGGGAAGGAGGTTGCACTCCACCCCGACGATGAGCTGGCCGATGCTGCCTTATTTTATGTAGACACAATACCAGAGTGGGTTGCCGACATAGTTGAATATCTAATGCAGGGCCAATCAAACAAATCACTACCAAAGGCAGATCAATGAAAATTAATCTTGAAAGCTAACCTTATCAGCTGATTGCCGGCCAATTGTACCAAAGAGGATCATTTCGCTTTCACATGAAGGCATGAGTGGAGGCCATTTTGCACCGACATTACAGTTCGCAAGATCTTGCAATTAGGATGCTGGTGGCCAACGATTCATAAGGATATGGAGGGGAGGAATACCTGAGGAAGTACGATGTATGCCAAAGGGCAAGGAGACCAACAAGATTGAATTATGAGGTACTACACCTGTCTTAGCCCAAGCACCATTCGAAAAGTGGGAATTGGACTACATTGGTCCGATTCACCCTGCAACAAGAAGTACCCAAGCTCAATACATAATCGTGGCCACCGACTATCTCACCAAGTGGGTCAAAGCCAAGGCAGTAAGAGTAGCTGATGCTAGGACCACTGCCAAGTTCCTCTATGAAAATAACATTGTGCGCTTTGGATGCCCGGTGGAGATAGTCAGCGATCGCGGAAGTCATTTCATCAATGAGACCATCAAGGTCCTGTTGGAGTAATTCTTCGTGAATTATCCTCGCGGTAATGGGCAAGCAGAATCATCCAATAAGATCCTGTGTAGCGTGCTCACGAAAATAGTCGAAGCTAGCAGATCGGATTGGGAACACAAGTTGCATACTGCTCTGCAGGTATTCAGGACAACATATAAGGGAAGCACTGATCAAACACCCTTCCAATTGGTATATGGTCAGGATGCTGTAATGCCAGTAGAGTTTTTAGTCCCTTCATTAAGGATTGTCACAATGCAACGTCTTGATGAATCCAGATCTCTACAATTATGCCACGATGCTCTGCATAAGCTCTGTGAAACACACTCACTAGCTGTGCATGCATTGGCAGCTGAAAAGGAAAGACGCAAAGCATGGCACGATCGTAGGTTACAAAAAAAGGATCTTTGTTCCGGATTTCTAGTCTTGATGTATAAAACCAAGGCAATCAAGGGAGAGAGAGAGAGAGAGAGAGAGAGAGAGAGAGAGAGAGAGAGAGAGAGAGAGAGAGAGAGAGAGAGAGAGAGAGAGAGAGAGAGAGAGAGAGAGAGAGAGAGAGAGAGAGAGAGAGAGAGAGAGAGAGAGAGAGAGAGAGAGAGAGAGAGAGAGAGAGAGAGAGAGAGAGAGAGAGAGAGAGAGAGAGAGAGAGAGAGAGAGAGAATTGAGATGGAGGTTAGTTCAAATGCTCTCGGCTTGAGATAGTGGCCTTGAGTCAGGTGCAGGTTGAACTAACCAGACGAGTTTTTCACTTTGTAGTGCTTGCACCTCCGCCCCCAGACGTGTATTTTCTGCTTCATATATCTGGAATTGCGCGGGAGGGGGGCAAGTCGTAGGGATGCTTCAAACTGAAGCTCCTGCACCTTTGTGGAGGCATCCGTCAGCGCTTTGGAGAGGCTCTGAATATATTGTTTGAGGCCGTCTTCCTTTTGCTGCAACTTCGTTATCTCCCAGTGCCTGTCTTGTTCGTATATATCTCCACTTTGTGGAGTTTATAAGACAACTAAAACAGATAATCACAAGACTAGTTAGGGCTAATCAACTAATCAGTTACTCTCTATCGTTGCCATTCGTTTCAGCTGGGCGTGAAGTCTACGATTCCAAGCCCGTTGAGCTGTCAGCTGGCAGCGCAAAAGATTCCTCTTCGTTTGTTTCATTTCGTTCGTTTGCTTTCATTCTTTTCGTTTCTTTCGTATCTTTTTCTTTTGCATCCCTTTGCGGTTGCGGTCCTGGAGGTATGTTTACGATTCAAGAATGATTCGCAAATCGTTCGTCCTTCAAGTCAAGTCACGTTGACTTTTGTGAATTGTTCTCCGTTTGACCTTCGCTTTGTGTTCGTGTTGCGACAAAGTTGCAAGAGTTCACCATTTCTGACACTTATGCCATCTGGGACGTGCCGAAGAAGCGTTTCCACTTCTTGTACCAGGGTACCACACATACAAGATACGGATTAATGCGGACTTGATGGTCACTGTCCGCATTATGTCTGGTGACTGCCAGCCCATCTCTCATCATCAGGCAAAAGCCTTGATAAAGCCTTTCGTAACCTAGACTTCACCTGAAATTACGATCCAAACTAACAACGGGTACTTGGTAGAGGCTATTATGGACCCAATAATTCAGGTGGCTGCATATCTGTTGAACAACTTTTGGTTATTTCAACATTTCGCAAGGACATAATCCAGTCCAAGCTGCTTTGTCAGATTGTGGTGTCCTTCTTGGGATTCCATGGCCCCACGGTTGTGCCATACGACTGGTATGCCTTCCTCATCCATGAACTAACAATCTCCATCAAACCAAACACTCGTGAGAGTATCGCAGCGGGCTCCCAAATGTGTAACTTCGCATGTGCACTTCCCGAGGCGAAAGTGCGTAGCTTCCGCCGTTCTAGCCTTTTATCATCCACCGTGCCACACACTAACCTCAAGAAGGCATGGCGCTGCCCCTCCTCCTCATCTCCACCTGCCACCAAACGTCGTACCACCACCACCACACCAGTAACAGTTCCGGCTTCTACCACCGCCACTTCCTCTTCTGTACAACTCCCTACCACTATCTCTGATGCCGTTCTTTTTCCTTCTGTTCCACCCACAACTGCTGTTTCTGTTTCCATTCCCATCTCCTCTGTAGATATTACTTCTCCCTCTATTCCATCTTCTACCACCCCTTCCATTACTATCGCATCTTCCATTACCCATGTTTCCACCGTTGTCCCTCTCCAGTTCAATCCTGCTGATTCACAGTTGTCTCCAGACAACCTGGCATGGATGCAGGTCATCAACTTTTCACCACCACGCCAGGCCACTTTAGCCCCATCCTCTCCTTCCGTCCTCCACACTACCCTACAGTTTTCCTCTGTTCCCTCCATTCTCTCTTTTGGACAAGCTGTCCCCATCCCTGTCTCCACTTCTGTTCCTCCCACACCACCCACTTCTCCATCAAAGGCTGTCGAGGGCGACCAACCGTTGCTTGATGACGCATTTGTGCAAATTGTTTTTATTCCATCGCCAGATCGGACAGATCCCACCGCACCAGATGACAAGAGATCACTGGAGAAACTCATAGAGGACGAGGATGATGACACTATACAAGTCGTTGGGGCCACTACCTCACAAGCCCCTGCAACCGTCAATGTACCGGCTATTCCAACGGACCTACATCGGCCTACCAAGCCTTGGGGACATTCATCCAAGATGCAGTAGCAGCCAGAGCCTCATTGGATAGCCAAATTTTTGCATTTGGCAACAAACAACACCCAGTTGCGAGCGCCGAAATTGTGACTTTTTTTTTGCGTGAGTGTGCAATGGCGATCATCATTTCGTCCATAGAAAAATACTAGAAACAAAAGAGCTGTGTATGAAAGTCTGCCAACGAGCAAAACACAACGAAAGAACCGCAACGTCAGGCCGCCAACAAGCGAGACACTGACGATCTTGCTCCAAAATCAAATTGATAATACAGTTGTTCTATTTTCGTCCATCTCCTTGGCTTGTGCCATTTGTCTTGATTGCTAGAACAGAATGTGTTCTGTGATGTGCAGTCGCGTGTCTAGGTTCCTGTGAAGCTTCCGTGCAAAAGAAAATTCAAAGACACAAAATCGTTCGCGACAACGAAAACGAAAACGAAACAATTTGCGACATGGTATCAGTGCAAACATGTTATCACTACTGATATCTAAGCAATGATTCTCTAGACAACACAATATGGATACAACAATCCAGACAAGAGTAGCAATCAGTCTTGATGGCGCAAATTACAAAATCTGGAAATTCAACATAAAAACTCTTCTAAAGGGCGAAGACATCTGGTCGGTGATTGAACTCTCAGAGGTGCAGCCTCCAGAGGGAGACCCGAGGAGAGCTGAATGGATCAGAAAAGATGAGCGTGCAATGGCGATCATCATTTTGTCCATAAATGAAGATCTACTCATGCAGATTGAAGACTGTGAAAGCAGCCATGCAGCATGGGAAAGATTAAAATAGAAGTATGAAGTGAGGACTACAGCTTCAGTCATGCACCTTCACAATCAGCTGCAATCCATACGATGGGATGGGAACCAATTGGATTAGCACGTTGAGAAGATCAGAACGATCTTCGCTCAACTCATTGCATCAGGATAGGAGCACCAGGTCCTAGCACCACAACAATTGATGTACTTCATGAAATCTCTACCGATGTCCTATCAGCCTTTAAGGATGCTCATACTGAGTCTACCAGATATGACATTAGACAAGGCAGTCAGTCTTGTCGTTGATGAGAGACTGATGAAAGATGAAGGAGAGGGAAGCAGTGATCAAGAGAAGGCTCTCTTCACAAAGGAAAAGAAGAAGAACAAGAACAAGCCAAGATTCGAGAAGACGAAGTCCTCAAATCAACAATCTTCTTCCTGCGATCACTGCGACAAACCAGACCATACAGCCAACAAATGCTGGTTCAATCCAACAATACCTTGCATGCACTGCAGAGTCATCAAAGGATGCTGATAGTGGTGACGAAGCCTTCATGATACTCGATGAAGCTTCAATGAGCTACATTGAACACGACTATGATGTAGTCATTGATTCAGGAGCAACATCGCACATCACCTGCAACAAGTAGATCTTGATCGACTTCAGAGAGCTCGAAAATAACAGAGCAGTGATTCTAAGTGATGGGAGCAGACACGATGTCAAAGGCATCGTCACTCTACAGCTGCGAACATTGTTAGGCCAAGTAGAGCTGCTAGGAGCACTCTATGTGCCCTCACTCAGAAAATATCTGCTATATGTTTCCAAGATAGCAGATCTTGGCATTTGAGTTTTGTTTGACGACAACACATGTCGTATGATCGAGAAAACAACAAACAAGTTGCTGATGGTCGGATGTAGAGAAGGAAACCTCTACCAGGCCAAGATAATCAGCAACTCTGAAAGCGTATTAAATGCATCAGAAAATGAAGATCAGCTCTGGCATAGGAGAATGTATCATCTGAACATGCAGAGCCTGCATGACATGTACAAGAAAGACATAGTCACAGGTCTCAAGATTTCAAGGCCCGAAACTGAGTTCTGCGAAGCCTGTCAGAAAGGCAAGCAACATCGAAATCCATTCACGCATGAGGAAAGAAGAGCCAAAGAAGTTCTTGAGCTCATCCACTATGATGTCTGTGGACCGATGAAGATGGATTCGCTCTCAGGTTCGAGGTATTTTCTGACGTTCATAAATGATTACAGCCGGATGACCACGATCTACTAATTAAAGAAGAAATCCGAAGTGTTTGATTCTTTCAAGAAGTTTGTGGCATTTGCAGAACGACACACCTCAAAAAGGATACATATCCTTAGATCTGACAATGGAGGTGAATACAAAAGCAAAGAATTCACAAAAAATTCTATGAAGAACAGGGGATCAAACACCAATTCACTCCTGCATACACACCAGAATACAATGGTGTTGCCGAAACAAAAAACAAAATACTGGTCGAAGGAGCCAGATGCA
Source organism: Diphasiastrum complanatum (assembly GCA_029204225.1). Taxonomy (NCBI): domain Eukaryota; kingdom Viridiplantae; phylum Streptophyta; class Lycopodiopsida; order Lycopodiales; family Lycopodiaceae; genus Diphasiastrum; species Diphasiastrum complanatum. The sequence continues at coordinate 25,596,271 of CM055108.1, forward strand.
TGATGACACAGGCTCAATTGCCAAGTCAATTCTGGGAGGCAATAGTTGCAGCTGTACACTTGTAGAACAAATCAACAATGACAACGCTGGATAACAAGACGCCGTACGAAATGTGGACAGGTAAAAAGTCTGATCTATCATATGTACGTGTGTTCGGATGTGCAGCATATAAGCACATTCCAAAAGAAAAAATAAGCAAGCTCGATGACAAATCAGAGCAAACGATCATGGTCGGCTACTCGAATGGAACACAAGTGTACAGGCTCTATGATCCAACCACGAAAAAGGTTGTTTCGAACAGAGATGTGAAGTTCGATGAGTCCACATTTTCTGGACTAAAAGACAAAAGAGGCCATGAGATCTTCACACTGCTGCCTATTCAAGAGGGAGATCGAGGACAGACTTTAAATCAGAATGCAGAGCCGTAGACTCCAGAGCAACATGAAGTAGAGGATCAACCCCACGAACAAGAAACGTTCAAGCAGCGACGAAACGAACCTAGAAGGTCAATGAGACAAAGAAGACCTCCGAACCGTTATTCTGACAATCTTCAGTGGAGCGAAGACACACAGTTCGAGTATTGCAGCTTCACTAAAGAGCCAACAACATATCAAGAAGCAATCTAGAGTTCAGAGGGAAAATTCTGGAAGCAAGCAATGTCAGAGGAGATCGAGTCGATGAGGCAAAATGAGGCATGGACATTAGAGCCACTGCCAGAAAACAGAAAAATCGTCGACTGCAAGTGGGTATACAAGAGAAAGATGAAATCAGATGGCACCATTGGCCGCTACAAGGCAAGGCTTGTCGCGAAGGGCTACACGTAGAGATATGGTGTTGATCATTTTGACACATATTCGTCGATGGTCAAGATAACAAGCATACGACTACTCCTTGCATACGCCACACAACACAATCTGGAAATTCACCAGATTGATGTGAAAACAACCTTTCTCCACGGAGATCTAGAGGAGGAAATCTTCATGAAGCAGCTTGAAGGTTTTGAAGACCCCGACAATCGACAAATAGTCTGTCGGTTGCAAAGATGCATCTATGGTCTAAAACATGCATCACGAGCTTGGTACAAGAAGCTCGATGGTCTTCTGAAGTCTTTAGACTTCAATCCTACACAACTAGACTGCAATGTCTACATAAAAAGAGTAGGAAAGGATTTTGTGATACTGACTATATTCGTGGATGATTTGCTATATATGATAGGAAATTCCTTGATGCTGATAAAATACACGAAGAGTCAGATTTCTGAAAGTTACGAAATCACAGATCTTGGAGAAGCAACAAAGTGCCTCGGGCTGGAGACCAGAAGAGATCGAACAAAGGGCGAAATGCACTTGAGTCAGTCAGAATATGCCAGAAAGGTGCTCAAGCAGTACCACATGATGGACAAAAGACCACGCCAATGATAGTTGAAGCCAAGCTGACGAAGCAGGATTGCCCAAAAATGGAAGAGGAAGAACAAAAGATGGCATGTATACCCTACCAAAACTTAATCAGTAGTCTGATGTACCTTACAATTTGTACCAGGCCTGATCTAGCTTTATCTATTTACGCCTTGAGCCAATTCTCTTCCAATCCTGGCCTGACACATTGGCAAATGGCAAAACGAATCTACAGTATCTGAAGGGTACCAAAATATGAGATTAACCTACAGAACTGAAAACGAAGAAAAATGATTCGAGCTGCACCACTATAGTGATGCGATGGTGAACTCCTGCAACTTTGCTGCAACACGAACACGAAGCAAAGGTCAAACGGAGAACAATTTGCAAAAGTTAACGTGCCTTGACTCGAAGGATGAACGATTCGCGAATCATTTATAAATCGTAAACATACCTCCAAGATCGCAACCGCAAAGGGATGCAAAACGAAAAGATACAAAAAAAAAACGAAAAGAACGAAAGCAAATGAAGGAAACAAAACAAACGAAGGGAAATCTTTCGCCTTGCCAGCTGGCAGCTCAACGAGCTTGGAGTCGTAGACTTCACGCCTAGCTGAAACGAGTGGCAATGACGGAGAGTAACTGATTAGTTGATAAGCCTTAACTAGTCTTGTAATTCTCTGTTTTAACTGTCTTGTAAACTCCACGCAGTGGAGATATATAAACTATTCTCTTGAATCATAACATAGAATCTGAATAGACAGAATTTCTGTAAGAGACAGAGTGAGACGTAGCAAGTAGAGCAGAAAAGAAAAATACTAGAAACAAAAGAGCTGTGCATGAAAGTCTGCCAACGAGCAGAACACGGCGAAAGAGCAGAGCGTCAGGCCACCAACGAGTGAGACACTGACGATCTTGCTCCAAAATCAAATTGATAATACAGTTGCTCTATTTTCTTCCATCTCCTTGTCTTGTGCCATCTGTCTTGATTGCTAGAATAGAATGTGTTCTGTGATGTGCAGTCGCGGTTAGAAAGCATATTGATGTTATATACAAAGATGAACTTATTAGTACTATGGCGGTGGAAGAAGACTAAAGCCTTCATTATATCAGGACGGAGCTTGTCCTATTACAATACGAGATTCTTGAATATTTCATAGTCATTTTTCATGAGAAATTGGCAAGTCTTTACAAATTATAGTTGACTTAGTTTTGTATAGTGATTGTCAATAGGAATGAATCATTCTTCTATGCAATAATCAACAGTACATCTTTTTCTTTTTCTTTTCTTTTTTACAAATACGTAAAAAAAGCAAATAATGTACGGGGATAGAAACTAGCAAGGTAACTTTTTCTAAAGGACTTTTAGATATCAAACATTTTCTAATATTAGAAATGGCTCTTTTGCAAGTACATAAAAGACAAGAGCACCATATCAAATGTACAAACATTGGCGAAACTATCAAAATAGTGGAAGAGCATTCAGGGACAACAACAGTGGCATTTGAAACAAATGTCTTGATCAACTCCAGTCATAATTTGTACACTTCATTAGAATGGTATTCATCAAGAGTGAACTGTCATTTTCAACACAATGTATTAGTGATTTCATGATAGACACAATGCTAAACTATAAAAATCTTACATAATCAATTGTGAATGCGTCTACTAAAAAAGCATACAAAGTATATCTTCCCTCTACTGACAAGAATGTTGTTAGTAGAGATGTGATATTCCATGAAGATCATAAGTTTAACTTGGATAGTCTCATGAAAGATCTACAATCATCAATCTTGATGCTGCTCAAGAAGTTATGAGGCCGAGGCTTGAGGAGGAGAAACTTCAAGCACCCACACCAAGAAGATCTACATGAGAAGGATCTGAGCCAAGGAGGCTCACATATGATGAGTAAGGAAGGCAAGTGGAAGGTGAAACTTCCTATCATGCTCTCTTCATATTAGATGAAGAGCCTAAAGATGTCCAAGAAGTACTTCAATCCAAGATGTGGGTTGAAGCAATGACCGAAGGTTTTGAAGCCTTGATGTCAAACAACACATGTGGGAGCTTGTGGAGCCGCCAAACAACATGCATGTGATTGGATGTAAGTGGGTTTTCAGAATCAAGTATAATACTGATGGATCTATCAATAAGTATAAAGCAAGACTTTGTGCCAAAGGCTACTCACAAATCAAAGGTCTTGACTATGAAGACACCTTTGCACCAGTTGCAAAAATGGTAACAATCAAAATACTCATATCTCTTGCATGTTTTCACAATTGGAGTATGTTCCAGCTTGATGTTTCTAATGTCTTTCTCAATGGTTACCTTGAGGAGGAGATTTACATGGAACAACCTCCTGGTTTTGTGAAAGAAGGTGAAGAATCAAAAGTTTGTCTTTTGTTTAAAAGTCTCTATGGACTGAAACAAGCACCAAGGTCTTGGTATGCAAGGCTCAACTTCTATCTCATATCACTCGGATTTTGTCTTAGTGAATATGACCCCTCTTTGTATTATAAGTTTGTAGATAATTTTGTAAATATTCTTCTAAATTTTTGCGAAACGAAGACAATAAGCGACATTTTTGGAAGCGGAAGTTGAAGTTTCAACTATAGAAACCACAAGTTGTTGCGGATATAGGCACTTTCGACGATGCAGGTTTTTTTATCAATATAAATATGGCCTATCTTGAACTTTTCAGTCTTTACATGGATTGGGAGCAAAACCTTACAGATTATTTTGCGAAGATTCGTCACAATTTGCAAGATAGAAGGAAGTCAATACGTTATAAACAATTCTGTACATATTCATTTTGGCAGTTTGGCACCTTTGCGACAAAGGCGAAATCCAAGGAAGACTTGATGTTGATTGAGGCTCAACAAAATTTGGAGTTCACCCAAAAACTACATGAAGAACCGAATCCTTCATAAATATTCATTCTTGCCTATGTCGTGGTGATGTTTCTATGTGATGCTGAATCCAGATCTTTGAAGTTTTGAAGGTGTTTTGAAGTTTGATTTAAGTTCTCATCAATAATTCAAAGATCAACTCAAATCAACCTATTTAAAGAAACAACAAAGACACAGATTCTCTAAGACGAAGAAATATCTAAAGGAAGACACATATGAAGATATATTTTTGCCTTAACGAAAATCTGAAGAACAGAATGTTTCGCGAACGATCCTCGAAATGAAGATGATATGTTCCACATTTGAGGAAGGGGATATCTGATGCCATGAAAATGTTAAACATTAAATATCAACCCAAATATGGCATGATATACTCAAAAATGAAGTTATAAGCTGGATAAATATAAATCATGAAGAGGCCTAAGTCGATTTCGAGAATATATCTCCTAAGTACTTGCCTTTTTAAGGGCAAGACCTTTAAAAGAGAAAGACATTGTCTTAGATAGCCTTTACTAGGCCGTCCATGCGAAACGACTAGATAAGAAAAGACATGTTACGCTAGAGTAATTTTAACTCTTAGTTAAATATACCTCTTATGGTATAATTGAACGTATATGCAATCTAATTGTTAACTAGACCCTTTTGGGGGAGCGACGCACCTGTTGTTTTAGAGGTGTATTTGTTTGCCCCATAGAACATATATTGATCTCACACTTCAGTCTCGACCATCGAGAGAGAAGAGTTTATGCATATGTAAGAGGTTGAAGAAGTGAATAGAGTGCTGAGAGTTATTCTCCCTTATCTTTGTTCTCCGCACTTTTGGGTGTGTGTGATCCTGAGTCTACTAGCAATCTCTAACGCATTACATGAATCACTCTCTGATCAGACAGACTCTCTAGTGCATTACAGTCGTTTGCTGTGTATCCGTAAAGCATGCCCTAAAGAACTATCTTAAAATCATCTTATTCGTCTGTCGCGAATACTTTCTTTTTGGCACTCAAATAACGACTACATTTGGTACAGTCTAGCACGATCATTGAATAAAGCTGTATGTATACATATGAGATGACAGTCCCTATCTGAAAAATTGAGTCTTTAATCTGTGTTCCTGATTGTAATTGACATACGTTTCTAACGTGCTCTAAAACTATTCGTGTTCTTTAACCATTAATTTGGACTTAAGTTGTTGAGGACTTCTGTCTAGAAACGAACAGTTCGCAAATGCGATTAACTAATTGTATGCACAACCACCAATACATCGAACATTTTTTGACTCTCCGTTGACTCCTTAATCAGCCGGAGTGAAGTACTGTTGTACTACTTTGATAACATCTCACCTGTAGAGCGCGTTTCATTCGATTTGATAGAGGCCAGATTGTTGTTCTGAAATTATTAACATTGCACAACCCAAACACAAGCAATGCTGGTTACTTTCTAATGTCTGTTGACAACCAGAATAACACTCGAAACCACTTGTCATAATTGTATCAAATATATAACTTTTAAACGCTATCCTTTGTGGGAATGACATTATTTACTACAAAAATCTATATTAACCTTGTTGGTATAGTACCACACCTCCAAACATAGTAAGCAAACAACATCTATAAAAAGAATTTGTAGCTCTAAAGATAGCACGTCGACATACTATATGAAATGAGAAATTTTTTTGTAGCCTCCAAACATAGCATGCCGGTGTGCTATCTTTGGATGCTATCAAAAAAAAATTTAATTTGAATTTTTTTTTACTTAAAGAGAATTTTAGCTATGTACCAGTGCTCGGGAAACCTCTTTTGAGTTATCCTAAAAAAAAACTTACATTTTATAGAGCTTCTCAATTTTTTGAAGACTTTCATTTATAAAAAGGTATATCTGCTTGTATAAAAAACCATCAAGCATTTTGTTATGCTGGTTTTTGAGAACTTGTCGGTTCCATTCCTATAGTTGGTTGATTTTTCCGAGCACTGCTATGTGCCAAACCACATTCTTAATAATAAACATTGAGGTAGTGGCATAAAAAAGGTAGCACACCATGTGCTATCTTTTTGTTGAATCTGTTGGATTTCAATGCTCAGCCTCAAATCCTTTTGTTAATGAGCATCTTGAAAGTCGAAAACAGAAGGCTCAAATTTTTCCTAAGCAAGAAAATTCAGACCCTGGGTCGGGTCGGATCGGTTCGGATTTTTTTGACCCTTCACTATATTATCCGAGCACCTTCGAACCTGTCGGGTCTAATTTTTCCGACCCCGAAACATTCGACCCTCAGCATATTTTCAACCCAGCGTATATTTTTCAATCCTTTGAAGAAAATTCGGCCCTATGTAATTTTTAATACTGTTAGTCAAAAATCCGACCCAACGACTTCCCCTACTTTCTAACTATATGAGGCGGTTGTAATAACTATAGCAAAAGTCGTTGTAGATATTTTGTAGTATATCACACTTAGAATCTTCATCAGAAAACTTCTTCTGATAATTCAAAGTCTGATAGTTTGTTAATCTGCATCAGCGTTATCACTCTCAACAAGTTGAAGTTATAGCTGTGAAAAATTGTCAACTAGTAGTATTTTCCTAACTTGAGATTTTGTAGGCCTATGGCCAAATAAAAGTTAGAGATAGGTTCATACATGTATGTAGAGGCCCAAAGTATGTGTACACTACTTTTGAGGTCACATTAATTAGAGGAGGTCGAGTGTGGAGCTCTTCTATTGGCTCATAATTTGGTGCATTCCTATTTGACCAAATTTCTAGGTATATGGGTGAATCCTATTGGACCCCAATTTTAGCCTATCATAAGACAAGTGGCCAAGAGGCACTATGGCTGCTATAAATAGCCATCTCCACGAGTATGTACACATCTCATTTTCATTCTATTGAATGAATGTTATGCTCTTTGAAGGTCCATCTTCTTCTCTCTCACTTTTTTGTTCATATCTTGCATTCTAGCCACTAGAATTGTGATTTCTTTGTTGCTATGGCTTCACACGTGTGAAATGCAGGTTGTAGGCTCTGAAGTACGGACAGGGACAGCAAGTTTCTGTTTGTGGAAGCTTATGATCAGATTTTGATGTTTAGTTGATGTTTAGTATGCTTAACATCACAATTTCTATCATTTTTTCAATCTAGATGTGCATAACTTCCATGGCCAAGATCTTTATGAAACTTTAGCATCTTTTGGATCTGAGTTTTTCACATGGTATCAGAGCATTAGGCGGCCAAATGTGCAGGTTTTGCCAGATTTAGAAGAGATTTGTGGGCGAGTTTGCTTTTGTAGCATTCCAATCAAGTTTCTAGCTAAAAATCTTGTTGATTTATGTGTAGAAATTGGATCTTTGTGATCAAAACATCATTTGTATGCATTTCAATTGAAGTAGGGTGAATTCCCTCTGTACTTATCAGAATAAGGAGACAAAAATTGTTTTGGAAAGAGGGAGATGCAAGATCCAACAAGATCCTATTAGTTTTCCATTCTAGCATATAGTTTTTTGATTCAATTTCTTGCTTCTTCATGTCAAAAACTTCAAAATTGATGTAACCCTCTGATTTTCAGTTTGCTGAATGATTCAAGAGTGTATTTCAATCTTAGGAGTGAGGGAAAAGCAAGTATATTGAGGTTTGGTCTTGGTTTGATCAAGAAATCATAAAACTAGTGGCTAAAATTAAGGAAAAAGTGAGGAAAAGAGAGAAAAAGTAAGGTTTTAGGTTCCAAATCTTTGTGATTTCTTCTTGTGTTTCATTTGTTGATTCAAGAGAGTGCTTAGTGCATTGGAACAGGTCAAAGATCAGAGATCAATCATTGCAACATGGCTACAAATGGAGGCTACATGTTGGAAAGCAATGATAGGCTTACCTCCCTCAACTATTCTACTTGGAAAGTAAGGATGGAGTCTTTGCTTGAGATGAATGAGTTGATGGATATTGTTGTAGGTGTGGAGGAGAGACCTTTGGCACCTCAAGAACAATTGAGGTATGACAAGAGGGCAAAGAAAGCCCTTCACATGATCAAGATGAATGTGACAAATGAGCTTATCAAAGAGGTTGGTAAGTGCACATCATCTAGTGAAGCTTGGGAAGCCTTGAAGAAGGTTTATGAATCCAAGTCTACTTCTAGAGTGTTGACTTTAAGAAGGCAAATCTTTTCTTGTATGCAAAAGAAGAGTGAGAATGGACATGCTTTTGTTTTGAGAGTTAAAGCATTGAATGATGAGTTAGCATGCATTAATGATGGCATAAATAATGAGGAGCTTGTTCAAGTGATTCTCAATGGCTTGTTGGATGATCATGCTAATCTTGTTCAAAGTTATGCTATCCAAAAATGTTTACCAAGTGTTGGAGACTTGCAAGAGGTCTTGTTGGCTGAAGAATTCAGGTTGCAAGCAAGAGTGGGAGCATCTTCTACATCTCAAGGAGGAGAAGAGGAGGCAATGTTCTCTAAAGGCAAGTTCAAGGGCAAAGGTAAAAGCAATTGGTCTAAAGGGCAAGACCAAGGTGAGCACTCTACTTTTGGCAAAAAGAAGGATAGATCTAAGCTAAAATGTTTCTATTGTGGAGTCAAAGGGCATTTTGCTAGTGATTGTTTTAAGAAAAAGAGGGATCAAGGGGAAAAGCAAACCAATCTAACTATTGATGAGGGTGGGGATGAGCTTCTTTCAAATGATGCTTTTGTTATGTCATCTTGCTTGTTGGCTAATCATGGAGACATTGATCCTTGGTGGATTGATAGTGGAGCCACTTCTCATATGACATATCATAAAGAGTATTTTTCATCTTTAATGGCATTTGATGGTGATAGGAAGGTAATCTATACCGCAAATGATGGTGAGTGTGCAATCAAGGGGATTGGCACAATTCCTATTTCACTTTCTACAAATAGGAATATAGAATTGAAAGATGTTTTGCTCATTCCATCCATTACCAAGAACTTACTTAGTGTAAGCCAAATGCTTGACAAAGGATTCAAAGTTGAGTTTGATGGTGATGCTTGCTTGATCAAAAAGGGGTGTAGTATCATTGCAAAAGGGAAAAGGCAAGGGAAATTGTTCAAGCTTGATGCATGTGTTGTTGCTAACCAAGTTGGATGCATGGCAAATGAACAAATGTCAATTCAAGAGGTATGGCATAAAAGGATGGGACATCTCAACTACAAGGCCTTGGAGGTAATAGCCAAAAAGGAGGTAGTAAGGGGACTTCCCAAGTCTCTTACTTGCTTGAATCATGTTTGTGAAGAATGTGCTTTGTCTAAATCACATAGATTGCCATATACTAGATCTATATCTAGATCTAAGATGCCTTTTTCTCTCTTGCATTCGGATATTCATGGTGTTACTACAATTAGCAATGGAGGTGCTAAGATGTATGTAACTTTCATTGATGATTTTAGTAGATTTTGTTGGGTTTATCTACTAAAGAGCAAGGATGAGGTGTTTGATGTGTTTGTCAAGTTCAAAGTTGCTATTGAGACTCAATTTACAACCAAAATCAAATGCTTGAGGAGCGACAATGGTGGTGAATACATTTCTAACAAATTCAAAGCCTTTTGCGATGAGCATGGGATCAAGAGGGAGTACACATGTCCAAGAACACCACAACAAAATGGAGTGGCCGAGAGGAAGAATAGAACCTTGTGTGAGAGTGCAAAGGCAATGAGATTGAATGCTAATCTTCCTAAACCTTTTTGGAGTGATGCTTTGTTGTGTGCAAATTTCCTATGCAATAGATGGCCAAGTGTTGTATTGGAAGGAAAAACCCCTTTTGAAGCTTTGTTTGGTACGAAGCCTAATGTCAAGTTTCTAAGAACTTTTGGATGCATTTGCTACTTCAACATTACTCTTGATGATAGAACTAAGGAGGATCCATCTTCAAGAAAGGGCATTTTTGTTGGTTATAGTGAAGTAAGCAAAGCATATAGGATTTATGTTCCTTCAATCAAGAAAGTGTTCACAAGTAGGGATGTCATTTTTGATGAAAGTAACATTCCAAAAGTTGTTTCAAGTGATGATGGTGTTGTTGCAACTAATGTGCTTGATGACAATGGAGTTGATGACACATTGGATGTGGATGTTGAAGAAGCCTCTTCAAGTCAAATTCCAAGGAGAACTCCAAGGCATAAAGTGAAACCCTCAAGGCTCACTTATGATGGCAAAGGTAAGCAAGTGGTGGATGGATCCAACTATGCTTTCCTAACTTCTTTTGATGTACCTTCATGTGTAGATGAAGCAAGGCAAGAAGAGGAATGGATCCAAGCAATGGATCTTGAGTTTGAAGCACTTATGAAGAACAACACATGGAGATTGGTGGAGCTTCCAAAGGGCAAAAGTGCAATTGGATGCAAATGGATCTTCAAGGTAAAGACAAATCAAGATGGATCTATCAACAAGTTCAAGGCAAGGTTGGTGGCTAAAGGTTATGCTCAAGAGCATGGCATTGACTATGAGGAAACCTTTGCACCCGTGGCAAAGATGGTGAGCATAAGAGTAATCATTTCCCTTGCAACTCTTTATGGATGGGATCTTTGGCAATTAGACATTTCTAATGCTTTCTTGAATGGTGATCTTGAAGAGGAAGTCTACATGGAGCAACCCGAGAGCTATGTTTCTCATAGCAAGCCTAATCATGTGTGTTTTCTACAAAAAAGTTTGTATGGTCTTAAGCAAGCACCAAGGAGTTGGTATGCTAGGCTTAACTCTTTTCTACTTTCTCAAAACTTCACTATGAGTGAGTATGATCATTCACTTTACTTTAGAATTAGTGCTAATGATGTTACAATCCTTCTAATTTATGTGGATGACATTATTTTAAGTGGAGGGAACAAGGAAGAAATAGAAGATATCAAGAAAGCACTAAAAAAGGAATTTGAAGTGCATGATCTTGGTCTTTTGAGCTATATCTTAGGAATAGAAGTAATTAGAACTTCTCAAATCACTTTTATTTCACAAGAGAAGTATGCTATTTCTATTCTCAATAGATTTCATATGGTAGATGCAAATCCTATTGATACACCTATGGAATCACATGTAAAGCTAACTATAAGAGGTAATGAAAGATCCTTCGAGGACATTACTCTCTATAGGAAGCTAATAGGTTCTCTTATATATCTAACCATCACAAGACCTGATTTATCTTATTGTGTTGGTAGATTAAGCCAATTCATGCAAGATCCTAGCATAGAACATTGGAAACTAGGAAAGAGGATCTTGAGATACATCTCGGGAACAAAAGATTTTGGCATTGTTTATAGAGGCTCATCACCTAACTTATTTGGTTTTTCAGATTCAGATTTTGCAGGAGACCTTATGGATAGAAAATCCATAAATGCACATGCTATTTTCATAGGTGATGGAGCTATCTCATGGATGTCGAAGAAACAAGCAACTATATCACTTTCTTCTAGTGAGGCCGAGTACAAAGCTTTGACATCATGCACAAAGGAGATGGTGTGGATCAAGAGGATGATTATGGAGCTTCATTTGCTGGATTTTTCAGAGAGTCCAATCATCTTTTGTGACAACCTTTCAGCCCAAAGTCTAGCAAGCAATCCGGTTTTCCATGCAAGGAGCAAACATATCGAGGTGGCTTACCATTTTGTGAGAGAACAAGTGTTGGCAAAAGAGATCAAGCTTGAACATGTCCCATCAAAGGAATGTGTGGCTGATATCTTTACCAAAGCATTGGGAAAGGACTTATTTTTCAAGCATAGAACAAGTCTTGGTGTACTTTCTAAATCTATGCTAAAACTAGTTGAAGAGGGAGTGTGAAAAATTGTCAACTAGTAGTATTTTCCTAACTTGAGATTTTGTAGGCCTATGGCCAAATAAAAGTTAGAGATAGGTTCATACATGTATGTAGAGGCCCAAAGTATGTGTACACTACTTTTGAGGTCACATTAATTAGAGGAGGTCGAGTGTGGAGCTCTTCTATTGGCTCATAATTTGGTGCATTCCTATTTGACCAAATTTCTAGGTATATGGGTGAATCCTATTGGACCCCAATTTTAGCCTATCATAAGACAAGTGGCCAAGAGGCACTATGGCTGCTATAAATAGCCATCTCCACGAGTATGTACACATCTCATTTTCATTCTATTGAATGAATGTTATGCTCTTTGAAGGTCCATCTTCTTCTCTCTCACTTTTTTGTTCATATCTTGCATTCTAGCCACTAGAATTGTGATTTCTTTGTTGCTATGGCTTCACACGTGTGAAATGCAGGTTGTAGGCTCTGAAGTACGGACAGGGACAGCAAGTTTCTGTTTGTGGAAGCTTATGATCAGATTTTGATGTTTAGTTGATGTTTAGTATGCTTAACATCACAATTTCTATCATTTTTTCAATCTAGATGTGCATAACTTCCATGGCCAAGATCTTTATGAAACTTTAGCATCTTTTGGATCTGAGTTTTTCACAATAGCTTCATGCAATTGTACTCATTGTTCATTATAATCAAAGTGCGATTTGTCCTACTGATGTTATTGGTCATTGCGCATTTGTTTGAATCCATCATTTGAACTATTTTGCTTCTAACTGTGGTGTTTCTGATCCACGCATCTAGCTCGCTCTCATCTTTCGCACAAAACCATTGATTTATGACATGGTATCAGAGCAGGCATCCAAGTAATTTGCTTCTCATTGCGGATTATTAGTCTTGTTTCTATTAAGACAACGAACTAGCAAGCGTGCAACCAACAGTATTCCGAAATCATGTTACTATCAATGATCTCGCTCAACCAGAATGGATCAGTCTTCTCAAATCGAAAGGCTCGATGGAGGGAACTATCATCTCTAGAAGTTCAAAATGAAGGTCATGCTATTAGCCAAGGAACTGTGAGACGTTGTTGATAGCACAGAACTCAAGCCAGAAGGTTAAGCAGCTACTATCACCAAGTGGAGACTGAAAGATGACAAAGCTTTTTTCATGATCACTCTCAATATAAAAGATTATAGGAGCCTTATTGGCTCACTTATATGGTTAACAGTGACTAGGCCTGATCGAAGCTTTAGTGTACATAAGCTAAGTCAACACGTGCAGGATCCAAAGTTATATCACTGGAAATTGGCTAAAAGAATCTTGAGGTATATATCTTCTACCTTAGATTATGGATTATTCTACAAAGGAGAAGATCTGATTTTGATTGCTTTTTCAGATTTAGACTTTGTAGGAGACAGGTTGGATAGAAAATCCACAAGTGCTTACACAATTTTTCTTGGAGGAAACTTAGTTTCTTAGCTATCAAAGAAGCAAGCAACTATATCCTTATCATCCTGTGAAGCTGAGTACAAATCTCTTACAACCACAACAAAGGAGATTTTATGGATCAAAAGGCTACTTTTGGAGCTAAAGTGTTATGGAGATGAAGACCTTCCAATTATCAAGAATGATAACATTTTTGCTCAGGCTCTTGCAAATAATCTTGTGTTCCATGCAAGGAGCAAACACATCGAGGTAGCTCATCATTTTGTAAGAGAAAAAGTCATTGGGAGAGAGATCTTATTGGAGCATGTTGGATTTTCAAATTGTGTTGCAGATCTTCTCACCAAGCCATTGCTTAAGGATGTCTTTATCAAGATGAGGTCTAACCTTGGCCTAATTTTGAAGTCTATGTTGGATAGGAACATATATTTTAAGGATGAGTGTGAAGATTAAAGTAGTAAATATCTACCTATCTCGAGTTTTGGGGCCATGACCATGATTATTTCCATTGTAAACTATGTTGTACATAAAGGTATGTGAATTGAGCACATAATTTTCTAGAATAGGTCGAGTTTGAGTTAGGTAGATTCAAATTTGATTTCATGCAAAAGTTTAGATAGCATGCAATGTCATTCAGTATGCATGCAAGCCACATGCAATCAGTGCATGCAACATGCAAAGTGGTTTCTGTGATCTACACATGTCTAGGCAGTTTTATGAGTTGACATGCAGTACATGCAATATCCATGCATGCAATTACACATGTGGATCCTTGGTAGTTGAGTTAACTGAGTTAAGTGGACTCTCCATGCAACACCACTGTAGAAACTCGAGCCACTTTGATGTAGGGAAGCTGTGACATGTTTTGCTATATTGTGAATAATGAGATTTTGGTGTTTTGGACTCATTCTCTCTCCACCCGAGTATTCTAGTGTTATTTTTCTCTCTCTACCCGAGAGCAGCCTATTTTTCTCATATTGAGCACTTAGAATTATTTCTAACATTCATTCCTCATAGTGAGAAGTTAGTTTTTTCAGTCAGATGTATGTCATTGTGCTCTTGCCATAGGTTTTTCAAGTAATCTGTTCTCTGATCAATCTTGTGCAATCACAACACTTTAGTAAGATCCTGTAAGTTGTGTGGTGAAGTACACACGTGCTAAAAACTTCACAGTTTTTTTTTACCAATTCTGGAATAGATATTGGATATCTAGAACAGTATAATATTTGGTTTTGTTGAGATCCATGTTCCTTTTGGGTTAGTGAATACACTTGCGGCATTTCAACTATACTTGAACGATAAATTTCATCTCGTCCATGCCGGGGTACAATGCGGAGTGGTATTCTTTGAGTATCGCTTAAGGGGCATGAGGGGCATGAGGGATTTCAATGGTTAGAAGTATCTCTTGAAATTGGTTGTGAATTTGATCCTATATCTGGGTATAGAATAGCCAGTCATTTTGACTTTTTGGGCAAAACAGATCTAGATGCAGAGGATTCTTGGAAAATAAGCTGGTGGTATGGGACATCAGTGATTCCAAAGGGGATTTCTTGGGTAGAATGATATGTAGACTGATGGCTAGTGATTGTTGTAATACTAACAAAATCCATTGGTTTTTGCTTAGGGTATATTGGGAGATTATGAGATATAGATCGATCCCTAAATGGTATCTCATTAATTACAAAATCTGGAAACCCTTAAATCTATTTCTCTATTATTTTAAACCTCTACTTTTTAGAAATTTCTTAAATACAAGACAATTGGATTGAGATTCATATAATTCCTTCCAGTGTAGAACTTTGTTCTGAAGGACTGTTATAGTTATATGAGATTGTACTTTCATACAAGGGTAAATATAGCTCAAAATCTATGATATTTTCAATTGATTAAGTGGAATTAGATTTTCTGAACCCAAATGTTTATCTTTATTTGATAGTTGGTTATTGAGATGTAATATTTCTATCACTCGAGATAAGATATTTTGTGATTCTGAGGAAAAATTCCGGTTTGTTATAGTATTCGATAATCATTACTAACTTTTTCAAATCTTTGATATCTTATACGTTGTCTCATGAGAACTTTTCAATCGAAATTATGGAATTTCTTTTTAAAAGGGGGAGAAGAAAAGATAGGAATAATATTTCCGAGGAATCAACCAGTTGCATAGTTTTTTGAATAAAAATCCAATATGTGTGCAGAGGTAGAACTATCCAATTGAAATAAAGAAACTCTCTAAGTGATTGTTTTGGATAGTTTGGAACTAGATGAGTTTTAAGAATATTGAGCTGTGAGATATTCATTAATATGGAAAGTAGTGGTAAAGATTAAATTAAGGTTCACTGATTGTTACCAAGTACCATTTTGTTATGGATTGGATCAATGGAATAAAGCTTTAATCTTAACATTATGTCCAAAGATGTCCAGGTGTATAAGTTAGCCTAATCTTGGGTTGTACACTAAGATCTGATGTAGGTTGATGGGTAGAAGAAATTTTGTTAATAAGAGTTAGATGGTTGGAAAACTTGCAAGATGTGAAATTATTCACTTCAAAGATTTCCCATATATGTTATTTACTCATGAGAAATAGAGTTTGTTGTAGCTGAGTTGCAAGATTCTCAGTGAGTTATGTGAATACATATACGGATTATGGATATCTGTCAGTTGATAGCCTATGTTTATGTATAGGAACATAGTTGGATATGCTGCTTTTTGTACATCTTAATCTTGTGGATCTACTATGTGTTTCCTATGTGCTGAGTTTACATCATATACTTAAACTAGTCAGAGTGCATAGACATATAAACAACTAATGTGTGAAACAGTTCCTTGCAGGTTAATGGTTCTTTCCGTGGAAAGGATAATGCATTAACTTAATGATGGTTTGGAAGAGGATCTAAATGTGGTGCTATACTAGTCTGCACTTAGACATTTAAGATTTCTGAATCATTTACAATTGAATTGAGTAATTGGATTACTCGTGATTTGAAGTTAATTGGTTGAATAAGCAGTGTGAAGAGAATTCATCGAAAACTGTTTATTTGGATCTATATTGCTTATAAGACATGTGATTTGTGAGTCATCTGGATTCATTTTTGAGAATTGTGTGCATAGAATATAGAAGATTCTTGATATAGAATATTTCTTGGAGGAGGAATATCCTAAGTTATTGACTGTATCCCAGTGAGCTCATATTGGATGACAGAGTCTAACTAATATCAAGGATAACCACTGAATTCAGTTGGAATTCAGCATAACTTTGTAATATCTAGATGTTCTTCTAGGTGATTGTATAAAGTTTATATTGTTAAAGGTGGATGTTATAATGGCCTTTAATTACTTGGTTGATTGTAGAATTTGGAACTCATAATCTGGTTAAGAATCGGGTTGGAAGGATATTCTTGGAATCCAGTAATTTTCTTTGTGGAAAGATTCAGAATGTTTCTTATATTTCTTGAGTGTATGTTGTGCATATACTCCAGTATCTTCTAATGACTAAGTATGATTTTGGAATCCTGTAAATTATGATTGAAGAATCATATGATTCTAAATGTTATGATTGAGGAATCATAAATGGATACTTACTGGACATTGGAAGATTATATAGGAATATGATAATTCTTAAGATATTGAGTAATTTTTGATCATTTGGAAAAGTTAAGGATTTAGATCAGTTATTTCAACTCTAAATTTTTTTACTTTTGTACATACATCTCACATGCATGTTCTTTAAGTAATTAGTTTACTTATGAGGAATTTGCTTATTTTAGTGGATGAAATTCTACTACAGATTGTAGACAAGGGATGCTTGTGTACTGTTTTTAGCCTAGATAGACAAGTTTATCAAGATTGAAGATTGCTATTTTCTTGCATATGTTGCTAGGAATAAGAGCACTTACCACAAGGGAGTATCTGGGGTACTTAGGACTGAGTTAAAGTCATTTTTATCATGAAGAATCTCCTAAGAGATTTTGGTGGGATGAGCTTAGTTTCTGAAAAATTCTAAGTGTATTGGTACCAAGAAGCATTTATGATAGGTCTGCAAGAAATTGTAGATAGTCTTGGACTATAGTTATTTGGATCTTTAAACTTTGGAGCATTGATTTCCAATGGATGGTGACATTTCACCTAAAGATTCATGTAAATTGAGGTTACTTGAAGGTGTCGTTACTAGATTGGAGAGAATCAGGCCCAATAGGAAATTTTATCTCTTAGCGTACCTCTAAAGGTCGATATAGTACTTCAGTGCAGAGATATATAATTTGTGAATTATTACATCTCTAAGTACTTATTTGCTATTGAAGTCAGACTAAGGATTGATTTTCAGGGTAAAAGTGAAAGTTAAATGATTGATTTATTAGCTTTTGAACTTGATCTTCATGATTGGTCGATTGCTCATCCTGTGTATCATGTAAATTTAGTTTATATAATGATGACAGTTAGATGTATTGAAGATTTTACCCATTTGGAGGACTTATCATTCAATGTACCTTTGGGACCTGAAAGAGTACTCGGGATTAGAGATAAACAATTGAGAAATCATTCTATCTCTGAGTGCTTGCTTAGGTTGGTTGGTCGAATTGAGGATAATGATTCCTGGGAAAGATTTAAAAGCATACAAATTGGATCTTCCCTAGTTACTCGTTTTGAGGACAAAACTAGTTTAAGGGGGGAAGAATGATACGTCCATGTCCAGTATGTGGGATTCGGAGTAATTCCTGATATGGATAGCCGGTCACTCCAGTGTATATGTTATTGGTTATGCCTCATCATTCTGGGCTTGGCGTGTATAGATAATTAATAATCATATGAGGGGCACTTGCATGGTGTATGACTGCTATAATGCAAGAATAGAAGGTCAATAGCTTAATATAGGCTGCATGGGGATCCTAAGGGGAATCTTCTCTCTTTGGAGAGAGAATACATACCATGGAAACTCACTCATCGCCCTATTGGAATTTCAAATTCTTGAGCCAGGTTTCCTCTCCTCTCTTGCATTCATTCACCATGGCATGGGGGTGAAGTGGTTAGAGTATTGACTAGCCATTTCTTGTTGGTTGGGTGGTTTTGCTCCATAGATGTCCTTTTGGTTGTTTTGCAACAGGATCTAGACCGATCGTCATAAGGTGATTCTCACAGTAGTCAACCCCATAAGTTTGTTCATATCCTTTGACAACTAGTCGAGCTTTCCATTTGGTTGTTGAAACATCTGGATTGAGTTCAACTTGAAAATCCACTTAGTGTCAATGATCTTTGCATTAGGAGGAGGCTCGACAAGATACCAAGTCTTGTTCTTCATCAATGAATTATACTTAGCATTCATGGTTGTGTGCCAATTGTCTACGCTTGAACTCGAAAGTGCTTCTACTACTGAGGCAGGTTCATCATAAGTGATGAATGCTTGAGGGATATAACGATCAGGCTCATGTTGATGTCGAGCAGACCTTTTAACAATAGTCAGTTGCTAAGATGATGATTCTCCTAGTTGTGCGACATGAGTATCTTCAATTCTTGTCGGAACAGTCGTAGGTCAGGGCCTGTCGATGGTGAGTCATTGTAACGAACTCATGTACTTCTGCAGCTAACAGGATCGAGTTTCTTTCTTAGATCAGAAGGAATCTGCACATAGCAAAGACAACCAAACACTCGAATGTGAAGTTTTTAGCACGTGTGAACTTCACCACACACCTTACTGGATCTTACTGAAGTGTTGTGATTACACATGATTGATCAAAGAACTGATTACTTTAAAAATCTAAGGCAAGAGCACAATGGCATACATCAGACTGAAAAAACTAACTTCTCACTATGAGGAATGAATGTTAGAAATAATTCTAAGTGCTCAGTATGGGAAAAATAGCCTGCTCTCAAGTAGAGAGAGAAAATCAACACATACAACTCGGGTAGAGAGAGAATGAGCCCAAAACACCAAAATCTCTATATTCACATTGAGGCAAAACATGCCAAAGTTTTCCTACATCAAAGAGGCTCGAATTCCTATAGTGGAGTTGCATGGAAAGTCCACTTAACTTAGTTAACTCAACTAACAGGGATCCACATGTATAACTGCATGCATGTATATTGCATGTACTGCATGTCATCTCTCAAAATTGCCTTTCAGAGCTTTTATTGTTCTTTAGGTCTGATTTTCTGCATATGCTTTGAACTGCTTGAAGAATTTGAAAGCCTCGGATTTATTCTTCAAAAAGTATGGGAGAGCTATTTCACAATATTCCTGCTCTCTTCTCCGTTCACGTTCTCTAATCTCCCTTGCCCCATCAGATTGGTGTCAGAGCATAGTTCAATAAACCAAGAGATTAAGTTTGTTCTATTTGTATTACTGTTAACATGTCTCATATTGGTAGCTCTTCGTCTTCATCATCCAATGAAGCTGACATGTACGAATTTCTGATTTTACCTTTTGGTCTAACTAATGCCCCAACAACCTTCCAATAGATGAGAACGAGTTGATAACTGTTCTGGTCCGAAGTCGACTGGTAGCTACATCATAGCTTACTATGATCAAATGGTATCAATTGGCTTCTGCTCAGTCTTGAACATTTGTGAAAACATAGAATGATGCAATAATTATACTTCAACTGCTCATTGATAGAGCGCACAATAGGCTATGAGGGCTAATATCCTTCTATCAATAAAACGCATCCTCACAATTCTGGGTTTGGTAGTTCCATTTCTACCATTCTTGGATGGAATGGCACGTTTAGAGCAACATACAGAGATTACTATCACAGCCACGAAATTGGCGAGGTAGGAATACTTATCCAACCAGCTGAGGATGACCTTAGATCAGCGGCCTGCCTGGGTGTGGGCATATTTGGATACATAATCTTACTTAAACATATAAGATGCAAGGAGCTGACTACATACATCATACATACAACTCTCAACTATCCATTCTACCATGACCTCACTTTTAAGTTCTCCTTCACTCTCAAAGTGATCACAATGATGGCCATTGTTTCAAACAACATCTTTTCCCACAGCATCTCACACAACTTATTCTACTTGGAAACCCTTCTAGCCTGCAAGCGTGAACTCTCACTCATGGAATCAAGTAACACTCTCTCCAAAGAAACTCTCATTACTAAAACAAATACCAAATCATTCTAAAGCTATGTGCCCCCACACAACCCTCTGTTCTCAAATTCTCAAAACTCTCTCATCCTTTTTTTTCTCTTGGACCCCAATCTCAAGGAGACCACTCTCTTTTATAGAGGTCACCCAAAGCTTCTCCTTCATAATGCCATATCTTCATTTTTTAAGCCTTTCATGAAAAGTGTCCTCTCTTGTACATGGCTCTTAGTTGTGATTTGACCACAAGTGGTACCCTTCCCCTTATGGAAAAGATGGATTGGGGCCATGGGTACAGGGGTACCACATGTGTGAGCCACTTTTTTCTTTTGCACTTGTTGGTGGTGTAAGTGGTAAGTACCTTACTTCATTACTCTTCTTAATTGGGTTGTCCTCGTTACTACTTGTGGTCAACTCCTACCACTTTTAGGTAGGGTATTTTTGTTAGGCCCTTTTTGGCCTCCACTTGTATTTTTCTTTTGCGTGTCTGTGGCCCATGGCTCAAGCCGTCGAGGTGATTTGTCTGTCGAGGGGCCGCTTCGACTTGCACTGGAACTTGCCTATATTTTTGTCATAGTTTCCTTGACCTTGTCCCATAATTTCTAGCCATTTGTTGTGATTTGGTTTTTCTCATTACTGTTGTTTCCGTGTATTGTTACTGGCGAGCACTCATGACTTGGGGTTTCTTTAAGGCAACCGGTTCTCTGAAAACACAGTAGGCAATTTTTTGTATTAATAAAAAGTAGCAGACTACATTGGAAAATTCGCTCGGCAGTGCCGGCTAGTATAATCGAGCCAATTCT
This sequence comes from Diphasiastrum complanatum, assembly GCA_029204225.1. Lineage (NCBI taxonomy): Eukaryota > Viridiplantae > Streptophyta > Lycopodiopsida > Lycopodiales > Lycopodiaceae > Diphasiastrum > Diphasiastrum complanatum. The sequence goes on from CM055108.1 coordinate 25,617,647, forward strand.
AAGGCCGTAACCTATTCTATGGCCATTTCTAAGGCCTCAAAAGTTTTTCTAGCCACATTTTGGGCGTGCTGGGACCCCAATCTATAGGCAACTGTGTGCCGATTTTACCATTAATAACCGGGTTTTACATGCCGAGTTTTACAAAATTGTGAAAATTGCTCTAAAAATAGCCTAATTTTTCGTGCAAAAATACCGGCTAACAATGGCCTCCTCACCTTCTGACGACTTTGGCACCAAGCAGGTGATCTAGCGTGAGATACCATCAGCCACCTAGATTTGGCCATTGCCTTCTGATGCCCTGATTAAACCATGGCTTCAGATTGCTGGCCCACTTCTTGAAACAATGGGGTTCTACCTGGCGCTTTTCAACTCTGACATCAACATGGGCCTCGCCCTTCATGCTTACTGTCGCAAAACTGTTTCGTTTTTGTTTTCATTGTCGCGAACGATTTTGTGTCTTTGAATTTTCTTTTGCGCGAAAGCTTCACTAGAACCTTGCCATGAAGCATCAGAAGAGAACTGAAACGACGGGAGCAGTACACTACTCTGCAAGAAGCTATGGAGATGCCATCAGGGAAGAAGATGAGGGATCTGACGACGAATATCCTTCCACCCACACTCCTTCTCCCTCGATTGCATCATCATCATCAAACGCATCCGCTCTATCCACAGAACTACTATTGGAGCAAATGACAAAATTACACAAACAACAGATGGAATGACTTACGGCGCAATTTGACCAAAAACTGAAAGCCTTACAGGGAACTGTAGCAGTAACTCCACATCATCCGGAACCAGACCAGCTGCAGTATCCTCGACGGGAGAATGTATGGTGTCCAGTATGCACGCAAAATCATACAACGACTGAGTGTCCAGTCCTAAAGCAAAATCTGAGACTGACACATAGATTCTACCATCTGTGCAATGCAACATCGTAGTAGAATCGCTCTGCTTGGAAGTATCATACTGAATGATATGGTGTTGTAGAATTGCTGGAATGCTGAGAGCACATAGCTTTGTCAAGACTGTAGCAAGGAAAAGAGAAATATGTACCTTTGCAAGGACTGGATGAACCACAAAATTGCCCTCATAACCCCAGATCTTGGGCTTATATAAACCTAAGATACAAGTTGTGATAGCTCTATAAGTGTATGGATCTCATTATGTTGATCTCATTATGGCCAAGAGCATTTGATATAATCAATGGTGAAAGCCCTACAGGCCATTGTTCGTGGGAGATTGCTTGATTGTGTTTATTATATCCATAGATTATAACTATGTCAAATGGTGATATAGAGTGTCAAATTAAAAAGAATCTATTTGCTTTCGACATCAAATCCAAAGACAAATGTTGAGTCTTAATTTTTACTCTCAAAGATGGAAAAAGAGAGGTATAGTATGGATACCATTGGATCAAGACATGGAACAAAATAGACTGGGAGACTATTGTGGTCCTCCATTGAGTGCGGTGACATGCAAGATGATATAGCCAAAACTTCCACATGAATTGGCTAATCAAACTTACAGCATAGCAGATATCAGGATGTGTAGTTGTAAAATATATCAAACTCCCAACTAGTTGACGAAATAGAGTAGTGTATACCTTTGCACTATCATCAATACGAGATAATTTCTTACCAACTTCGCAAGGGGTGATGGAAGGTTTGCACTCTGTCATGCAAAATCTCTCACCACTCTCATCTTTTCTGACGTTGCAATGGGACCATTGCAAATAACTTTGAACCATTTGGCATCAAATACGTTTTGACTGTGAGGCAACTGACCAGTGATGGAATTGTGAAAGTCAAGTTTTGCGCGACGGACATGGCGCCTCCTATGCACATTTGCACTTGAAAAAGAAATCAACAAATACATTCAGAGTATCATGTGCCTATTTTCATTGAATTTTTTACATCAGTAAAGATCTTGCATCAAAATGATTATGAAAAAAATACTATCATGAATAATCCATTCGTCACTATCCAATTTCAGAAGTGGGATGACCTCAAGAGATCCAAAGCTTCCATGCATATCTGGGATGTAAAGTGACTCATAAAAGTAGATACTGCTATCAACAAGTTCTTTTGAAGATCTCCCTTGATACGGCAATTTTCCTATATATGAATGTGTGACATCCAAAAATCAGCGAATGACTGTGTGGGCTCCCATTCATCAATATTTGATGGAAATAGATCTGCAAAATACAACAAACTATGAGATTTTAAAATAAAAAGTAAAACCTTGTTGGATAAAATGAATAACACTGTAATGATTCAAAAACTTACAATTACATTTCCTATGATCAATTAGATTCGCTCATTGAAGATTTAGTTTAGAATGCATATAAAGATGTTGAACTAACACGTCTGAAATGGATTATCCTCCTAGAGATGCTCTAAAGTCAAGAATCCTAGCTAGGATCCGACTATGCTATATCCAAACATAGATCCGATCTTCAACCATTTCTAGAAATACCTCCTAACATTGAATTCTCCCTTGTTCCTTAAGGGATTCATTGTAGACGACAATATCATCTAAGAATACCACTAGGCATTGTCCCCGGTATGGACGAGAAACCTCATTCATATACAGTTGAAATAACCCAAGTGTATTCATCAGGAACCAAAAGGATCCATTAAAAATTCAAAACAACTAAAGTATATACCAATTGATATCCAATATCTATATCGAAATTGGTACAAAGAATTCCATTCCTTCAAGAAGATTTTGAAGAAACAAAACGTTTCTAATTACAAAGCTTTGCTAGCTTTCAGCCCTCTGCCTGACGAAGATGTTCGCAAATACGAAAGTCAAGAGACATGAATCATGAAAGTTTTGCGAAAAACTGACGAGGAGACGTGAACATGAAAGATTCACGAACGAGAATCTTTTGCGGTCAAACACAAAAAGATCAGACGACAGAAACGAAACCAATGATGTGACACGAAAAACGTTGCAAAATTTTTGCTGCCCTCATGCTCCAAAGAGTACCAGGCAAGATCATGCAAGTACCCAAAAGTACAGATATTTGATCTGATGGCATGATATCAGTAGATACACTCTAGATCGTGGCTAATTTGCACTCTTGTAATTTCTTGATTAGTTGTAGATGTTTAGTCACTCTAATTTTAAAAGTTACGTAGAATGACTATATACTTGTTGGATGATACTTGACACAAGATGATAGAATACACATACAATGTAGTAGTCTGATGCTAGTAAGCAATCAAAACGAAATACAGACAAGAAGTCCGCCTGCTTGCGAGACGTGTTCTGTGATCAAGATCCATAGAGATCCACAAGTCCGCTAGTAAGCAAGACATCTATTCGTGAGAGAACTCTATTTTCTCTCACACCAACGCACTGCGTGGATCTGCATGCAATGCTTGAAGAATAAAAAAAAATCAATAGATAATCTTGTAGCCATCATGCACATGTCTTCTTTTATGTTGTATGATCTCGAATGCAAATGTTTCTACTATTATTCGTGTGTCTGATTCTCACATTCATTTCAATTTCGCACATTGGTGGAATTTGTTGAATGCGACATTAATTTATAAACGTAGATCAGCAGTGCCTGACTACACTCTGGAGCACTGTAGGAGTGATTCAGCTGACAGTATCCAGCGACTACATTTGAACTCCATCCGAGTCACGTTGAATCCCGGTTGCTTCGCTTTCGCGACCACGAATATTTTCTTCCATCAGTGGTATCAGAGCCTGCCTATCTTGTTATGGTCTGACGTAGCCAAGAAGCTATTAAATCCAGGAGGCCAAGCATTCAGACAAACACCCATCAACAAGAGAACAAACTTCAGAAGCAATGGCTTCAATCAGCAGCATGCAGAACAAGATCTACACAATTCTTGATTCTTCAGGATCTAACTTTCTAGTCTAGAAAGTTAAGACATCACTGATACTCAAGGGCGAAGGTTTATTCCCCTGGGTGGATGGCACATAAGAGATGCCTACAACATCAGACAAGGAACTACGCAAATGGAGGGAGAAAAAAGACAAGGCAGTAGCCTTGCTATCATCTTCCATCGAAGATAGTCTCACACTTGACCTGGCAACACTCTCCAAAGCTAAGGAGATGTGGGATGCATTGCTCACCAGATTTCAGACGAAATCAAGAAGTCAAATCATGATGCTGGAAGATCAGCTGACGAATCTACAGTGGGATGGGAAGGACCTCACTTCTTCGTAAGAAAGATGAAGGATCTGTTTCTATCACTACACAACTCTGGAGCAGAGAATGTAGTGTCAGCTAAGAAGTAGCTCACGTACCTGTTGAGAGCCTTACCCAGATCATTCCAGACAACGAGAACCCTGCTCGTGAAAGATCCTACCATGAATCTCGAAAAAGGATTGTGATCAGCAAGCAGAGGGGACTAGCAAACTGGAAGAGCAAAGGGAGGTTGAAACAACAAGGTACAGAAAAAAAGACTTGCGTGAGATGCAGAAGAGACGAACATACAGTTCATACATGCTGGCTCAATCCCAAGATTGAGTGTATCCATTCCCACAAGAAGGATCATGCAGCCGTGGATTGTCGCCAGATGCCGAGGAACAAATCAGCACAGAACAGACAGCACAGAACAAACAGAAGAACAACAACAGCTCATCCTATGTCGAAGAGCCCGAGAGCTCATAAATGGGTGAAGAAAGAATGAACAGAAATTGTTTGACTGCCTACATCTGTGAAGACGTGTGTGCAGCGTCAACTTCCGACACACATGAGCTGATCCTAGATTGAGGATCCACCTCAGACTTTGTGACATCAAGACGAATAATGTCTGATTTCAGAAGTGCAAATTCTTCAAGATTCATAGTTCTTGGAGATGGATCTAAGCATCAAGTGAACGATATTGGTTCACTATGGCTCAACACCAACGACAGAGATAGACGACTCAAAGACGTTCTATTCGTGCCTACTCTGCAACAAGACTTGCTTTCTGTAGCAAGAATAACAGATGCAGGGATGCGTGTGACATTTTCTGATGAAGCATGCAACGTGATTGACGCCAATACCAGTACTCTGATCACTCAAGGCAGAAGGAAAGAAAACCTATATCATTTGAAGGTATGCCTACCTGCAGATCAGGTGCATCAGACTCATGATGACTCGCCAGACACTCTATGGCAATGGCGCTTTACCAAGCAAGCCATCATGGAGCGATAACAAGGTTCATCATCTCGAATGCAACCAGTTTGACCACTTGTGATGCATGTTTGAAGGGAGAGATGTCGCGCACTCCATTCATCAAAGACTCCTACAAAACGACCAAGATTTTGGAGCTAGTGCATTCTGACATCTACGGACCATTCAATGTGGTTTCAGTAGGAAGTTCAAAATATTATATAACTTTCATTGATGACTATATCAAATCTGTAGAGTGTATTTTATTCAAAATAAATCTGAATCACTTGACAAATTCACAGAATATGTGAACTGGGCTGAGAGATGTATAGGCAACAAGGTTAAGCAGATTAGGACAGATCGAGGTGGCGAATACATCTTGAATCGCTTCACTGACTTCTGCAATGATTGTGACATCATTCACAGAAGGACTGTAACCTACACGCCGCAACACAATGGTGTTGCTGAAAGAAAGAACAGGATCCTGATGGAAGCTGCCAGATGTATGATGGCCTACTCGAAAGCTCCGAGGGGATTGTGGGCTGAAGCAGTAGTACAACCGCATACATCCAGAATAGGACAGAGAAGTCTGGTGTCCCACACATGACACCACATGAGTTATAGAGCCCAATTTGTCTCACGCACTATCTGGTGGTCTTGTAGAGAGAGAAGTAGCGAATAGAGTAAGAAAGCAAATTACCATTGCTGTGCATGAAAGTCTGCCAATGAGCAGAACATAGCGTAAGAGCAGAGTGTCAATCAGCCAATGAGTGAGACACTAACGATCTCGCTCCAAAGCCAACCTGATAATATACTCGTTCTATTTTCATGTATCTCTTTGTGTTGTGCTGTGTGTCTTGATTGCTAGAATAGAATGTATTCTGTGATGCGTAGTTGTGTGTCTGGGATCCTGTAAGAGCTTCCGCTTGAAAAGAAAATTCAAAGATAGAAAATTGTTCGCGAATCAAAAGAGAGAGAAGACGAACACGAAACAGTCTCTCGCTTCTGCAACATGGTATTAGAGCTGATCTGTTATCACTACTGATATCCCAGCAGTGATTCTTCCAAACAACACAATATGGCTACGACAATCCAGACCAGAGTTGCAATCAGTCTTGATGGTGCAAATTACAGAATCTGGAAATTCAAAATCAAAACACTCTTGAAGGACGAAGGCATCTGGTCGGTGACCGAGCTCTCAGAGGTGCAGCCTCCAGAGGGAGACCCAAAGAGAGCTAAATGGATCAGAGTGGATGAGCATGCAATGGCGATCATCGTTTTGTCCATAAATGAAGATCTGCTCATGTAGATTGAAGATTGCGAAAGCAGCCATGCAGCATGGGAAAGATTGAAGCAAAAGTATGAAGTTAGGACTCCAGCTTCAGTCATGCACCTTCACAATCAGCTGCAATCAATACGATGGGATGGAAACCAGTTGGATCAGCATGTTGAGAAGATCAGAACGATCTTCGCTCAACTCACTGCATCAGGATAGGAGCACCAAGTCCCAGCAACACGACAACTGATGTACTTCATGAAATCTCTACTGACGTCCTATCAGCCACTGAGAATGCTCATGCTGAGTCTACCAGATATGACATTCGACAAAGCAGTCAGTCTTGTCGCTGATGAGAGACTGATGAGAGACGAATGAGAGGAAAACAATGATCAAGAAAAATCCCTCTTCACGAAAGGAAAGAAGAAGAACAAAAACAAGCCAAGATTCGAGAAGACGAAGTCCTCGAATCAACAATCTTCTTCCTGCGATCACTGCCACAAACTAGGCCATATGGCCAACAAATGCTGGTTCAATCCAACAATACCTTGCATGCACTGCAAGAAGAAAGGGCATTCTGCATAGATGCAGATTTAACCCAAAAAGAAAAAAAAAACTGAAAAGACAAATGTTGCAGAGTCATCAAAGGATGTTGAAAGAGGTGATGAAGCTTTCACGATACTTGACGAAGCTTTGACAAGCTACTCTGAGTACGACTACGATGTAGTCATCGATTCAGGAGCAACATCTCACATAACTTGCAACAAGAAGTTCTTGATCAACTTTCACGAACTCGAAAATGACAGGGCAGTGATTCTAGGTGATGAAAGCAGACACGATGTCAAGGGCATCGACTCTCTACAGCTACGAACACTGTCAGGCCAAGCAGAGTTGCCAAGAGCACTTTATGTGTCTTCACTTAGAAAAGATCTGCTATGTGTCTCCAAGATGACAGATCTAGGCATTCGAGTATGTTCGACGACAACATTTGCTGTATGATCGAGAAGATGACAAACAAGTTGCTGATGGTCGGATGCAGAGAAGGAAACCTCTACCAGGCCAAAATAATCAGCAACTCTGAAAGCATATTAAATGCTTCAGAAAATGAAGATCAGCTCTGGCATAAGAGAATGTAACATCTGAACATGCAGAGCCTGTATGACATGAGCAGAAAAGACATTGTCAGAGGTCTCAAGATTTCAAGGCCCGAAGCTGAGTTCTATGAAGCTTGTCAGAAAGGAAAGCAACATCGGAATCCATTCACACACGAAGGAAGAAGAGCCAAGGAAGTTCTTGAGCTTGTCCACTCTGATGTGTGTGGACTGATGAAAACAGATTTGCTCTCAGGTTCGAGATATTTTCTAACGTTCATAGATGATCACAGCCGAATGACCACAATCTACTACTTGAAGAAGAAATCCGAAGTGTTTGATTCTTTCAAGAAGTTTGTGGCATTCGCAGAGCGACACGCCTCGAAAAGGATACAGATCTTTAGATCTGACAATTAAGGTGAATGCAAAAGTACAGAATTCTCAAGATTCTGCGAAGAACAGGGGATCAAACACCAGTTCACTCTTGCATACACACCAGAATACAACGGTGTGAAAAAACAGAATGCTAGTCGAAGGAGCCAGATGCATGATGACACAAGCTCAATTGCCAGGTCAATTCTGGGCCGAAGCAATAGCTACACTTGTACACCTGCAGAACAGATCCACGACGACAGCGTTGGAGAAAAAAATACCATACGGAATGTGGACAGGCAGAAAGCCTGATCTGTCATATGTACAAGTGTTTGGATGTGCAACATACAAGCACATTCCAAAGGAAAAGAGAAACAAGCTCGATGACAAATCCGAGCAAACAATCATGGTCGGCTACTCGAACGGAACACATGTGTACATACTCTACGATCCAACCACGAAGAAGGTTGTTTTGAGCAAAGATGTGAAGTTCGACGAGTCCACATTCCCTGGACTGAAAGATGAAAGAGGCCATGAGATCTTCACACTGCTGCCTATTCAAGAGGGAGATCGAGGACATACATCAAATCAGAATGTAGAGTCCCAGACTCCAGAGCAGTAGGAAGCAGAGGATCGACCCCACGAACAAGAAATGTTCAAGCAATGATGAAACGAACCTCGAAGATCAACGAGACAAAGAAGACCTTCAGACCGCTACTCTAACAATCTTCAGTGGAGCAAAGACACACAATACGAATATTGCAGCTTCACTGAAGAGCCAACAACATACCAAGAAGCTATCTAGAGTCCAGAGGGAGAATTTTGGAAGCAGGCAATGTCAAAGAAAATTGAGTCGATGAGGCATGGACATTAGAGCTACTACCAGAAAACAGAAAAGTAGTCGAGTGCAAGTGGGTATACAAGAAAAAGCTGAAATCAGAGCACTATTGGCCGCTACAAGACAAGGCTTGTCGCAAAGGGCTATACGCAGAGATATGGTGTTGACTATTTTGACACATATTCGCCCATGGTCAAGATGACAAGCATAAGGCTACTCCTAGCATACGCCACGAAGATCTAGAGGAGAAAATCTTCATGAGACAACCTGAAGGCTATGAAGACCCCGACAACAGACAATATGTTTGTCGATTGCAGAGATGCATCTACGGTCTAAAACAGACATCACGAGCCTGGTACAAAAAGCTTGATGGTCTTCTGAAGTCTCTAGAATTCAATCCTACTCAACCAGACTGTAATGTCTACATCAAAAGAGTAGGAAAAGATTTTGTGATACTGACCATTTTCGTGGATGATTCACTGATGATTGGAAACTCCTTGATGCTGATCAAAGACATGAAGAGTCAGATTTTTGAAAGCTACGAAATCATAGATCTTGGAGAAGCAACAAAATGCCTAGGGCTGGAGATCAGAAGAGATCGAACAAATGGCAAAATACACTTGAGTCAGTAAGAATACGCCTGAAAAGTGCTGAAGTAGTACCAGATGATGGACTGCAAAGAAAAAGCCACACCAATGATAGCTGGAGCCAAGCTCACAAAACAGGATTGCCCAAAAATAGAAGAGGAAGAGAAGATGGCAGGTATACCCTACCAGAACTTAATCGGGAGTCTGATATACTTGACAATTTGTACCAGATCGGATTTGGCCTTCTCTGTTTACGCATTGAGCCAATTCTGTTCAAATCCTGGTCTAGCACATTGGCAAATGGCCAAACGAATCCTACAGTATCTGAAGGGTACCCAGAATATTGGATTAACCTACAGAGCTGAAAACGAAGAGAAAGGATTCGAGCTGCATCACTACAGCGATTCAAGCTGGGCGAGCTGCAAAGATGACAACAAGTCCATTACTGGAGGATGTTCAATAGCGTGCGGAACTGCAATCCACTAGATATGCAAAAAGCAAACTTTGGTGGCTCAATCCTCTTGCGAAGCTGAGTATGTCGTAGCTTTGAAAGTGACGAATGAGGTAATGTGGCTACAAATGATGTTGGAGGCAATCGGGATACCACAAGAGGGACCAAGCATGATGATGATGGACTCTCAGAGTGCATCTATCTGTGCCAAGATCTTGTCTTCTATTCAAAGACGAAGCATGTTCTTCTGAAGTACCATCACATTCGAGATTTGATCTTGAAAGGAGAGCTCCAGGTCCAGTTCATAAAATCAGAAAGTATGATTGCAAATCTCCTCACGAAACCGCTCGAGAAGCCATTTTTTGCCAAGCAAAGAAAGACGATTAGATTAAACGAACAAAGCTGCAAGGTTCAAGAGGGAGTGTCAGAAATGGTGAACTCCTGCAACTTTTTTGCAGCATGAACAAGACACAAAGGTTGAATGAGAATGATTCACGACAGTCAACGTGTCTTTGACTCGAAGCACGAACGATTCGCGAATCATTCGCGAACCGTAAACACACCTCCAGAACTGCAAATTGCAAAAGGAACGCAAAACGAAAACTATGAAAAAAAACGAAAAAAATGAAAGCAAACGGGAGATTACGAAACAAACGAAGAAAAATCTTGCGCGTTGTCAGCTGGCAGCTCAACGGGCTACATGCCCAACTGAAACAAATAGCAATGATGGAGACTAACTAACTAGTTGATTAGCTTTAACTAGTCTTGTGATTCTACGTTTAGCTATCTTGTAAAAGCTTCACACAGTGGAGGTATAAATGATCCTCTCTGGATCATAAAAAGAAAGAAAGAGTGAATACAGAGATCTATAAGAGATAGAGAGAGACGTAGCAAATAGAGTAAGAAAGCAAAATACCATTGCTGTGCATGAAAGTCTGCCAATGAGCAGAACACAGCGTAAGAGCAGAGTGTCAATCTGCCAACGAGCGAGACATTGACAATCTTGCTCCAAAGCCAAACTGATAATATAGTCGCTCTATTTTCGTGTATCTCTTTGTGTTGTGCTGTGTGTCTTGATTGCTAGAATAGAATGTGTTATGTGATGCGTAGTCACGTGTCTAGGATCCTGTAAGAGCTTCCGCCCGAAAAGAAAATTCAAAGACAGAAAATTGTTTGCGAATCAGAAGAGAGAGAAGACGAATTCGAAACAGTCTCTCGCTTTCGCGACACTTGTTGGTCTTGCTGTGCATGGTCTTGATGCTCCTACTGGTCCCTCTCGTCCTCCATCTCTTCATCCAGCTCGTCTATGTCAATACTAATTTTTGCCTTGTCTGTTTTGCACTCTGTTGTCTGCCGGGTGGGGCTGCTCTGCTATGGAGTAGTCTATATCATCCTTGAGCTTTGAAAGTTCTTCCAGTACTTCATTTATTGTTGAATCCACGTCTGGGTCCTTGTTCAGTTGTTGGTCTTCATGCAAGAAACTGCCCACAGGGGGGCTCTTAGTCGGCATAGGGCTATCTGTACCCGATTATGCGAGGTTAGAGAAGGAAAATGATAGATTTTAAGTTTCAGCTCAGTAGAGTCAGATTTCAGATTTCATCTTAATTTTGGTAAATCTTTATCGAGATTGACTAAGACAACAACCACCAGTACCAATTTCGGTACTTTAGTAGAACAAATAAGTACCGCGAACACAAGAAATACTAGAACCAAGAACAAAAAAATCCTGGAGTACCAAGAACAAAAAAGTACCAACAATCCACAAAACTTTGGTACTCCAAGAGAACCAAAAGTACCAAGAACCCACCAAGAATGAAAAAGATAGAAAGAAAACATGAAGAGTGTTAGTCTATAGGGTCGAAGATCTTGCGTAGTAAAGCCCTCCCGCCTGTCAACAAGGGTTAGAACACTGGATAGGTGCCTAACTATGAATAGATGCTACTTTTCGTTAGTTCTCCACTTTTTTCTTTAACTCTACTCACCACTAACACTACCCACCGTCAACTCTACTCCACTATACTAGCATTCATCATGATTTTGTGTGAAAGAGAAGAGAAGAATAGAAGAGATAGAGAGGAGAGGAGAGAAAGAGAGAGATAGAGTGGAGAGGGAGGTTAGCTCAAAAGCTCAAGATGCATGCTAATGGAGAAACCATAACTATTAAAACAACAACATAGAAATGGAAACAATTAGAAACACACAACAAAAGCATTAGCATGAGTGCTTAGCAAATGAGGATGCCTGGCTCGCCAATTTGGTAGAGTTTTCTCCTTCTCATTAAACATGGAAAATAGAGTACATGACGTGCATTTTTATAAATGGGGAAGGCCCTTGTCCAAAAATACTATTGGCTAATATGTACACTAGTCCTATCCATTCATCTTGGACCCAACTTGATCCAAAGGTCTTAAAAAAATACATTGGATTTCACATGATTTATGTGAGTCTCCATTTGGACCCAACTCTAAAATAATAGATTTCTAAGTTTAAAATGACTTTGGGCCTCAAGTTTTATTTTAATTACAAAGGGGCCCAAGTCTATTATTCTATTTACAACGGAACTTGCATGCTCGTTGGGCCATGGGCTTATACGTGCAGGATGTCATGCCCTCACAACATATTTTATTAGCCGATATTATTTATTTACAATATGTTGGGAATACCCCCAACATGACCCACGGCCTGAAGTAGTGCCAGTCCCTCAGCACTCTGCCGATTTAGTACAAAGTCTTCTTGGCCCGCCTCCGGTGGATGAGGTAGCCAGTGACATCTTCCATGAAGTTTATTTAGTCCAGATTCTTCAAGTCCTTGGGCGTGTGAAGGGACTTGTGGACTGCTGTTAGCCAGCTTTGGTCGACCCATGCTTGGAATCTGCACATCCAGGGATCGCCAAGGAATGTGGCTCGGTAGTAAACTCGAACTACTGGAAGTTGATCTTCCACTTTTTCTGAGGCTAACGCCTTATTTGGATCAAAGAATATTGGGGGGAGAAAATTGTCTCACTTCGTTTCGATTTCCATTAGATGCTCTAAGTCTCGGGCATAAGTGGCTGCCGCGCGGACTGTTGGGTCTATGCAGTTGAAATACTTATTAGAAAATTGGGTGAGAGCCCTTCGGACGTCTACATCCGTATCCAAACCGTGCTCTGAAGGAATTTTCGACCAATTACAGTTCTGGATGGTGATTGTCCAGAGGAGTGGGCATTCCGCCCATTTGGATCGTCGTGTGCATGGCAGGAAATGCGCGTTCACCCTTAGTTGTTGTGGACTGGTCACATAGGCTCTGATGGCCGCAAGGTCCCATTCAAATAGCTGCTGGCGCCACTCAAGTTGTGGGTGGAGGGCGGGTAATGCTTGCAGCTCGTTGCCTTTTATGGTTTGTGCCGAAAAGGATATCTGCCAACCGCCTCTTGAAGACTCGTGGGGATATCTGGATAGAAATTCATTGATCTTTTCTTGGCTCTGACTGGGACCCGTGTCTTGGCCTTGGTCCCGTGTCTCAGCTCCAGTATCGGGAGGCCCTTGGTCTTGCCCGTCTGACCCCTGATCTTGGCTTGTGTCCCCCGTTGCCTGCTGGCCTTGTTGTTGGCTCGTGCTTGCCTGGGCAGTATAAAAAAGAGGTGGTGTTGGAATTACCACCAGGGTTGGTTGAGCATTCTGCTCCATAAATCTTTGACAAGCCTTAAGGACTTGTTTGGCCTGGGCGAGCTCCTATGTTGCGCTGGCCTGGTATTTGTCGAACTCCACCTGGTAGCTGTTCAAAGTTTGGCTGTAGACCTGCACCTGATGCCTGAAAAGATTCATCTTTGCTTGAGAGAGTGGCCATTAGAGGAGTTCTAAATCCAAAAAAGACCCTTTGTAAAGATTCTTTTTATATTTTTTCTCAATTTTTTCTTACACATGGACCAATCAAAACACTCAAATTTGAAATCTATGTAACGTAACTTTTTGAGTCCACACTTTGATTCCACACTAAAAATGGCATAACTTTTTAGTGGTAAGTCCAAATTTAGCGCTGTTTGGTGCATTGGAAAGTGATCAACAAGGGCTTTCCAATGATATGTTAAATGACATACTTTTTGAGCTACGATTAAAAAGTTATGGCAAGTCAAAAGTATTAGTGTTATAATATTTTAATAATATAAACTACATCTTGCACGAATTCTTAGAGGGCCTTTTTGGAGCTCAAAACTCCTCTAATGCTTGAGTCAGGTGCAGGTTGAGCTAACCAGTGAGTTTGTCTCTTTGTAGTGCTTGCACCTCCACTCCCAGACGTGAGTTTTCCGCTTCATATATTTGGAGTTGCTCCTGGAGGGGGGCAAGCCTTTGGGATGCTTCAGACTGAAGCTCCTGCACCTTTGTGGAAGCATCCGTGAGCACTTTGGAGAGGCTCTGAATATAGTAGTTTAGGCCGTCCTCCTTCTGCTGCAGCTTTAGGATCTCCCGGTGCCTGTTTTGCTCATGTTGCTGAGCAATTATCAACTCTTGTTGCAGCTTGGTAATTTCTACTTGTAGTTGGGTGTTGTTTGTTGCCAAGTGGAGTACCTGGCTGTCCAATGATGCTCTGGCTGCTACCACGTCCTGGATGAATGTTCCCAAGGCTTGGTACGCCATCATTAAGTTCGTTGAAGCAGCAGGTACATTGGCACTTGCACGGGCCTGTCTAATAGTGGCCCTGACGACCTATACAGTGCCGTCGTCGTTATCTTCGATGAGGTTCTCTGGTGACCTTTTGTCATCTGGGGTGGTGGAATCTGTCCGATCCGATGATGGAATAAAAATTGTTTGTACAAATGAGTCATCAGACAATAGTTGGTTGCCCTCGGCAATCTTTGATGGAGACATGGGGGTTGTGGAAGAAACAAGAGTGGAAATAGAAATGGGGACAATTTGTCCAAACGAGAGAATGGGTGGAACAGAGAGAAACTGGAGGGTGGTGTGGAGTACGGAAGGCGAAGATGGAGCGAAAGTGGTCTGGCGTGTCGGTGAAAAGTTGATGACCTGCATCCACACCAAATTTTTGGAGACAACTGGGAATTAGCAAGATTGAACTGGAGAGGGAGAGCAGTGGGAACATGAGTAATGGAGGATGTGATAGTAATGGAAGGGGTGGTGGAAGATGGAACATAGAGAGAAGTAGTATCGACGGAGGAGATGGATATGGAAACAGAAGCAACAGTTGTGGGTGGAACAGAATGAAGAGGAGTGGCAACAAAAATGGGAGGAGGAAGCGGTACAGAAGAGGAAGTGGCAATGGTAGATGCTGGAGCTACTATTGGTGTGGTGGTGGTGGTGCGACGTCTGGTGGTAGGTAGAGATGAGGAGGAAGGGGCAGCGCCACACATTCTTTTGCTAGCCGTCGTGTCAGTAACTGCAGGTTGGGTAGATGTGGATGCTGCAGATGGAGGATAGAGGTTAGTATGTGGCACAATGGATGATAGAAGATTGGAACGGCGGAAACCGCGCACTTTTGCCTCCAGAAGTGCACAGACAAGGTTACACAGTAGGGGGCCTGCTGTGATATGCTCACGTGGGTTTGATGGAGATTGTTAGTTCGTGGATGAGGAAGGCATGCCAGTCGTATGACATAATCGTGGGGCCAAGGAATCCCAGAAAAGATTCCACAATCTGACTTAGCAGCGTGGACTGGATTTTGTCCTTGCGAAATGTTGAAACAACCAGAAAGTTGTTCAACAGATGCGCAGCCGCCTGAATGACTGGTTCCATGATAGCCTCTATCAGGTACCCATTGTTAGTTTGGATCTTAATTTCTAGTGCAGTCTAGATGACGAAAGGTTTTATCAGGGCTTTTGCCTGACGGTGAGAGATGGGCTGGTGGTCACTAGACATAATGCCGACAGTGACCATCGAATCTGCATTAACTCGTACCTTGTACATGGTACCCTGGTATAGGAAGTGGAAACGCGACTTCGGCGTGTCCCAGATGGCGTAAGCGTGAAGGGTGAGGTCCATGTTAATGTCAGAGCTGAAAAGCGTCAGGTAAAAACCCATTGTTTCAAGAAGTGAGCCCGCAATCTGGAGCCATGGTTTAATCAGGGCTTCAGAAGCAAGGGCCAAATCTGGGTGGCTGATGGTATTTCTCGCTGGATCACCTGCTTGGTGCCAGAGTCGTCAGAAGATGATGAGGCCTTGTTAGCAGTGATAGTTAAAGTGCGAAAAAGTAGAAAAAATGGTGGAAAAGGTAAAAAGTGGTGGAAACAAGAAAAATAGTGGATAACAAGAGTTGGATGGTAATAACAGCAGTTCAGAGCGCAGATTTGGGTTCAGAGTATGCAGATGATAGCTTGTATGTGTGAAAATACTGTAAAATTAAAATAATATTAAACTTAGAAATTCAAGTTTTGGGATTTGTCCAAACTTGAGGTAGACTAGTCTAGTAGCTTTCCAATTAGAGTCGAGTTAGTTTTTTGTCTTTATAGTGATGTGTAGGTCTAGAACCTACCAAGAAGCATTTGAGGCTACTCTTGTAGGTCAAAGGATTCTCAAAAAGAGAGATTCTCAAGTCTTATCCATCTCTCTTTTTGTCATCTAGTAGAGAGGTAGAGGCAATGTGGCATCTAGATTGTTCTCTCTCTCCACGAGTTCTAGAAGGCCTCTTGTATTATAAATAAGGTGGCTTTGTACCACAAGAATACACTTCTTCAAGTAAACCTCCATTTGATCCATTTGAGGTGTAATTATAGTTAGATTGTGATGAATGCTCTTGCCTTCATGCTAACTAGCTTGCCAATGTTTTCCATCTCATTGTTTTTGGAATAGAAGCTAGTTTAGTGTGCAATCATTCATTATCTTGATCCTTTGTACTTGCAGCTAGTTCACACGTGTGAAAAGTTCTCATGGTATCAGAGCTTGATAGGACAATACACATCTAATCATTGCTTTGTCAAATGGAATGACTTCTCATCATTGTTGGTGAAATTTTGCCTCTTACTAGCACTCGATTTTGAGCTAACTAGATCCACTCTCATCATCACTTATTAATGTACCTTTTTCTCTGATTTTAGAGTTGTACGACCTACTGTAGCAGCACATGTGAGGCCTCTAATCAAGATAGAGTGGGGGCTATGTTACTTCTCATCTTTTCCATTCATGTTGCATATGAATGGAAAGCTAATCAAGTGTAGATTGTGATGCAAGTGACCTCAAGAGGATTGGTCAAACCTAAGGAGAGTTCTTTGCACTCAAAGTGAGGCATATTGAAGAAGAAAAACAGAGTTTTACATGCTTGAAGGCTGTACTATCAAAGATCCTTTATTGTAGGAGTCAAAATAGCAAATTTTGACTATTTTTCAATTTTCTTCAATCTAAGAAGCATTGTTTGGATCTATGATCCTATGAATGGATGAAACTTTCTAAATGATAAATCTGACTTTTTAAAGCTATTTCACACGTGTGAACTCAGATTTACTTCATCCACTTTTGCTTTGAAAAATTAAGTGCAAATTTTGACTAGCACCTAGAAATTGTTATTTTTGGCCTTCTTTGAGCTCTCAATCATTTGTTACTTGATTCCAAGTGATCAATAGTTTACATTTGATTAGTTTTGAACCTCTGAAAACATTCATTTAGTAAGCCAAAATCAATGTTCTAGGCATGACTTCAATGAGATCTTATCTATTAGAACAAAGTGAGAGACTCACTTCTACAAATTATGGTACATGGAAAGTGAGGATAGAATCCATTATCGTACTTCAAGATCTAATAGATATAGTGAATGGAAATGAGGAGGAGCCTACTAATACTCCTATGGAGTCTAATGTTAAAGACACTAAAATTTGTGATGAAGCATCCTTTGAGGACGTCACACTTTTTAGAGGTCTAATAGGCTCTTTAATATGGCTCACTATCACTAGGGCTGATCTTAGTTTTAGTGTGCATAAGCTTAGTCAAAGCATGCAAAATCCAAAGATCCATGATTGGAAAAAGAGGAAGAGGATCTTGAGATATGTTGCATCTACTCAAGACTATGGAATTTGTTTTAAAAGACATGATTTAAGCCTTGTTACCTTTTCAGATTCGGATTTTACAAGTGATAAGGTGGATAGAAAGTCCACAAGTGCTTATACAATATCTCTGGGAGGTAATCTTGTCTCTTGGCAATCTAAGAAGCAAGACACTATCTCCTTATCCTCATGTGAAGCCGAGTACAAGGCTTTGAAAGATTACTAGTGGAGCTCGGGATCATTCAAGAGGAGGAAATACCTTGCATCAAATGTGATAGCATCTCGGCCCAATATCTTGCAAGTAGTCCAATCTTCCATGCAAGAAGTAAACACATAGAGGTAGCACACCACTATGTAAGAGAAAAAGTTATGGATGGTGAGATTCTCCTTGAGCATGTATCAACTTCAAATTGTTATGCAGATTTACTCACCAAGCCTCTAGCTAAGAAGGACTTTGAAAGACATAGATCAAATCTTGGCTTGATCTCCAAGTCCTTAGTATTGTAGATATTATTTTTATTTTAAGGAGTGTGAAAATATTGTAAAATTAAAATAATATTAGACTTAAAAATTCAAGTTTTGGGACTAGTCTAGTTACTTTCCAATTAGATTCAAGTTAGTTTTTTGTCTTCATAGTGATGTGTAGGTCTAGAACCTACCAAGAAGCTTTTGAGGCTACTCTTGTAGGTCAACGGATTCTCAAAAAGAGAGATTCTCAAGTCTTATCCATCTCTCTTTTTGTCATCTAGTAGAGAGGTAGAGGCAATGTGGCATCTAGATTGTTCTCTCTCTCCACGAGTTCTAGAAGGCCTCTTGTATTATAAATAAGGTGGCTTTGTACCACAAGAATACACTTCTTAAAGTAAAGCTTCCATTTGATCCATTTGAGGTGTAATGATAGTTAGATTGTGATGAATGCTCTTGCCTTCATGCTAACTAGCTTGCCAATGTTTTCCATCTCATTGTTTTTGGAATAGAAGCAAGTTTAGTGTGCGATCATTCATTCTCTTGATCCTTTGTACTTGTAGCTGGTTCACACGTGTGAAAAGTTCTCAATATGAAGTTTGGTCGCATTTGGAGAACTTGGAAAATTTGGTCAAAATTTGAGCAGAGCTTTGCTAGGAAAGGTAACAAATGACTCAAATTCAGCCCTTTAAAGTGTGTATTAGGTGAAATCCACTTTCCCTTATTCAGTTCCACCCAAATTTTGGCAGAGACCTTCTTCACAATATTCTAAGACCTTAGAGAAGTCTGCAAGAGTTCAGAAGGTGATTTGGCTGCCCTACGAAGGTTCTGGGAGGGTTCCGACAGTCTGCGAGGGTTCAATCCTCGCAGGGAGTGAATGCTTGCACAACTTGCTCATGTGGTTAGATTTTCAAGATCAGACCATGTAGACAGACTAATTTTACTGCTCTGAATTCACTTATGCCCCTTGGAAGGTTGGTTTGATGATCTTGATGCTCTGCGAAGGTTCTGAAGATTATGCTTCTTAGAACCCTCGCATACACTAAAGAATGATGTTTTTTCCATCAGTAACTCTCACAGAGATTTTCATGGATGCATCTGGATAAGATCTAGTGACTATCCAAGTTTCAAGAGCTATCTCCCAGGGGATCTCCAAAAATCATGAAAAAAGTGCCCTTTTAGAGTGTTTTTTGACGAGATCTTGAGATTCTCTGATTTTTAACTTTTGCAAACTGGTAATCTATTTCATCCATGTTAGATCTGACTGTTAGTAACTCTCTGGAAATTTTGATGGATATTTGGTAGCAGATCCATTAGTTTGGATGAATTTTGCCCTCATTTCGCCATAGTTACTGAGATCAAGATCTTTGATCAGCAAATTGGGGGGCCTATTGGTGTAATATGATGATCTGCTACCTTCTTGGTCCTATCTGGACCTGGATCTCTCTTGGATCTTGCTGAATTTTCCCTGATCTAGCCAGATCTAGCTGAATCTTGATGGATCTAGCTTGATTTGGCTTGATCTTCCTGGATCTAGTTGTGATGGCCGAACATATAAACTTTTCGTGACATGCCACCACCAACCTGGATCTGTCTCACTACGGTGGCCAGTACTTGTGCAACCGGTGCAGAAGGTCATAATTTAATCTCGTTGGTCTCCTTGCCCTTTGGCACACATGGCACTGCCTCAGGTATTCCTCCGTATCCTTATGAATTGTTGGCCACCAACACCCTGATTGTAGGATCTTGCGAACTGTAATGTCGGATGCATAATGGCCTCCACCCATGCCTTCATGCAAAACGAAATGATTTGGGTGGCCTCATGTGGAAGAATACATCACTGAAGAATCCCATCTGGTCCTCTACGATACAATTGGCCGACAATCAACTGATAAGGTCTAGCTTTCAAGATCAATTTTCGCTAATCCGCCTTTGGCAGTGATTTGTTCGATTGGCCCCTCATTAGATATTCAACTATGTCGGCAGCCCATTCTGGTACTGTGTCTATGTAAAATAAGGCAGCATTGGCCAGCTCATCGTCGGGTTGGAGTGCAACCTCCTTCCCTTTGATACGTGACACATGATCTGCCATGTAGTGTTGTTTTCCCTTGCGAACTTCTATCCAAAAATCAAACTCTAACAACATAAGTAGCCATCGAGTGATTCTCCTTGTGTTGCAGGTTTTGTTAACGAGATAGAGCAAGGGTTGATGGTTCATATAAAAAGCAAAGTCTGTGGCCATCAAGTAGGAAACTTCTTAACTGCATATATCATCGCCAATGCTTCTCTCTCTATGGCTGAATAATTCATTTCGGTATCACTGAGTTGTCGACTTGCAAATCGAATCGAAAAATCTTTTTTGTGTTCTCCTGGCTAGGTTAAGACTGCTCCAACTGGATACTTCGATGCATCCATATGCACATGAAACTCAATGGACCAATTGGACGGACGTAGGATTGGTGTTGAAACCAATGCATCTTTAAGTTTTTGGAAAGCCTTTAGGGCTTCCTCGTTCCAATGTGGATCCGTTGTGAGCTTGTAAATTGGTCGCGCTAACTCCGCAAAATCTAGAATGAAAATTCTGTAATAGTTAGCGTGACCTATACAAATGTAGACCTCGCAGATCGTTCCTGGTGGTGGTAGATCAACAATGATCCTGATTTTCGATAGGTCTGTGGCGATCCCGTGTCTAGATACTCTATGTCCGAGAATCAAGCCATGTGTAACCCAAAATTGACATCTTTCTAGATTCAGGGAGATCTGAAATTTGCGGCATTTTTTGTAGCACCTTCTCCAAATTAACAACTTATGCAATTCCTGCTTGATCAGTTCCGTGTAGTTAGGGTTGCAGCGATAGTAACGACTCACCTTGGAGACTGCTCTATCCACCAAGGGTATGGTGTGTTGGACTATTGTTGGTGGAATGCCCTTCAGATCACTATAATTCTCGGCAAAACAGTCCTTGTACTCCAACAATGATCGTAGCCTTTTGAATTGTGTGGGCGTTAGCTGCTCTCTCACATGCACTATCTTTTCTTCTTCACCTGGCTCGGCAAGGTTCATTGGTTGTGTTCGCGCAGGTCCTTTGAAGACTTGTTCCGTTAGTGCCCGACTTTGATCAGGTTCTCGTTGGGCTTGTGACATCATAATTACCACGTCATCCAAGGTATAATTCTTGAAGGTTTTAGGCATCTCATGAACTGGTGCTCATCGAGATTCCTCCTTCAGCATATTGATCTTAGCTTGACTGGTCATCTTTTGATTTTCCATCATCTGAGAAGATGATGATGCTGTATCAAGTTCATCCTAATTGATTTCAAGGAATCCAACACCTTCTTTTTGCCTCGATTTGTCATATCGGTGGATTCATCCTTGTTGTCTTTTTTCAGAACTGGTGTAACATTCACCTCGTGGTTGCGAATATCAACATCCACTGTAGCTATAGCTTCTTCGGGTAGATCACTCCATCGGATCACCTGGTTGTAGCATTGCTTCAACTGTTTCTTCTTGTTCACAGGTGCCCTTGGTGGATCTATCCTTGAAACTTTCGCCATAGTTGATTTTGCGGCGGTTGAGATGGTATTTTCTTAATTCCATAACGATCTGGATCCATGTGCTGTAGGACCTGCTCATCAGTTAGTTCGGTCTCCTTGTTATAAGTCAAAGCATGTTGCCAATGGACTAAATCATCGTCCAGTGGGTTCTCAATAGATTCTGTTGACAACCATGCTACATTTATCATATCCACTCCAAATGTAATTGGTGTATCCATGGTGTAACACTTGGGTGAAGATGTGCTGGATTCAGGATCTGATTTGTATTGACATGCTTGGCAGTCAATCGTTGCTAATGCATCTGTCCATCTCACAACATCCATTTCTAAATCATAGTGACACCCCTTGGCTCGCCTTGGGTGATCAATCGTGTGATATGTTGTGGATGATCCGTCATCAATCTTGGGTGCAAGTGGTTTCACCGCCCATGTGGTTGGATCGACCTTTACAACCTGCTCTCTATTCTCAAAGGTGAGTTTCCCCGTACCCTAGTTGTGTACTACTTGCGCAGTCCTCAACCATGGTCTTCCGATTAAAACACGGTATGCAGATGGAGATTCAGGTATATCCATTACGACAAAGGTGATTACAAACTGCATGGCTGCTATTTTTACAGGGATTGATCCGATAGCTTGATACCAAATGTTGCTGGCTTCAATTTCTGTAAACTCCACTTTTGGTACAAAGTAGTGGAGATCAAATTGACAACCTGATCCTCCATCTACTACTGATGCCTCATTCTCAAATCTCTTGTGTTTGATTGGCAGGGTGATGTTGTTTTCCTCGCTATCCCACGCTGCCCCAATGTGGAGGACGTTATTAGTCTCTTCGTAGCCCGTACAGTATATGGGCTTTGGCGCTATTGGCTCCACGTCCACTTTGGCCCATTCAACTAGAAGGCTTTTAGCTTTTGGTGCAATCCATAGTAATTCTCCGAGAGGTAAACTAACACGGCTCGCCAGCAGGCTTGTGAGCCTTTCAGTGTGCGGTTCCTCGGGCTCCACCATGTGGAAACGTGGTTCATGATGATGCAATCAATTGTTCTTATTAGTGCGCAATGGTGAGCCCGTTGGTGGTTCCCATTCGTCATCAGCAGGAGGTTCCATAGGATTTTCCTTTTCGTGCTCTTTTTCCTCCGCTTGTGCTCTCTAAACCCAGTGCCATATCTTCTGGTATTGTCTCCTTTCTTCCCTCACATTCGGATATGGCACTAAAGTTGAGGGTTGGTCATCAGTGACCGATGGTGGTGGTGAGGGAGCCACTTCCTTCCTCTTTTGTGCTTGTGTAATGGCTAACACAAGAGCACAAAATTGTTGCCTTTCCGGTGGCATCCCCGCTGGAACTGTTGCTTGTTGTATTTCATGAAGTTCAATGGTGCGCTAGTCCCAGGTCTCAATGGACAATTCTTGTAGCACTGTCCATAACCGCATTCTCGACAGAAGGATGTGTATTGTCCCTTCTAAGGACATTCAGCAATTCTGTGTCCTTCGTGACATCCATAGAAGCCGTAATTTATTTTGCCTTGACGCTGAGTTTGAGCTGCATAGGCCGCAATATATTCATTTATGATAGGATCCATAAATGGTTCATTCGGCCCATACCATTGCTGCTGCTCAGGTTGAGGTGGTACTGGCATCTCTGGTTCTACTGCTGTCAAGTTTACGTGGGCCACTTGTTGATTGGCTGGCCCTGGTGGTGCAGGTAAGGCCATACACTGTTGATTATTCGGTGCGCCATACCTCGGTACCACATTTGGTGCCCCTTCATGATATGGATAAGAAGTTGATAAGGACTCCTTTTCTGTTGAACAATCCGAGGGCTAAATGGGCAAAATGTCGTGTCGTGCGATGTTGCGTTGCACAAATGGCAAAATCTATGGGTCAGTCTTAGATTTTGCTTTAGGACTGGGCACTCGTTTGCTGTATGGTTTTGAGTGCATACTGAACACCATACATTTTCATGTCGGGGATACTGTAGCTGGTTTTGTTCCGGTAGATTTGGTGTTGCTGCTACAGCTCCTTGTAATGCTTTCAGTTTCTGATCAAACTGCGCCGTAAGCTACTCCATCTATCGTTTGTGTAATTTTGTCATTTGTTCCATCAGCAGTTTTGTGGATAGAGTAGAAGCAGTTGTTGATGATGATGCTATCGATGGAGTAGGATTATGGGTGGATGGATATTCATCGTCTGGTCCCTCATTCTCTTCCCGTGCTAGGAACCACATGATCACCGCATGATCGGGAGTTAGGACTGCACTACACTCGGATCGTAGATGTTTGACCTACTCAATATAGTCCTTGACCCTTTTTCTTTTTCCCATCTTGACCTTGCTAAGCAGGAGAAATGGGTCTTCTAGGAACTTCCTTGGTTTAAAGCGCGTGATGAGAGCCACTTTAACCGCTTCCCAGGTGGATTTCTCTTTCTCTGACAGGTTGAAAAACCAATCTTGAGCCACCGCTACTAGGGACATGGGAAACAACATCAACTTCTCTACAGGTGTTCGATCATGGTAGATTTCACAAGCTTGCTCGTAGATCCAGAGGAAGCAGATGGGATCTGATGATCCATCATATTTTTGTATCTCCATTTGAGGTGCCCTCTGGACTGCTTGCAATGGAGCGACAGTTACGGGTTGACCCATTGGATCCATTGGAACTAGTTTTGGTTCTACCTCTTGTTGCGCAGCTGCTAATCTGAGAAGGTGTGGTGTTTGATTCGCTGTCCTTCTTGCTACTGATCACCCAGATCTTAGATTCATCCGATGGTGGGGTCCAAGAAAGTTGGATCTTGCTTGTACAATGGGATGCACTCTGGATCTTAAGGATCTGATCACTCTGATTGGCCGAAAGTGAAAATCAGGCCCCTTATGATGGTTTTTCCTTGATAACTTTTTACTCCTTACAATGATTGACCTGATATTTTGATAGTAGCTAGATCTGGTGTAAATCTTTCCACTGATCTAGTCTACAAAGGTTGGTTGTGTGAGGGTTCTTTAGCTGTTTTGCAAACAAAAACCTTGATATCTCTCAAATTCTTGGGAAGTAGCTCTCACAAGGATCACATGAGCTGAATCTGGCCTGGATCTGACTCTGGAATTCTCTGCGAGACTTAACTCTCGCAAGAAGTGAAAATTTCACTGTTTGCGGGTCCAGAACCACTAATTTGGCTTGATCTACACCAATTCTCAATACTAACTCTCGCAGGCTTCTTCACTAATGGAAATTGATATTCTGGATCAATTGAAATGGTCTGTGAGATTTCTTTCTGGAAGAATTTGCTGGATCTTCACTTTTTAGTGATTTTATAACACTTAAACCCAATTTTCTGGTCACTGGAATCAAACTAACTCTCGTAGACTCTTCTATGTCCTGGTCTCACTGAGATGGAACTTTAGAATTCTCTGCGAGGGTTCTTGCCCAATAGAACTAAAAATTTTAGTGTTTGCGAGGGTTTTTTGGTATTGACTTCAGAGGGCTCTACGAGAGTTTTGGTGAAGATCTGCATTTTTTTGGAATGTTACTAGGATTTTTTGAATTTTTATGATTTTTTCTCTGATTTTGCAATCTGCTTGGAACTAACTCTCGCAGGCTTCTATGCAGGTCTGGGACAGTACCCTAGAGCTGCTGCCAGTCATGCGAGGGTTATCTCTCACTAGTTTTGGAGAAAACAAAATCTGATGGGAATCTTGGCTCTTTTTTTCCTCCAAAATGCAGATTGGTGTGTTTTTTGGGTTTTCTCAGGTTTTGGTTTGGATGTCAAGCCCTTAGAGACTATTTAGGGTCTCCTCTACCCAAGAAATAGCTAAAATGCAACTATACTAGTTAGTAAAAATGTATCCCCGGCAATGGCGCCACTGTAGGGTTGAAGATCTTGCGTAGTATAGCCCTCCCGCCTGTCAACAAGGGTTAGAACACTGGATAGGCGCCTAACTATGGATAGATGCTACTTCTAGTTAGTTCTCCACTTTTTCCTTTAACTCTACTCACCACTAACACTACCCACCGTCAACTCTACTCCACTACACTAGCATTCATCATGATTTTGTGTGAAAGAGAAGAGAAGAATAGAAGAGATAGAGAGGAGAGGAGAGAAAGAGAGAGATAGAGTGGAGAGGGTGGTTGGCTCAAAAGCTCAAGATGCATGCTAATGGAGAATCCATAGCTTCAAAACCAACAACATAGAAATGGAAACAACTAGAAACACACAACAAAAGCATTAGCATGAGTGCTTAGCAAATGAGGATGTTTGGCTCTCCAATTTGGTAGAGTTTCCTCCTTCTCATTAAGCATGGAAAATAGAGTACATGAGGTGCCTTTTTATAAATGAGGAAGGCCCTTGTCCAAAAATACTATTGGCTAATATGTACACTAATCCTATCCGTTCATCTTGGACCCAACTTTATCCAGAGGTCTTAAAAAAGTACATTGGATTTCACATGATTCATGTGTCTCCATTTGGACCCAACTCTAAAATAATAGACTTCTAAGTTTAAAATGACTTTGGGCCTCAAGTTTTATTTTAATTACAAAGGGGCCCAAGTCTATCATTCTATTTACAACTCAACTTGCATGCTCATTGGGCCATGGTCTTATACGCGCAGGATGCCATGCCCTCGCAACATATTTTATTAGCCGATATTATTTATTTACAATATGTTGGGAATACCCCCAACATAGTCAAAATTCCTAAACCATATATCCTATTCCAGAATGTCACCACAATGCTCCCTCCCATCAGCATGGCCTTCCTTTTGGATGTTTCAAGTCCAACAAAGAACTGTTTATGATACCATGCCTTCAACAGGGAAAAAACAAGGGCTACACCCCTTCCTAGAGTTGGGAATGTTGACTATCTTTAATTCTATCAAACTCTCTCTCTCTTTCTGTTTCTCAAACAACTTGCACACAAACTAACATTGCTGAATTAATAATTTTCATTGAATTTCCGTATATCCCAAACATGGGAGTAAAAGACACACAAATTGTGCTAGTAAACACACATTTTCAACTCAATAGTGTAGAAAAAAACAGTGCCAAAAGTATCAAAATGGGATTCATGCACACATATAATACTACCAAATTCGAAGCAAAATAGTTCCAAATATGTCAGATCTAGGCTCTCAAATAAGGGAAGAACCAAAAGTCCAAACATGAAAAGACTAAAAAACGTGCTATAAGTATAAATCTAGGGTCCTCCAGAGTAACAAATACCGTTGTTGGGATACTCCAAGAGTACCAAAGCAATCAGCACCAAAAGAAACTTACTCTTTCCAAGCCCCTTGTGAGCCCAAGCCCTGGCCTCCTCGGGGATCTTCTCGCTGCACCCTGGTTTCACACAAAAGTCTTTGGTGCTTATGGTCACAACAAAACATAACGGATGGTAAGAATGCCTGTAGGCAAACATGAATGATCCGAGAAGAAAGGCAAACATGAATAATCTGAGAATAAAGGTGGAGTCCAAAGACTCGTCGCATGCAACGTAAAACCCAAGGGCATGGATATAGTCTGTCCCACCCTATCAGAAATGGCGAACTCCTACAACTTTGCTACAGAGATCCCGAAAAATGAAGATGTCTCAAAGGACGAAAAGATTTCGAAGGCCGAACCGAACCGAACCGAAGCAGACTGAGTCGAAGGTCAAACATGCCTCAAAGGCCGAAGGAAAAGTGGTTGTGTTTTGTCCTTGCAACCAAACGACGAAACACATTGGAGGAAGAGATGAACCGAAAGAAAATGATTCGAACTGACAACTGGCAGCTCGACGAGCATGGAATCTTGTACTTCAAGCCCAACTGTGAGAGACAACAATAATAGAAGATAACTAACTAGTTGGTTAACATAAGCTTGTCTTGTAATTATCTAATTACTATCTTGTAAACTCCACATATTGGAGATAAATATGCATTTTGATTAACACACAACATGGTGATGAAATGTGTGGAGAGAGAGATAGGAGAGCTATGCATGAAATTCTGCCAACGAGCAGAACACAGCTACCAAGAAGAGCGTCAGGCCGCCAACGAGCAAGACACTGAATGACTCACTCAAAAACTCAAAAATAGAAATACAATTACTCTCTATTTGTTTTTCCGTCTTCATCCTTTGCGTCCTTTTCGATTGTTTGAATCTTCTTCTGATCTGTGATTTGTAGTCACTTGCTTAGGATCCTGTAGACAATCTAAACTTTTGCGCAAAAGAAACAAGAAGGACAGTAACAAGCTATTTTCGCTACATGGTATTCGCTCCAAAGAGCTTTGATTCTTTTGTTTGTCTGCAACTCAACATTCTCCTTAAATTTCTTGAAGAATTGGATGGCTTCAGATTTGTGCTTTAGAAAATAGACAGTAGTCCTCTTGAAATAATCATCTATGAAAATAATAAAGAACTTTGCATCAAGTAATGATGGTGTCTGCATTGGGCCACATATATCAGTATGCACAATGTCTAATAGATCTCTTGAAATGTGTTCTTGATTTGACTTGAATGGCCTTCTTGCCTATTTTCCTTTGATACAACTTGAGCAGACAGGGAAATTGACAACTTTACAATCTAGATCAAGAATTGAAGAGTGTTTAGACATGTTACCTATTGATGTATGTTAAGGTGACCAGGTCTATAATGCCAAATCACTTCTTTATTCATAGATGTCAAACTGCTTAAAGCACGATTAGTTACAGTATTACAATGACTAAGCCTATAGAGATATCTTTGTCTCTTTTCGAGTGCAAGAACTCTCTTATTCTTATCAAGAGTTTGACAGGAATCTGTCAGAAACTCTACCTTATGTTCTAAATCTGTGATTCAACTGGCTGACAGTAGATTTGTTGTCAGATTTGGGACATGCAATACATTTGGTATAAGCTTTGACATTTCATTCTGAAAATTCATCCTAACAGTACCTTCACCTTCAATTATGTGAGAACTGTTGTCTCCAAGGTGAACAAATTTCTTTGTGATGTAGGGTGAATAGTCGATGAACCATTCTTGATGGCTTCTCATGTGATGTGTAGCTTCAGAATCGAGAAACCACTCCTTTGACTATTCGACATGGTGATGGCTCACCATGAAGACTTCCTGCTCATCATCATCTTTGATCTTCTGCTTGGTGTCGGCTGCATGAGGTTGCTGATCCGGCTGCTTCTTCTTCTTGTCGTTGTTGAACTTCAAGACTCGATAGTTCTGGATCTCATAATTTGGTCTCTTGCAGTACCTAAAGAAGAGCCTTTTCTTGTTGTTCTGAGCAGGTGGCTGATTCTAGGACTTTTATGACTACTTTTGATTGTTGTCAATTTTGCGAGAGCAACTTTTTTTTTTTCTTCTGTTGCTTTCTTGAGCCCTTCTTGGAGAATAATGCTTGTGAGTCGTTGATGGAGGACAAAGATGCTGCACCTCTTCTTGTTTCCTCATGCAACAACTTAGTTATGACTCTGGATAATGTGATGTTTGAGTGTGTGAAAACTATCATCACCCAGTTTTCATAGGAAGATGGTAAGCTCGACAATAAGGTCATAACAGCATCAGAGTCTTCAATTGTTGAACCTATTGTTGCCATCTAGTCTATTAGAGTCTTAAATTCATTTATGTGATTCTGAACAGAATCACCATCTAACATTCTGAGAGAGAAAAATTTTCTTCTCAGATGCAGCTCGAAGTGACATCTCTCACTTCATATAATATCCCAAGCTTCTTTTGATGATTGGGCTTTTCTGATATGACCCATTTGTGTGTTGGAGATGTTAAGGGTGATCAAGGCAAAAGCCTTGCCATCCCTGAGCTTCCATTTGGAAATGGCTTGCTCATCGACATTGGGAAGTAGTTTGATTCCAGCGACTATTTCCCATAATTCTTTGGCCATCAATACTACTCTCATTTAAAGTTCTATAAATGGTAATTTTAGCCATCCAGTTTCTCTACCATTAGAGTAGACTGTGATTGTGAATCCATTTGGAATTTTAAAGATGGGTGTATGTAGATAGTGAATTAATATGATTGGAAACAATAATAGCAACTGCCTACACTATATCAAAACAACTGTTCTAATATTACATGCTCTAGATCTGCTTTTAGGAATCAGAGAATGAGCTTTGATATCAAGTTGGGCTCTGATATCATGCTGAAAATCGGACAGCTCAGAGAGACTGAGATTTTGCGGTGTATACAAACTACATTTATCAGATTCGGGCAGATCAGGTCTGTCTTACTTGATCACAGCTTCGAAGCCGGTGGATATATGCAATTGATTCCATAGCCATGCACAGAATTATAGTGAATTAAATTTGAGCTTTGTGGAAGCGTTGAACGAAATGTAGTGATCAGAGCAAAAATAGAGTAGTGCTATCAGTCATATAAAATGATAAAGTCTACAAAACAATAAATCTGCAAGTATTTTCTTTCTAATCAGCTTGTGTGTGCTTGATAGCTTATGGTGACTGGTAGCATAACTACACTTCTGTTAGTTCTTGTTATGATCAGCTTACCCTTAGGGCACTATGTTAAGGAACTTCACCAAGCTTAGAGCCATGCTACACTATTGGATCAAATCATGCTCATATGAAATCAATACCCAAGAATCTACCAAATTAGAACTAGATGATGCATATCCAGTATGAATGATAAGAATAACAAAGAAATATGAAAAAATAATGTTACACACCTAGTTAAACACAAAATTGCCTAGAGAAGCCATTTTATAGATGGGGGATCAAGAGTGAATATCTCAGCAAGCTATATTGAGAGTGGGGTTTAGGACCACTACAACCAGCTAATTTCACCATCAAGATTTGTCATATCCTTCACAATCATAAAATTACCTGATACACCTAAATCATATTGCTTCTTATTAGAAAGACCATGGCTAAATATCGCCAAGCTTAGGCATGACTAAAAGCCTAAAAAATTACATATGAAAATTGCAAAAGTGTTCTGAAATTAGATTCCAATAATTGGGATATAAAGCATACCTTTTGAAAAAAACGACCATCATCCTCAACTCATCACCAACTTAAAAGATTTCCTTTCAACATTAGACGATAAATTAATAGAAGATATGTCAATTGACTCTTATGATAAAGATGAGCCTTCAAATTCATTAGCTGAAAAAGAGAGCATTCATAAAATGTCAAATTTTGAATTGAGAGACATTAGTGAAAATTCTTTGCATTATGTACTCTAAAAACATATATCTATACATATTTTGGGCCTTCTTGTACTTTTATGGAGTTTAGCTCCTCAAAGATAATGTGTTGTCTTCAAGTGTTATGCTATGATGGTTAAATGAGATTTGTAAGAATTTTTTTTTGTCATTATCCATTGTCAAAATACATTTGTGTAAATCATGAGAAGATTAACTCATGAAAAGCATGATTTTAAGCTTAAAATAAGTAACTCAAAAACTACCAAAAAAGGTTACTCTTTTTAGTTCAAAGCTCCAAAATATTGTTATTACATTTTTATTGAAAGATTTCCGACTATCTTATGACACAATAGAAAACCAAGGCACAATGTTCTCAATTTTGAAGTGATTTCTAATTAATTAGATTAGACATCGCCTAACAATTCACTTGTACTCATGTGTGAAATATAAATGCATCATAGATAAATGAGGTGTAAATACACAAAATGTGTTGTAAAACATTGGCAACTATTCTTATATATTAAAGCATGAGCCCTCAAATTAAACTAGGAAACTCCTGGCATGGCCACATAGATAAAATACTAAAACCTTGTAGAAATCAAGTTAATTGCCAAAATAGTAAAAAATGCAAGTTAGCTTAGACTTTACAAATTAGAAAAATGGCCAATAAGGAAATGCCACATTAGCTTACATGGGCCCATGTATATAAAGCCCTCATACCTTATTGAGAAATAGAGAATATATTCTCTTCACAAAGCAAGACTGAAGCTCTTTAAAGCCTTTATTCATAATCCAACAAGGTAAAGTACAGCTGAAAAGTAAAATACAGTACTAGAAAGCAACATAAAGCATAACCACTTTTAAGACGTCCAGCTGATACCTGCCACCATCCCACAGAACAAAACCGCTCAAGTTAGTTCAGTGAGGAAGACAGGTGTCATAGCTGAATGACAGTTGTTATTCATGTCCAAAAGAGGTTATACTATTTAACAGCTTTAAATAGCATTTTAAAACATAGTCCAGTCTTCCCATACACATGATATTTTAGCGATAGGCCAAGCCGTTATATCACCATATCATGGCGAGTGCCATACTGATCAGCTTACGGTCAATTGGTTCGTATCAGTTCGTTTTAGTCAAAAAAATTATATGAAAAGTTTAAACCGTTTTGAGTTTTACTTAGCCAAAAGACCTGGTGTGAACACATGTGCTAGTATCAGAGCAAATCCATGCTATACTGACCCAAGTGACCCTTACATGGTAAGGTATGTCACGCACTGCTGTCCATACCCCTGAGCATATCCTTGCTTTCCAGATGTATCTCACCAAGAGTCTAAAGTAACGCTGACAGGAGTAAGGTAACCTGTTACCATGAGTGTTATATCTAAATAACATCCACGGTATTAGGATACTGTGTAGGAAAGATGTGATTAATACTTAGTAAGAGACTACCAATGTTTATACTAGGTATTAGGGCAGATCTGTGCCATTCTAATCCTAAGTATAAACCACGATTCTTACGCATATCCATGCTATCTAAGATCATATTATTGGTGTCCTTACTGTTAAATTTAGTGACCAAATCTTATTTCAAGGCACTTTAGTTTGATTTAAATGTGGTCTTATGTTGTTTCTTTTTTTCAAAAAAGGGACAAAAGAAAAAGTGAACTTGTGTAGAATAGTGGTATACCATAAACTATATGGAACCAAAACTACCATGATTACCAAAGTTGCAAAGAGTTTGTTTAAACTTGAAAAGCATACCTGAATGGTTGTAGACATAGCTTCTTGAGAGGAGCCATAGCAGTTTTTAAGCGAAGAAGTTCTTTCTCTTTTAGATCATAGAGAAGCCAAGAGACACATTTATTTAGCATATTGCTACGGAGAGTTATATAGAAAGCATTTACAAGACATCTTTTGACTACGCTAGTTAACTTGCATTGCAGAGATCCAGTTGGTTGCATACCTTGCGATAACGATTAGTAGGTTCAGGAATGAACCAAGTAGTATTCTGAAGAGGCCGGAGCAATATAATGAAACTATAGCATGAGATATCATTAGTTTCGTATTGTGAGTTCAAAAGATCTAAAAACACTTTTAAAGAGAGCACATTTGTCAAAAATATGCTTAAAAGTGTCCATCCTTCCATCGCTAGTTGGAGGAGAATGTTGATGTGAAAAAGTATGTGAACAGATAGCATAAATTTATGGTCCATCACTGGACAACCACCAGTGATCTTCAAGTATTAGTACATGAAGAGCAGATGACCCTCCTGTCCATCGCTGGACAGCAAGGCACGTATGTGCATAACGGTGAGTACGTGCAAGACCAATCATGCCTAAACTATCCATTGCTGGGTAGAACATAAGCATATACATTATCAACCATAAATTAGGCAATAGACAACGCCCTGTCCATCGCTGCCTATTCACAAAAAGTGTGAACCAAGTGTGAATACATGAGGCAGCCCTCCATCATTGTCTTCTAAGTAGCATAGAGCAAGTTCTTGCTCAGAATGATGGTTATTATATCATTGTTATCACTTGAAATATTAGAGGATTATCACATAAACCAAACTATCCATCGCTATCTATTGAGGCAGAATGGATGGTTTCAATTATCAAAAAGTATTGTTGCTATCCATCGCTGGACTTCAATGCATCCTTAACCTAACATAGCCTCTTTGCAACTCAAAGTGATGAATAGCACCGAGAAGCAGAAGGTTATCAAAGTATTCTTATCAGGAGAGTAGAGCAATTACGAGAGTAGTGTAAAAGAGAAGAAGATACATACCTTAAGCTAGCAAATTGTTGATCCGTAGGTAGGTAGGGCGCACTTTCAGCGAGTGACAGAGGAGCAAACTTCTTCACCAATGTTGTAGAGTCACAGCGTTGAAAAGAGCATGCACTTATAGTGTCCAGTAAGGTAGTAACCTGGAAGGAGTGAGTGGGAGTGGGAAATTCCATTTCCCTCCAATTTATTTTAAACAACCAAACCATTTCAAATTTTTGTGGAAAACCCTCTTAGTTAAGAATGGAACTTTATCATATGCAAGGGTATAGTGTAAAAAAACCTTGTAAGTTTGGAGGAGTGGTACGTCATTATTTGTCCACTTTTTTATTAATGTAGTAGGGTGAAACTGAACAAAGGAACATCCATGAGAGAGAGAGAGAGAGAGAGAGAGAGAGAGAGAGAGAGAGAGAGAGAGAGAGAGAGAGAGAGAGAGAGAGAGAGAGAGAGAGAGAGAGAGAGAGAGAGAGAGAGAGAGAGAGAGAGAGAGAGAGAGAGAGAGAGAGAGAGAGAGAGAGAGAGAGAGAGAGAGAGAGAGAGAGAGAGAGAGAGAGAGCCCACCAATCAACCCGCAATTAGTGAATCCCTTCGAGGGCAGTTAGCTCCCTGTAAGGGATAGCTAATTGCCCACCAGAAGAACATCAATGTCATGTGGTAACGTGTATGATAAACCAAGAAACGATTGTTTCTTATTCCATGACCAATTGAAAATTTCACGTGAGTGATTCCATTTAAAGTGCATAAACTCATGTCTGGAATATTTAAAGGCATATTTTATTGTCTTTTTCATATCGAAATCTTCTAAGATCTTCTGGGTATGTTTGGACTGATGAAGGTACAATTTACCTTTCTCATACTTCACCTCAGCAATAATTTCTTCACTTTTGCAGAGTATCAGAGTGTCGTCCACATATACAGCTACAATGATGATCTTCCCATCTATAGTTCTTACATAAACATTGGAATCAACTATTAGTGGCTTGAATCCTAAGGATTTCAGGGCTTGATCTTTCTTCTTATACCATTGTCGCATTGATTGCTTCAGACCGTAGATACTCCTGTGCATTTTGCATGCATAAGTAGGAAGTGAATTCGAAATATAGCATGGAGGGTGATCTATGTAAACTTCTTCGTCTAGCTCACCATGCAAGAACGCTGCCTTTTTGTCCACGATGTGAATCCTAAGATCATAAGTAGCTGCATATGCAAATAGTAGATGGGACGAATGTTTCACAACAGGAGAGAAGGTCTCATCATAGTCAATACCATATATCTGAGAAAACCCCTTTTCTACAAGTCTGGCTTTATACTTTGAAATATCTCCATTTGGTCCATACTTTAGCTTGTATATCCACTTGCATTGTATAGTCTTTTGCTTATCTGGTAATGGCTGCAATGTCCATACCTCATTCTTCCTCATGGATTCCATCTCCTCATTTATGGCTTGGATCCATTTGTCCTTCTCTGGACATTCAATTGCTTCCTCGAATGTTTGCGGGTCTCCACTGAATCCACAAAACTCTTCTGACATAGAAGCTGCGCTATTTGGCACAAATCTTGCTGGCGCTCTTCGTTCTCTTGTCGACCTTCTAGGAGATCCTTCTGGTACTGTAATGCTCTTGACTTTATCTAATCTGCTAGGTCCTGAACCATTTCGGTTTACAACAGGTGCTAATATGGTAGTATGCTAGCATGCAAATCTTTCTTCGTCTGATTCGTCGCTCGAATGAGGTGCAATTCGAACATCTTCTTCTAGGTGTTCATCCTCTTCTCCATCTATCACAGTTGGTAGATCATACTATTGTCTTCCAAGGACTTCATAACTGACAGGATCATTGTTGGCCATTGTTCTGTTCTCATCGAATTTGACGTCTCTAACTGTCTTCACTGTGTTTGTCTCTAGTATATAGACTCCGAAGTATGACGAATGATTGTCATATCCTACAAGATATCCTTGTTATGCTTTCTCATCAAGCTTCTTTCAAAGCTTGCCAGGGACATGTGCATATGATGCACAACCAAAGATTCGAATATGAGTCAGATTGGGTTTTCTACCCCACCATAATTCGTGTGGTGTTGTGTGAGGAACACCGGATTTTCCTGTCCTGTGCTGAATGTAAGCAGCTGTAGGTACTACTTCAGCCCACAACACTCTTGGAGCCTTCGAATAGGCCATCATGCACCTAGCAACTTCCATAAGAGTCATGTTCTTTCTTTCTGCGACACCGTTGTGCTGTGGTGTATAAGATGCAGTTATTCAATGAATGATTCCACGATCATTGCAGAAATCAGTGAATCGGTTTGAGATGTATTCTCCACCCCAATTTGTTCTGATCTGCTTCACCTTACTTCTTTGCATCTTTCTGTCCAATTCACATACTCTGTGAATTTGTCAAATGCTTTTGATTTATTGTGAATGAAGTAGACTCTGGCAAACTTACTGTAATCATCATTAAAGGTGATATAATATTTCAAGCCTCCTACTGAGATCACGTTGAAAGGTCGACAAATGTTTGAATGTATTAGCTCTAGAATCTTTGTCGTTCTGACAAAAGGAGTATGTGACATCTTGCCTTTTATACATGCATCACAGGTCATTGAACTGGTTGCATTTGAGATGCTCACCCCTATGATTGCTCTATGATGGCTTGCTTGATATAGTGCCATTGAATTCATATGGCATGGTCTCCTATGCCATAGAATATCTGACAAATTATCATGGGTCTGATGCACTTGATCTGTAGGTAGGCATACCTTCAAGTGATACATGTTGCCTTTTCTTCTAGCTTGAGTGATTAGTGTACTGGTGCTTGCATCAACAACATTGCATGCTTCGTCTGAGAACGTTACATGCATCTCTACATCAGCTATTCTTGCCACTGATATCAAGTCTTGCTGCAGTGTAGGCACAAACAAAACATCTTTGAGTCGTCTGTCTCTGTCGTTGTGTTGAGCCATAGAGAACCAATACCATTTACTTGATGCTTAGATCCATCTACAAGAATGATAAATCTTGATGGCTCTGCACTTCGAAAATCAGACATGATCCGTCTTGATGTAACGAAGTGGGAGGTAGCTCCTGAATCAAGGATTACCTTCTGTGTGTCAGGTGTTGATACTGCACACATGTCTGCACAGATATAGGCAGTGAAATTTTCATGATTTGTTCTTTCTTTGCCCATCTTTGAGCTCTCGGGCTCCTCGACGTAAGACGAACTATTATTGTTCTCCTGTCTGCTTTGAGCTTGTTTGTTTCTTTGGTTCTGGCGGCAATCCATGGCTGCATGACCCTTCTTATGACAGTGGATACACTCAATTTTTGGATTTAGCCAACATGAATCAATGGTATGTCCTTCACGTTTGCATCTCACGCATGTCTTCTTGTCTCTCCTCTGTTTTTTCGGCTTTCCTTTGTTCTTCCATTTGTCTTTGTTGGATCTTTCTGATTGCTGATCTTGATCCTGCTTTTGATCTGACTCCCTCTTAGGCTTGAATTGTTTCTTTGTCTTCTCCTTGTTGTTGTAGAGTGCTTGGTCAGAAGTATTCTTGTGATCAAGGTGCTCTCGAGCTTTGACTTCTTCTCAGATCTCGACAACTGCCTTTTCGAGTGACATAGTAGGATCCTTTGCTAGCAGTGTTTTGGTTGTCTGGAAGGATCTTGATAAAGCTCTTAACAAGATAGATAAGCTGCTTCTCTGTTGATACTGCATTTTTTGCTCCAGAATTTTGTAATGACAGGAATAGGTCCTTCATCTTCCTGATAAAAGGAAGTGAGGTCTTTGCCATCCCATTACAGATTTGTCAGCTGATCTTCAAGTAGCATGATCTGACTGCGTGATTTCATCTGAAATCTTGTAAAGTATCCCACATCTCTTTTGCTTTAGAGAGTGTAGCTAGGTCAAGATTCAGGCTATCCTCGATGAATGATGATAACACGACTACTGCCTTGTCATTCCTCTCTCTCCATTCATGTAGCTCCTTGCCTGTTGTTGTAGGCATCTCCTTGGTGCCATCTACCCAGAGAAATAATCCTTCTCCCTTTAGTATAAGTGAGGTCTTAACTTTCGATGCTAGGAAGTTAGATCTTGATGCGTCGAGAATTGTATAGATCTTTGATTGTATACTTCTTATTGAAGCCATTCTTGTGAGTTGTGTTCTCACTTGTTAATGGTTTTTTGTCTTGAATGCTTAGCATCCTGGATCTGGTAGCTTTGTGGCTATGTCAGTATACTATGACAGACTTTGATACCACTGATGCAAAAGGATCACGAAGCAAAACGAAATGCAAAGCGAAAACCAATTGCGAACAAAATCAATTCAGATGGAGTTCGAAGATGATTGCTGGTCACTCCTGCTATAGCATTCCTACAATCCTCCAGAATGTAGACAGACACTACTGACCTACGTTACAGATTAATACAACATTCAACAAGATTGAATCGATATGCGAAATTGATAAAACAAGTAAATGAGATACACAAATAATAGCAGACAACAATCCATTTGAGATCAGATAAAATTTAGAATGATATGTGCATAATAACTACAACATCATCTATTGATCCTCTTGATTTTGAGCACTGTGTGACAGACCCACACAGCGCATTGACATGAGAGAAAATGATGTTCTCCCACGAACAATGTCTCGCTTACTAGCAGACTTCTTGGATCTCTGTGAATCCTGCGTACAAAAAAAATTGTCTAGCTCACAGATGAACTTGTATTTTGTGTTTTTCGTCTATCTATATGTATTTGATGCATCTAGCAAAATGTATATATTTCACGAACTTTTTCGTGTCGCTTCAAGTAACAATCCTTGGATGCTCTTTATGTTCCGTCAATGTCAATCTTTGTGAGATGGGTGAAGACATCTACTTGGCAACAAATTCGCCAATATCTCTTGACCAATGCTTTTCTCAATGGAGTTTTTAATCCTATGCAATAATATGTTGACCATACCTTTCCACAAGCAGCACAAGTTGCTAGAATAGAACTATGATAATTACAGACAGTCAACATAGTAAACGTGTGGCATACTTAATGAGATCAAAGTTTGGAATACTATTAAAGAGTGCAAAGAGTTGCTAAGGGTAGTGGATTAGATAAATGACTAATTGCTTCTTACTTCTTGCTCTCTCTGCAATGCCAAATGCATTCTAAACCCACTTTGAGAAATGGAAATATCATTTCATCCTAGAAATTAGACCTAAAACCAGGACTCTTGTGTGCACAATCAATGAGAGATTGACACATAGCGCATGCATAATCTATTGAAATGTCCATCTCTATGAGCCAACCTCACATTGGCTGTCCACAAACTTATTCTATGCATATTCTACTATTTAACAAAACTGTACCCAAAAAAGAAAAATTTCTTGCACCCGATATAACATGATTCCCCTCATGCCTTCCGCCCTGTATTGCGACACTCACCGTCAACCCTAGGACCCTTGGGGAGGGGGCGGGAGGAGGAGGGTTCCACCCCCCGTAACAACGGTCTACAAGTTTTTTCGATGTGTATTTGGAAGATGCCTTGAATGACATAATACTACAACTGAAAATATTACTATAAAATGCATGGAGCAATAAATACTTTACAATCTTGTAAAGTACTATTATTATTTTTAGAAATTCACATAAAAACCTTACAAGTTGTAAGGTCTTGTTATTAGTTTTAGAAAGTTACATAATGTAGTCATCACTACTTTTGGAAAAGCATAAATCTCAAACTCACTATTTTTTAGGAAGCTGCATAAGAGTACATCACTATAAAATTGGGAACCCAAATCTCAAATTTATTATTTTAGGAAAGGCACATCACTATAAAATCGGGAACCCAAATCTCAAATTTATTATTTTAGAAAAGGTGAACTCAAATTTTCTAAAATTAAAAAGCTTTATTATAAAAAAAAAAATTAAAAAAAAAAAACCTTTTGGTTCCTTCCTCTACACCTAAAATATCTCCGAAACATTTCTTAGCCGCCTAGAAACTAACATGACAATCAAACCAAAAGAAAGAACCCATGTCTCCATTCTTCAAGACAACAATGTTGCACAAGAAGTTTATTGTTTTACACTTATGATGAGTGCATCTGCCACAATCCTCCTCATTACCACCTTCGTAAGATGTCTTGTGCTTGAATTTTGGAGTAAAGATTGTCATTCTAGAGGCAAACATTAGCACCCAACAACAAGCACAGGGATCGCAGCTCCTTGAATGAGTTTATTGCACAAGATATTTCAGACAAGAGATGCATTCAGGCTCATAACAATTTTATACTAGCCAATCAAACCGGTTGGAGTTGTGATCTGGCTAGCTCTCACTGAAATTGTCTTTCCTGCTGTTATGAAATCAAGGACAGATATGGGTAGCAGCTGGTCATGATGCCTCACATGTGAATGCAAACATGTTTGGCACGCCACACATAGTTCGCCAAACGGGACTGCCAAACCTTCGCTTGAAAAAAAATTTGAAGCTCAACACGCACTTTGGAGCCCAATACCAGGACTGCAGTGACAAATCATAGATCAGTAGTTCATTAATCCTTTGGTTTGATGTCTTGGGCAAGCTTGTAAAATACAGAAGATCGCCTTGGCCAACAATGTGCATCGCCGTCAAATCCTCCCTCTTCTGGAAATCCTGAAGTAGTGCTGGGGGCATCCTTGCCACTTCCTCCCAATTTTGGGTTTCCAAGATCAACTTCCATATGTGAAGCGTTGATTCTTCTGTCCCTGTTACCTCCACTTTGCTAATTGTTCCGACCATAAGTAATTCACCTCTACGCTCAAACAGGTAAGAACTTTTTATGGAAGCGCTCATGTAGGCAGCTGGATCCAGCCAAATGTTGCGAATGGGATCATAGCTCACCAGCCTGTTTGGATTTTTGGCCAGGCAATAAAGAATTCCTCTGCAAACAGGACGTGAAATGCTGAACTCAATCTGAGATGGCACCTGCACACTTGTGCTGGTCCAAGAATCGGTGAGGGAGTCATAAATCTCCATTTTGCTGTAGTATCCTTCCAGAAGGAGCTTGAATCCATTGGTGGTGCGGTCAATGACGAGAGCCTGAAACAGATCAGGCGCATCATCACACATATTGGAGATCTGAAACGCATCCGCGGGTCGCAAACAGAATCCGCCAGGGCCGGGAGGGAGCAGCTTCGTCTCACCGCTCACAGGATTGCAAACCCACAGCTGATGGGCATCAAGGAAAGCAGAAGAGTTGATTTTTTTGGCAAAGCACAAGAGGGTGGGAGCTGATGCAATGAAAACCGTGATGTTCCTCCAGCTGCCGCCCAGGCCGACCGGCAGGCGCTCCCAATTGCCAGATTCTGGATCGTAACAGCAACACCAATGCTTCTTCCAAGGAGCTCTGCTGCTGGCTGCTACGAAAACAAACAGAGGCCTCTTCTTTCTGCTGCTGCTTCTTGTGCTGTCAGAAGAAGCCAGCGTTAGCTTCCTTTGTGGATCGTCGCGCTCCATCTCCTCCTCCTCCTCCTCCTCCTCCTCTTTTTCTTCTTATTCTTCTTCTTCTTCTTTCTCTTCGTCGTCTTCTTCTTCATCAACCAATAAATACAAAGTTATTCCTCCGCAGCCATACGTCGCCCAGGCAAAAAATTACAAATCAAGGAGAGAGAGAAAGGGGAGAGATTCTAACCCAATAGGCAGCTGCCATGAGTAACTTTTGATAGTCTATGACTTTCATTGCCACGTGTACAATTGGCACAATTTTTGGCCCTACTAACTTATGGCCTTGGTCCCACGTGGGGTGGTGAAGAAATCACAATAGAACCTTACTGCAAGGGTATTCACTCATAACTTATTATGGAAGTTGTCGTACATTCTATTCTCAAAAAAATGTAGGCAAGGTTTTATCAAAGGTGCCGAGCCTAAAATTTATTGGAAAGTCGAATCGGGCAGAATGTCCTCTTCCCGACGCATTCCATTGCGTAATGGGTGTCGGGCTCTGCGGAATAATCCTTCTTCTAACGTATGACTACGCCTATCAAAAACAAACAAAGCTATCGAATGGTTTACATGTACCTAAACTCTCTGCAAATATGTTGTCAGTAAGTAGAATCATTGATTTAGGTCATAGGGTAGAGTTTGAATCTGATCAATGTCCAATTATCAATAGATCATTGCACTCGATAAGAGGCATGAATACTTATAGAGATTGATTCATTGTTATTTTGACACAAGTCAAGCCTTGAATACTTCTGTTCTAGTCAATAAGGTATCACTTTGGCATAATAGTTAGGACATTTGAATCATACATCGGTGTCGAACATGTCGAAACAGTCCTTAGTACTTGATCTCAACTACCCAACCAATAAAGTCGAACTCCTTGTCTGTCATAGTTGCATTGTTAAAATACATACTAGTATTCCATTTAGATCGACTCATAGGCATGTATCAAAAAATATTCTAGATGTCGTTCACTTAGAAATATATGGTCCAATCCAAACTCCATTATCGCTTGGTGCCTTGTATTTCATTACCTTCATTAACGAATATTCC
Organism: Diphasiastrum complanatum; assembly: GCA_029204225.1. Classification (NCBI taxonomy): domain Eukaryota; kingdom Viridiplantae; phylum Streptophyta; class Lycopodiopsida; order Lycopodiales; family Lycopodiaceae; genus Diphasiastrum; species Diphasiastrum complanatum. The sequence continues at coordinate 25,659,826 of CM055108.1, forward strand.
AGAAGAACATCTGTTTATTTCATTAAACAGAAGTCGGAGGCTTTTCAAAAATTTGAGCTTAGCCACAATGCGCCGTCATCCATCCAGTGAGAACTTCTTGGAAATTCACTTGCTAACTAACTTGGGTAAGTCATTATATTCATAACAAACGGACATAGCCTTCGACACCTTCGATAGGTCGTCGTTGTTGTAGTCACTTGTTAAGCGATTCTTGTGTATTTTTGCAGACTGTAAAAACACGAATAAAATTGCAAAACTGGATAAATTAATGGATGTAGATTAACTATAGGATTACTAGGAGAATAATCCAACGTAGCCAAATCTTGAGGCAAAAGTGCCACAATCACTTAATAGATGCCAAACTTCAATATTAGACAAAACCATTTAAAAAATCTATCATCAATGAAGCAATAACGGCCACATTCAATAGAGAATCAGATGTGATTTTTCACTTATGTACATGACCTATTTGAGATTATAGCCTTAGCTGGCTTATTTTAAGGAACTCCACCAAGCTTAGAGCCATGCTATATTCTTGGATCCAATAGTATACCAAATTAGGACTAGACGACGCACATCAAATACTAATGACATAAGTAACATGGAATTATGAAAGAAAACAATGTTCACTCCCAATTCAACTCAAACTTGCTTAAAGAAGCCATCATTATAGATGGAAGATCAAGAGTGAATCTCATCTCAACAAAACCATATTGAGAATGGGTTTAGGGCCACTACAACCATATGATTTCATCATCAAGGTCATTGACCAAAGCATGGTCAAGTTATTAGGAGTGGCAATCTACACATGAAAATAGTTGGTCTAATATTTGTTATATCCTTCACAATCATAAAATTAACATATACACCTAACTCATATTGTTTTTTATTAGAGAGACCTTGACAGAATATGGCCGAGGTTAGGCATGATTGGAAGTCTAAAAAAATACGTTTGAGAATTGCAAAACGTTGTGCAAATAGATTCCAATACTCGGGGTATAAAAAACACCTTTTGACAAAATGATTTGAGTTAATGGATCAACCATCATCCTCAACTCGTCACCAACAAAAGAAAGCCAACTTACAAGTTTTCTTGTCAACATTAGATGTTGATTCAAAAGAAGATATGTCAATTGAATCTTATGATAAAGATGAGCCTTCAAATTCATCAACTGAAAAAGAGAGCATCCATAAAATGTCAAGTTCTGAATTGAAAGACATTATTGAAAATTCTTTGGCTCCTCAAAAATCATGTGTTGTCTTCGGATGTTATATAATATATTATGATAGTTATATGAGATTTGTAAACAAAAAAAACCATTGTCATTATTCATTGTTTAAATACATTTGTTTGAAATTATGAGAAGATTAACTCGTGAAAAAGCATGATTTTAAGCCCATAATCAGTAATTCAAAAAATACCAAAAAGGACACTCTTTTAGTTCAAACTTCCAAAATAAATATTATTGCGTATTTATTGAAAGATTCCCATCTATCCTATGATGCAATAGAAAAACAAGGCACAATGTTCTCAATTTTGGAGTGATTCGTAAATAAATAGGTTAGCATTGACTAACAGTGCACTTGTACTTATGTGTGAAATAGAAATGCATTGTAGATAAATGAGGTGTAAATACACAAATTGTGTTGTAAAATAATGACAACTAATTTTATATACTAGACCATAAGCCCTCTAATCATACTATGGAATTTTTTGGGATGGCCAAATAGTAAAACTATTAAAACTTTGTAGAAGTCAAGTTACTTGCCAAAATAGATAAAATGCAAGTTATCTTATACTTTTCAAGTTAGAAAAATGGCCAATAAACAAATGCGACATTAGCTCATATGGGCCCAAGTATATAAAGCTCAAACTGTATTTCTTTTCCTCATGCCTCATTTGAAAAATAGAGAGTGAATTCTCTCCAACTTGTGTCTTATGTGTGTGTGTGTGTGTGTGTGTGTGTGTGTGAGAGAGAGAGAGAGAGAGAGAGAGAGAGAGAGAGAGAGAGAGAGAGAGAGAGAGAGAGAGAGAGAGAGAGAGAGAGAGAGAGAGAGAGAGAGAGAGAGGGAGAGATGTGCGTGTGAACCTAACAAACATTACTACCAGAATACAAAAAATACGAATCTTAAAGTCAATAGTATTCATACAAAGTCATCATAATCAAAAATATCATCTCGAGATGACCTAACTATTAATAAAAGTTCTAAGTTCAAAAGAATATGCTCAACTGCATCCATGGCACAAGAACAACCATGTTGGAAAAAAGAAATTCTTGTGGGAACTAAATGGTCTACATATATTCTAAAATGTCGCAACATGTTATCATTGTCTAGTTATGGCATAAGAATAAAGTCGGACATTGTTTTAGTTCTATTCAAAGTTAACCATTATAAGGCTAAAAGTGTCAAGCATATGTTGGAGAGGGCGGAGGTGGGATTGTTGCCATTGGGAACTTCTCGGACAATGCCTTGAAAAGGAGTGAAAAACCATGCCGAAAAAGTTCCAAACGGTAATTGCCAAACTTTTTCAATGTAGCGAATCTAAATCGGACCTTGTTAAATATCTTTGGCTATGACTTGGCTTGATCTTTGCCTCTAGTACTTCGTGACATAGGTTATTTAAGTCTAAGACTTGTTTGATTTCCCTCCAATGCTTGACGTGACAATATAATCTTTGGTCTAGGAATGAACAAATAGAAGACCCTATGATGATTAATTATGGTGTATTTGACTTTCTCTTTCCTTTGAAATCAATAACATCAAGATGAAGGTACCACACCCATCCAAATAACTCCACTTAGAACTTCCCTTCTATCTGAATTGAAAAATTTATGGAGGAGATTGGGTTTGAAATTACCAAAAACCACACGATTATATAGCCAAAGAGATTAAGTTGCACCTAAAATCATCCCAAGTGCTGCTAATGTGGCCACTAAGCTATTTCTTTGGAAAGCTTCTTCCAAAATAAAGAATTCCCCAATAAAGCTGCTAGTACCTGGTAAAGTCATATTGGCTAAAGTAAAAAATAAAGAAATGGTACTCATTGAGCCGCCACCCATCTCTAGTCTCCCGGGGACTCGTATATCTACGTATAAAAATCAAGTTTTGGTATGTTAGGGGATATTACCATTGCTGAACCCAAAGCATACATTGCATTTGTAGGGAAAAGAGTGATCGAACAAACGTTACGTCATAAAATACTTGATGGTTTTCAAATAGCTGAGTCTTTATTTGATCATGGTGTATTCAATTTAATTGTACCACATAACCTTTGAAAAGGTGTCTTGAGTGAAATATTCAAATTCTAAAGATCAGCTCCTTGTAAGGAACGTAACAATTATTATATTAGATAATTTTCATGTTTCGTACAAATGCTTCAAGATATGTGTGTGTGTGTGTGTGTGTATCATGAATCCTATGGAACGCATTCTGTGGGTCCCCACGGTACAGATTTATTCCATACCGTGGAAATACCTTTGTTTTTAAAAAAAAAAAATCAATAAAAATGGCCAAAAACATTTTTAAAAATCCCTGAAAAAAATCAAAATTTTTCTAAATCCTCAAATAGAAAGCCTCAAAAAAGAGTTTTTGTATAATTTTTTAATTTTTTGATTTTCTTATTTTTCTATATTTATTGTACATTTATTAAGCTTTTGTTTAGACTAATTTAGAAAAAATTGAAAAAAAAATAAAAAAATAAACTTCCATACATGTCTTGTGGATATTCTCCATGGAATAGTATGGAACGGGGTACAGGATGGTTCTATACGGATGAAACCGATCCGTATTTATTCTTTGTGTGTGTGTGTGTGTGTGTGTGTGTGTAAGTACCCCCGGAACGTGTTTCGGACAATAGGGACGATACGAAATGGTTCCATACCATGGAGCACCATTTATTTTTATGTTCTTTTTGGCAAAAAAAAAAAAAAGCCTAAAAACTTCTCAAAAACTATCTTTAAAAAATCAAAGAAAAGAGCCAAAAAAGCCCCAAGTCCATATATGGAAAGCCTCCAAAAGATTTTTTCTGTACTTTTTTCATTTTTTTTAACGTTCCCTATTTTTCCATATCTATTTGAGATTTTATTTGCTTTTTTTAAATTTAAATTAGTATATATTGATAAAAATATTAAAGAAAGGGACGTTCCGTACACATTCTATGGATTCTCTCCACGAAACGGTACAAAATTGGCTACAGAACGGTTCGTTCTTAGACGTATGTATATGTGTGTACACACACACACACACACACACACATATCTAAGAACTAATACAGAATGGTTCCATACCATCAAGTTGTCATAAAACGGTGGTCGTGAGCGCAGCGGAGGCTTAGTTGCTCATAGCATAGGCGTGCAGGAACGGAAACGCAACAATTAGCAACAGAAATATTCAAGTGGAAGAATTCATACAGTTTGCGAAAATCAACGACACAGTAGTGAGACAAAAATTGCACTCTGATAAAAATATCAACAGTGAGTACAATGGCTTGAAGTAATAACTTCAGCTTGCTGAGCGTGAAAACGCTGGCGATAACTCTGATTGAAAGAGAAATTCCAAAATTAACACTTACATAGCTTGTTTCAGCTAATATAGAGATTTACAAGAGAGGAAATACCTTACAAGCCTTTAAGGCTATTTATGCTAGTCTTTGCATATGTACAAAAGTTGGTAACCGTCAACCGCCTTTGGGATATTTGTTTGTCCAGTTGTTTTTTAGGGTTACTCATCCATTGGCGAAGTTGGTCAGCAAAAATACAAAAAAGATGAAGGTGCCTTTAAAATAATTTCCAAGATATTCTAGCCACTTGGCCAGTGTGTCACATTTTTCGCTAAGGAGTGAAAAAGGCGAAAAAGACGAAGGTGCCTTAAAAATGATTTCTAAGGTATTCTGGCCACTTGGCCAATGTGTCGCATTTTTTCGCTATGGAGCGAAAAAGACGAAGGTGCCTTAAAAATGATTTCTAAGGTATTCCGGCCACTTGGCCAGTGTGTTGCATTTTACGCTAAGGAGCGAAAAAGGCGAAAAAGGCGAAGGTGCCTAAAAATGATTTCTAAGTCATGGAAAATCTCAAAGGGGAAAAATGTGAAGGCCTAAAAATATGTTGTTGGCCTTCGGGTTTTCAGGATGCTCATTACTTTAACGATTTGTTTTAAGACTGAGCATAAGAAATCTTACACAAGTTTTGTGAGAAAAATGCATGGAACCTGTTTCTATTTTGATTTTTTTTATTAAATTTTTGAATATCTTTATACATAAAAGCAAAATAAATCTAGAAAAATGGCTCTCCTCTAAAAAGTGTGGATGGCCCGGGCGGCAAGTGTTGCCGTCGAACAAAACTCGAATGCCTAGATATGCCATCTTGGAGACAGATAGCAGATCCTTTCTGAGTGAGGGCACATAGAGTGCTCCTAGCAGCTCTGCTTGGCCTGACAGTGTTCGTAGCTGTAGAGAGCCGATGCCTTTGACATCGTGTCTGCTTCCATCGTCTAGAATCGTTGCTCTATCATTTTCGAGTTCACAAAAGTTGATCAAGATCTTCTTGTTGCAGGTTATGTGAGATGTTGCTCCTGAATCGATGACTAAATCGTAGTCGTGTTCAGAGTAGCTTGTCGAAGCTTCGTCGAGTATTGTGAAAGCTTCGTCACCTCTTTCAACATCTTTTGATGACTCTGCAATGTTTGTTTTTTTAGCTTTGTTTTTTTTTTTTGGGTTGAATCTGTAGTCGTATGCAGAATGCCCTTTCTTCTTGTAGTGCATGCAAGGTATTGCTGGATTGAACCAGCATTTGTTGGCTGTATGGCCTGGTTTGTGGCAGTGATCGCAGGAAGAAGATTGTTGATTCGAGGACTTCGTCTTCTTGAATGTTGGCTTGTTTTTGTTCTTCTTCTTTTCTCTTGATCACTGCTTCCCTCTCCTTCGTCTCTCGTCAGTCTCTCATCAGCGACAAGACTGACTACTTTGTCGAATGTCATATCTGGTAGACTCAGTATGAGCATTCTCAGCGGCTGATAGGATGTCGGTAGAGTTTCATGAAGTACATCAGCTGCTATGGTGCTGGGACCTGGTGCTCTTGTCCTGATGCAACGAGTTGAGCGAAGATCGTTCTGATCTTCTCAACGTGCTAATCCAACTAGTTGCCATCCCACCGTATTGATTGCAGCTGATTGTGAAGGTGCATGACTGAAGCTGCAGTCCTCACTTCATACTTCTGCTTCAATCTTTTCCATGCTGCATGGATGCTTTTGTAGTCTTCAATCTGCATGAGTGGATCTTCATTTATGGATGAAACAATGATCGCCATTGCGCGTTCATCCTTTCTGATCCATTCAACTCTCCTCGAGTCTCCCTCTGGAGGCTGCACCTCTGAGAGCTTGGTCACCGACCAGATGCCTTCGCCCTTCAGGATTATTTTGATTTTGAATTTCCAGATTCTGTAATTTGCACCATCAAGACTGATTGCTACTCTGGTCTGGATTGTCATAGCCATATTGTGTTGTCTAGAGGAATCACTGCTGGGATATCAGTAGTAATGACCTGTACACTCTGATACCATGTAGCGAAAGCTTTTTTGTTTCATGTTCGTCTTCTCTCTTCTGATTCACGAACAATTTTCTATCTTTGAATTTTCTTTTCGTGCGGAAGCTCTTACAGGATCCCAGACACTCAACTATGCATCACAGAACATATTTTATTCTAGCAATCAAGAGACACAGCACAAGGCCAAGAGATACACGAAATAGAGCGACTATATTGTCAGTTTGGTTTTAGAGCGAGATCGTCAATGTCTCACTCGTTGGCGGATTAACTCTCTGCTCTTTCGTTGTGTTCTGCTCATTGGTAGACTTTCATGCACAACTATGGTATTTTTGCTTTTTTACTCTATTCGCTATGTCTCTCTCTGTTTCTTACAGATCTCTATCAAATTCTCATCACACAGTTATGATCCAGAGAAGATCATTTATACCTCCACTATGTGGAGTTTACAAGATAGCCAAATGTAGAATCACAAGACTAGTTAATGCTAATCAACTAGTTAGTTAGTTTTCGTTGTTGCTATTCGTTTCAACTAGGAGTGAAGCCCGTTGAGCTGCCAGCTGGCAGCGCGAAAGATTTCTCTTCGTGTGTTTTCATTCTTTTTGTTTCTTTTCGTAGTTTTTGTTTTGCGTCCATTTTGCGGTTTGTGGTCTTGGAGGTGTGTTTACGATTCACGATTGATTCGCAAATCGTTCGTGCTTTGAGTCAAAGACACGTTGACTGTCGCGAATTGTTCTCGTTCGACCTTCGTGTCTTGTTCGTGCTGCGACAAAGTTGTAGGAGTTCACCATTTCTGACAGTAATTATGGTACTTTAGTTTTTCGTACTTAATTTATTGCTTTAGCAAGTTTTTGTACATAACTTGGAATTTAAAATACTACTTATGGTACTAAATGTGGAAGTCACTAGCTTCTTTTGGTACTTTATTTGGTTATTTGGTACTTTCTATGTGAGGATTTACAATGAACAGTGTGTGTTATAATTAACACTCTGTTTTGCAGGAAAAAACAAAATGGATGAGTACCTGATCCTGCGAAAGTTCTGCTACTCAACCGAGGAACTTCATGAAGAGTATGGCTTGAGTCTAGAGGGCAAACTGGCAAAAGACCTGCTAGACACTGATCTGCAAGACAGTCAGTGGCTAATGATCTTCAGGCTGGGATACAAAAAAATGGTAAGATATATCTTAACCAACTGCATCCACAATTTGTGGAGGACTGTCGTCTGCTCTTCCACAAGGTGTACCGGACAGGCGAGATCACTACTAGATTCGCCAAATGCTATGCCTTTGCCTTTGAGCGCTGCAAGGCCGCCAAATTGGACCCTACCTATCACAAGATAGCATGGGCGAGATTTGGCAAGAATGTGATTGCAATGTGCAACAACAAAAAGGATGGCCTAAAGAAAAAGCTAGAAATTGGAGTAGGGCTAACGGGCCCCCTCAGAGTGGGCAACCAAGTTGGAGGCAAGAGAGAGACTCCAGCAAGTTCGGAGGTGAGGACAGTGTGTCCCACGCTGCTCTGTCCCCTCTAGGATATATGCCTGAGATGGAGGCGATGAATCAGAGAGTCGCAAAAAGATCAGGGTGGATGCTTGCAAGGCTGTCAGAATTAAAGGACAACATTCTAAAGAAGAAGGAAAAACTGCTGGTCAGGCAGGGTGAAAACACAGTCGTCCAAGTAATCAAGGACGAGATTCATGAGCTGGAGAAGAGCCTGGTTGAGTTGTGGACACGGACTCCTCCCAATGAAGAGGAGATAAAAGAAGTGGATGATGGGCTCATTTTGACTAGGCGCATGCTAAAAAAAGTTGAAATGCAAACGGATGCCCAGTCCCTCGGAAGGAGGTTGCAGAGGAGGAGGTAAATTTTTTGGTAGTCTTCCTTTTTCTGTTTGGTACTTTTCGTTCTTTTGAAGTTTATGAACGCGCTATGGTCATTATAATGAAACCTTTGGAGCTTTTAATAATTTTCATGTTGTTTTTTTGGTACTTTTATGGTGTTTTTGGTATTTTTGGTACTTCTGGATTATACTTTTATGGTGTGTTATTTTTGGTACCCTAGATTTATACTTTTATGGTATTTTTGGTACTTTTTGTACTTTTGGTACTTCTAGATTCGATTTTTAATACTGTTCGACATTTTTTATGCAATTTTTGGTACTTTTAAGATCTTGTTTGATACTTTTGGTACTTCTGAATTTGCTTTTTAGTACTGTTTGGCACTTTTATGCTTTGCTTGGTAGTTTTTTGAAAATGCTTGATAGTTTTGAAGCTATTATTGTATAGTATATACAATGTTGGCTATTGTTTGGTACTATTGTTCATTGTTTGATGCTATTTTGTAATAATTCGGATTTTCATTGCAAAGGGAATACGCAAAGTTGGAGTTAGATTGGAAGATGCTCAAGGGCACACTGATTTTGTGAACCTCATGCAAGAGAGGATCAGCCGGGGGCACAGATTCACTTTGTTCCCGAGACCCCACGTGGTGGGTGTGTAGCGGAAACAACTTGTTACTCTGATGAATTCATCGGATTCGTGAAACTTTCACGAAGGTGAATCAAGCACGACTCTCTTCGTCTCGAATGGAATTCAGATGCGATCACTGGATACTGCCAGCTAAATCACTCCTACAGTCCTCCAGAGTGTAGTCAGTCACTAATGATCTACATTCATAAATTAATACAGCATTCAACATAGTTTCAACCAAAGTGCAGAATTCAAAATGAACAAGAAGAAACTCAGACATGCAATTAACAGCAGAAACATTTGCATTCGAGATCAGACACAACATGAATTGATATGTGTGCGAAGGCTACAATATCATCTATTGACTTCTTTTCTCTGATTCTTTAAGCACTACGTGCATGTCCACGCAGTGCATTGGCGTGAGAGAAACACGGTTCTCTCACAACTAATAGTCTCGCTTTACTAGAGGACAGTTGGATCTTCTGATTCTAGACATAATTGTCTTCGCACGCAGACAGACAAGTATTTAGTATTTTTCGTCTTGATTGATTACTAGCATCAGACTATTACATTATTACACTATGTGTATTATGTTGATCTGTAGGTCAAGTATCATCCAGTAAGCATAGTCGCTCTATGTAAATCTAAGATTAGAGTGATTAAGCAACTAGTCAGGGAGTTACAAGAGTGGCAAATTAGCCACGACCTAGGAAGTATCTACTGACATCATGCCATCAGATCAGATATCTGTACTTCTGGGTACTTGCATGATCTTAGCTGGTACTCTTTGGAGCGTGAGGGCAAAACGAGTTTCATTTTGCTCGTATGCCTTTCTCTCGTACTGGACCGCAAAGGAATCTCATTCGTGGATCTTTGTGTTCGCGAATCGTTCGTCTTCGTCTCCTTTGACTTTCGTGTTCGCAAACCGTTCATCTTCGTTTCCTTGGACTTTCGGTACGCAAAACTTTTCGTGCTTTGTGTCTCCAGATCTTCGAGTTCGCAAATGTCTTCGTCGGGCTGAGGGCTGAAAGCTAGCAAGGCTTTGTAGTTGGAAACATTTCATTTCTTCAATGAGAGAGAGAGAGAGAGAGAGAGAGAGAGAGAGAGAGAGAGAGAGAGAGAGAGAGAGAGAGAGAGAGAGAGAGAGAGAGAGAGTTATGGCCATATTCGGTTAAGGACCTGGAATAGTCCTAATATGGTAGACCCTCTAGTACTCGAGATTATTGGTCCCGCCATGATTTAATTCCATGTCAAGGCCTGTTTGTGACTAATTACCTTGAGAGGACCCAGACACTCTAATTAAGACATATGGAGTATTGCATGTCTGTGTGACGGATATAGGCAGGAGGACTGCATGAAGAGATGTGATCTATTTATAATTGACCTGCATGGGGGTTGCATGGTTTCATGCACAAGACTCTACTCTCTATATAATGAGGTGGGGATTCTCCTGTTGACATTGGATTAGATTACCAGTTTCTCTCTTCTCCTCTTGCTTCACATGGCATGGCTTGGGGGCTAGATCCAGTTTGATCTAGGATTGGTTGGGTGGTTTGGCTCCATAGTCTCTCCTATTGTGTTCTCCTATCCTCATCTTAGAGGCAATCCTTGAGGGTCTTAACATTGGTATTAGAGCACGACTAAGATGCGGTCTTGGATAGGGATGGAGACAAGCTCTACATTGGATTGGAAATCGGATGCACATGGATTTGTCCCAGATTGGTGTGCTGAACTCTCAAAGATTGGTGTGCTGAACTCTCAAGGAGAAAATCAAGTTTTAAATCCTCTAATTCTGATTTGAAGCATATTGGCAAGAAGTGTGGTAAAGTGCACTTCCACCAAATTATATTTTTGTTAATATTGCCTCTAATTGGAGTGATTCGATTCTGATTTTTTTTGGGAGATGATTTCTATTGGATGTAGCATGGCTTGAGTATGAATCTAGTAGCTTGTTTATCATGTCATTAAAGATTGGTAACATGCAGGACTGGTTTGTGTTTATTGATAGATTGTGAGTATACAATTTATCCTTGAAAATAAACTATAACAAGCAATTATGGGACTGCTGTTATGATTATTTAATGATATGCTGGTGGGAACTGAGACTTGCTATTGACACTCTTGTAAATATGTTGGATAACTCTTCCCAGAAAATCATTTATATTCTACTTTATGCTCAGTTTAAACTTGAGATACTGAATAGTAGAAATGATTATGAATGATTGGAATATGAGGTGCATGTACAAATCCATGACAATAGCAATCTGGTCCGGATGATTGTTAGCCTAAGCATGCATGGAAGTCTGTTGTGTCTAGTAAGTGCTTGAGAGAAAGCAGTAACCCTGACTAAACCTTTGAGGAAAGTAATCCTGTTTTTGTTAAAAAAAAACGTGAAGTAGGGGTTGCAGTTCTGCTGAGCCAAACCGTTGAAGATAGTGAGTCGCTTGATATGAGATTCAAATAGGAATCTGAACACCTTGAGAACCTTTGCTCGTTGTTCACCAGTGTAGCAAAGCCATCTGCGAAACGAGCAGAGCGCGGATCTGAGAAACCCTATATTCATAAGTTTTGCTGTGATTTTTGGATATAGGGGCTTTTCGCCCTACTGGGAGTCCTCACAGAGTTAATCTGTGTGAGTTAGATCTATGGGGAAGCATTAGGAGTTTCAGAAGCAAGATTTGCTTCTTTTCAAGCCATTGCTTTTCAAGCCATTGAAAAGTGTGTGCTGATCTGAACAAGGGAGACTCCATTGATGAAACACTCAGATCTGGAAGTGCTCGGTTCCTGCATGCAGAGTGGCGTGAGGAATGAGGAAGGAATGGCAGATGACCCAGGGAGCTTGAACTCTCTCTCTCTCTCTCTCTCTCTCTCTCGAATAGGTTGGAGCCGAAAATTCTTTTCTCTTTATTTCAAAATAAAACCTTAGGGTTTTTAGGGTTTTTGAAGTGTGGGCATGATTGACAATCGGGGTCTATGCTTTTTGGTTTTGGCATGCATGGTTTGCCGGTTAAAAAGAGAATTGATGCTTGATGAAGGGTCAACAATTTTGGAAATTGTGGGACTATTAGTACCAATTCGCTGTTGCATGCCGAACGACCAAGGTTTTTTTAAGAGCTGGACGACGTTAACTTAAAGTTTTTGGAAAATTTAAGTTATCAGCAGCACCCTGTTAAAGAAGCTTGTGTTTCTTGGTGCTCGGTTATCATTGGGTAACCTTGATCTTTGTATATTGTTTCCCGGTGGTGGGTAGAAGAAAATTGATTTTCTTTTTCCATGGACAATTTGCATGACATTCGCTCTTATCAACTTGGCATTTGACTTTCAGCATTGTAAGCCCAGTTTTTGTGAAACTTGAGTACCATTATTCGTGGTCAAGCAATATTAATTGGTTTCCGGTGGAAATTTTTTCGAAGCTGATCTTGACGGTTCTCAGGCATATACCTGGTTTAGGAATCCGATTCCTTGGTACGATGCTATTTAAACCAATTAATTTTGGAGTATTGGTACTCCCAGTAAAAAGAATTAAATTGTATTTTGTTTTTTTCTCCTTTTCAGTCGGTAGAACACCGATCAATTGGTTATTGTGGTTTCTGATGATTTTTCTATCATTAAAATTGAACAAGCCAAAGCTTTTGAAATGCTTGTTAATTAATTAATGGTGGAAAATTCAGAGTATTTGGAGGTAATTCTTTATTCAACAATATAATTTGGGGTGAATATAGTGTAAAAAGTACCTGAATCCAGATCTTATTTCCCATTAATTACAAATAGTTTTAACGAAGTAATTCTTAAGCCCATATGTGAAAAGGGCAAACCGTCCAATTTTATTGGGAAAATCGTAATAAAAGGAACCCACCAAAAGTAAAACTTATTTCATTTCCAGTTAAAATCCTATGGTGGTTTGTATATCGATATTTTCTATCCAAGTATAGGATAGAGATGAAACTGTTTCAAACTTTTTTTCTACAATAATTCATTTTTTTACATTTACTAATGTCATTATGTCTTCTGGATACCTTAGCTGAAAGATTTTCAGAGAACTGAAAATTATAAGGAGGGAAGAAGAGTGGACATCAGGGGTAGTAAGTGTGATCGGGAAATGTATTTCGCAATTAGGATTTTAGCAATCCCAGTAAATAATTGCTTGATACCGGATATTAAATTCTTGGGTAGGATTCATTTAGTTGAATTCATATCTAATATCTTTGTGACCATTGAGTTATCCACAACTTTGGATGTCAATTGTGATGTTAGAAATGGAATCCGATATGGATTACATTGGATCTGTTAGTTGATAGAAGCTTGTCCCTAGAGTTAATACTCTTGGATCCAGAGGGATTTGAAGCTTATCATTAACCTGTAAGATCAGAGTGTAGTATTGAACCATGTTAATTCTTTTGTCTAAATCACAGAATCAGGTGTGGATTTGTGATATCCATCTGATGGGACATGCCAGTCATCCAATAAAATGGATTCTCCAGTATTTGGGAACAAGAGATAATATCCTATAGTGATTATAGGACAGCTAGAAGATCAGTGGATCTCTAGAATATCAAATAAGGCGGTTAAGGATTTCTTGGAAGGAAAAGTTGGTGCTATGGGACATCAGTAATTTTGGAAAGAGAATTCTAGGACTGTAAAGATCTGATGATCAATGGTTGTTTAGTACCTAGTCGCGATATGGGAAAAACATTCGATCAAATGTGGGATATTTTGGAAAATTTTGAGGTTTAATCTAGATCCCAATGTGGTATCTCATTATTTACAAAATCAGAGGCCATCAAATCTATTTGTCGCTTTCTTAATTAATCCTACTTCTTAGTAATTTCTCAAATATAGACATCAGACTGGTTTATATGATTCTTTCCAGCATGAAGTTATTATTCAGAAAGACTGTTATGTCATATAAATTACTACTTGTGTGAATAGACATGGAATTCAGATAAATTCTATGATTTAAGTGGTTTAATTTATTAAACCTAGAATATCTCTTTTTGCATAAATGGATTTCGATGGAAGGGTAGTTTCTGTCACTCGGGTTGAAAATATTTGAAGGGAAAGTCTTGTGTGTAATAGAGTAAATCCTTTTGTGGAATACACTTATTACTGACTTTTCTTGGATTTGAGTATTTTCATATATCATCTTTCCAGTTAACTTTTATTGAAATTTATAATTTCTTTAAAAGGAGGGGGTGAAGTGGTGGGACAAAATTCTATTTGGAAAATATGTAGGTTGCATAGTTTTCGGAAGAGAACCAGCTGTGGTATAGAAATGAGATTTGGTCTAAAAGTAATTTCGGATAGATTCAGAGTAAGATACCTAATTGGAACATTTCGAATAAGAGAAATTCTCTAGAGATTGTGTTGACAATCTGGAACTAGAACAAGTTTGATATTTGAATCATTATTTATAAGTAGTACAGTGAAAGGTCAAAGGTTACTAATTCCATTTTGATTGGAATAGAAATAACTTTGATCAGGATATAAGTATGAGAATTATATATTGGATCAACCTAATCTTAGTTTAGTACTAGGATCAGTGAGGGGTTGGTTGAGTGGAAGAAATTATGTAATTAGAGGTAACTTGGTTTGGAAAACTGCTGAGAGTGAATGTTATTCATCTCAGAGATTTTCTAGATATGTTATTTACTCATGAGAAATAGAAAATATTTTGTAGCTGAGTTACAAGATCTCAATGAGATATCTGAGTAACATATGTGGGTTCTGGAGGAATCTGCCAAATAAAAAAGTGTTTATGTACTGGGTCATAGTGAGATTATTCACATATGTGCATGATTAATCTTGTATGAATCTACTGTGTATTCCTGGTTACTAGAGTTATTTGGTGCACCTAACCTAGTCGGTGAACATGAACATATGATCAAGTATTGTTTTGACAAATACTTGCAGAGTTAACAAATCTTTGTATGGAAGATTTATGGATTAACTTATAAATGGTTTGGATGAAGATCTAAATGTGGTGTCATACTAGTATAATTAAGATTTGCACCTAGATATTTGAGATTTCTAAATCATTGGCAATTAACTTGAGTAGTTGATTACTCCAGGATGAAGTTAATTAGTAAAACGATCAGTGTGATGTGGACTCACCGAGAACTGATGGTTTAAAATTATGCTACTTGTAAGACGCATGATTAGTGAATCATTTGGGTTCATCAGTTAAAATTGTGTGCATTGGATATACAATATTCTTGGGATAGAGTATTTCTTAGTTAAGGAAGGGACTTAGCTCATTAGTGATTGTATCCCAGAGAGCTCAATTGGATAACGAATCATAATGAATCCGAGAATAATAACTGAATTGATATTCAGCAGGACTTTGGATATCTAGATTTGATTCTAGATTAGTAATCTAAAGTTTTTTTGTAGTTGAAGATGACTGTCATCTTGGTATGCGTTCAGTCTTTAATTACCAGTAGTTTCTAGACCTTGAATCTTGCACTTCAGTTAAAGAATCCTGTTTGAAGAATATTCCTAAATCCATTATTTTCTTAGTGGAAAGATTTTGGAATGATTCTTACTTTTCCTGAGTTATGTTGGACATATACTCCAGTGTCCTGTAAATGGTTAAGTATTGGTTTTGGATTCTAGAAAATTGTGATTGACGAATCATACGAATCTAAATATTTATGGTTGACGGATCATAAATAGATACTTAATTGTTGTGAAAGGATTATAAGGAATTGTAATGATTCTTAGGTGTGACGATTAAGTCTTGGTCTATTAAATGAGTAAGAATTCAGATCAGTGTTTTGAATCTTTACTCTAGTGTCTATTAAGAGCCTATGGATCTCACGGACATTATCTTATTTATCTAGTGGATGCTATTCTGCTACAGTTGTTAGTCTGCAGATGCTTGAGTACAGGTTTTCGTTTGATTGAATCTCCAGTTATCATAGGAGACAGACAAGTCTATTAAGAGGAATGAATGCTATTTTCTTGCATTTGGTGCTAGAAACATGAGCATTTAACTCAAAAGAGTATCAGGGATACTCAGAGTTGAGTTTTAATCATTCTATATCTTAATGATTCTCCTAGAGATTCTAGTTGAATGAATTATCATATCTTAGAATTGGATTCTAAGGATAGTTGTACTTGGAAGCTTTTTATAAATTGTCCGCCAAACTTTGTAGATAATTTCAGACTGTAATTATTATTTCTTTTCTTTAACTTTAATCTCCTAAGTTAGGGAATATTTCACTCAGTGGTTCATGTAAGTGTTTTACATGAAGGTGATGTTACTAGCTTGTGTTTAGCGTAACCTAGTTGAGAAATTTATTGCTTAGTATACTTTTTCAAACTTGAATCCTACTCCAGAACAGAGATTAACTATTGGAAATAGGTTTATCTCTGAGTACTTGTTTGATATGGAAGTCAGACTAAGAATAATGATTTTCTTGGTTAATATTGAAAGTTAAAGGAACTGTTCTTGTAATTATTTCCTGTTCTTGAAGAGCTTCTAAAGATAGAAGCAGTTTAAGGAGGGAAGAATGTTATGGCCATATTCGGTTAAGGACCTGGAATAGTCCTAATATGGTAGACTGGCCCTCCAGTACTCGAGATTATTGGTCTCGCCATGATTTAATTCCATGTCAAGGCCTGTTTGTGACTAATTACCTTGAGAGGACCCAGACACTCTAATTGAGACATATGGAGTATTGCATGTCTGTGTGACGGATATAGGCAGGAGGACTGCATGAAGAGATGTGATCTATTTATAATTGACCTGCATGGGGGTTGCATGGTTTCATGCACAGGACTCTACTCTCTATATAATGAGGTGGGGATTCTCCTGTCGACATTGGATTAGATTACCAGTTTCTCTCTTCTCCTCTTGCTTCACATGGCATGGCTTGGGGGCTAGATCCAGTTTGATCTAGGATTGGTTGGGCGGTTTGGCTCCATAGTCTCTCCTATTGTGTTCTCCTATCCTCATCTTAGAGGCAATCCTTGAGGGTCTTAAAGAGAGAGAGAGAGAGAGAGAGAGAGAGAGAGAGAGAGAGAGAGAGAGAGAGAGAGAGAGAGATCTGTTGCATCTTGCAAGCACGGTGGCCCTTTGGCCCCTTGCATGAGAATTGGGAGGGAATATATAGAGAAACCCTCCCAATACCTTACATGTGTGTGTGTGTGTGTGCCTGGGTGCCCGACGTTGGCTACCTAGCGCCACCTGCGACTGCCCAAGATCGCCCGCGGGCTGCCCGGTGCCCCCCCCCCCCAGCGTGTCCGGCGCCATCGCCTGCCCTGCCCGGCGCCACCTACAGGCTGCCCGGGATCGGCCGCAGGCTGCCTGGTGCCACCACGTTGTCTGGGACCGTATCCTGGCGCCGCAAGGGCCCGCAGCTTGGCGCCGCCCGCCAAAATTCCCCGCGTCTCAAATTTTGGCGGGCACCCCCCTGCGGCCACGTGTCAGGCGCTGGGGGGCACCGGGGCCAAACCCCAAACCGTGCTCGTGAGCCCCAGTGGGGTGGGGGAGGGTAGAGATGAAAGAAAGTGTGTGTGTGTGTGTGTGTGTGTGTTTAGGATTGAAAAAGAGAGAGCGAGAGCGAGAGAGAGAGAGAGAAAGAGAGAGAGAGAAAGGGAGAGTAGAAAAGGGAGAGAGAAGACATGGCAAATGGCTCAACGGGTAGAGGGAGGAGGCATGCACGCACGCACGTGTGTGTGTGTGTGTGTGTGTGTGTGTGTGTGTATGCATTTAGAGTTTAGGAAAATGGAGAGGGGTAGAGCCTAGAGGGAGGGAGAGGGGGGGGGAGAGAGGGATAGAGATGTTGTGTTTAGGATTGAGAGAGGGGCATGAAGAGAAAGAGTGTGGGTGTGTGTTTAGGGTTACAAAAGGGGGAGAGAGAGTGTGTGTGCGAGAAAGAGAAAGAGAGATGGAGAGAGTGTGTGGGTATGTGTTTAGGATTTAGGGTTTAGAAAAAGAGATATCTTTGTATATAAACCTTCAAAAGTTGGAAGTGTCAAAATTAACATTGTTAGAATCATGTGCCTCTATCCTGCAAACAAAATTCAGTGTGCACTGATCATAACCTTAGTATAAAATCTAAGGCAACCAATTCACGAAACTTAACTTATCTACAAAACCCTCGACATCTTATCTAAGGCACTCCTAACCCCCTCAAATAAAGTCCTAGATGCTCCTACTACAGATCTAGAATGCTTAGGCCTTTACTGGACCTAGCATCTCATTAATTGAACTCAACAAAAACCTTCAAGCCACAACCATCCAAAATGATGTGTTGAAGTCATTGAAATCACCCCAGCGAATATGACAGACCTTTTGTTACATCTTTCAGCCCAAGGCTATGGAGGTCAAGAATATTCCAACCATGAAAGACGATCCAAACCTTTGAAGCAAATAGCCAACATACACTGAGATTACTAGCTATTCATGTGTTGGGGATATTCCCAATACATTGTAAATAAATAAAATTGGAAAATAGAAATAGTGGCGAGGGTCGTGGCATCCTGTGTGTATAAGCCCATGGCCCAATGAGCACGCAAGTCAAGTTGTAGATAGAATGAAGGACTTGGGCCTTTTTGTAGATAAAATAAAACTTGAGTTCACAATGCCAAGTTTATTAACTTAGTGTCGAACTTTCTAAGTTGGGTCCAATTTGTGACTCACATGAATCATGTGGATTCCAATGTACTTTTTTAGGACCCTTGAATTAGTGGGTCCAAGATGAATGGTCAAGATTAGTGTACATATTTTTAGAAGTAGCCGATAGGAGTTTGGGACAAGGCACTTCCCATTGATAAAAAGGCACCTCTTGTACCATATTGGCATGCTTAATGAGAAGGAGGAGACTCTACTATTTCAGAGAGCCAAAGCATCCTCACTTGCTAAGCCCTCATGCTAATGCTATTGTTGTGTTTTCCATTTGCTTTCCATTTCTTTGTTATTGTTTTAGTAGTTATGTTTTTTCCATTAGCATGCATCTTGAGCATTTGAGCTAAACTCCCTCTACTCTCTCTCTCTCTCTCTCTCTCTCTCTCTCTCTCTCTCTCTCTCTCTCTCTCTCTCTCTCTCTTCCCATTCACCCAAAATAATGTTGAGTGCTAGTTTAGTGGAGTAGAGTTAGTGGGGATAGTGAGGTGCGCTTTTTTGGTGAGCTTTCTACGACGAGCTTTTTTTGAGCGAGCTTTATTCAGGCGAGCTTTCTTATGAATGTATCCAAGAATTGTGGAATGCCCAAGAATTCATCCACGAATTTATCATTAGCTTTATATAGGTGAGCTTATTTGAGAATATAAGGGTTCATAGTTACAATTTTTACTTTTCATACTTACAATTTTCATAGTAGTTTTGGCACCCAAGTACCATAATTGTTTATTAATTTTGAGATTAGCAAAAATGTATTAATTTTTATAAAGATTCTCTTTTTTTTACTGACAATAGCAAAGTTGTATACATTTAACTGAGTCAAAGAGTCAATTATATCATATAGTAATGTTGACTCTCCATCATTTTGTTTCAATGCTGAATTATGTAGAAAGTTCAGGGAGAGGCATTAATTTCAGAGAGCATGGAGAGCAAACAAGAAGAAAAAAAAAAAACTCCAAACAAAAAAGAGTTCCTATATTGATTCGAACACTAAGCAAGCCCACCTTAGAAATGCTGAAAGGAGCTAGCTTGCATAGTTTTCAAGCTCCTGTAGAAAGATGTTGTGCATGTCTTGGTCCGACTCAATGCACGCACAAGGTCTTCTTGCCTTTCTGGCCTCTCGCGCCATGTTACCGGTTCCCGCAAACAAGTCAATCACAACATTACTGGTGGACGAGAACACCTCCAATAAAAACCTTATGGGTGCAAAGCAGGAATCGATTTAATGCATAAACATGAATCAGATAGCAAATCATACTTGACCAAAACTAAGTACCGCTCTAATCGCATGTACATGTGAAAGTCTAAAAATCGCTTTGCGGCGACCACGAAACACCGAATTATCAAGTTGTGAGATGGTTCCAGAGTTCAGATCCATCTACATTAGTTGATCATGGATTGCTCAAATCATACTAGCAGCTCAAGGTATTCTAACTTACAATAGAATCTTTTTATCCTTGTAGTCTTTATGAACAAAATCTTCAATAATTTGTACTGGTGACCATTCTTCACTAGTAGTTCTACTTCACCTATTGCATTGTTTTACACACGACTTTAGTATTATTGGCATGTCTGGCTTGATGACATACACCGTACACATTACATTTTTTGATATCAAAAGGTTGTTATGAATATCAGCAATAGTTTCTCTGTACTATGCCTTGTTGTGAGGCCTTTTTTAATAACGTTTGGACCATAATCCTATAAATTTTATGTGGACCTAGCTAGACTAGATGGATCCAACTAATTGATCATTCACATATGGCTCTCCATAATTTTAGCCCCCTGTGGGTGCTGAAATGTTGTAGGCACCTGCTAGGTGCCTGCTCAGTCGCACCCCAGGGCCCAGCTCACTGGCCCACGCACGCCCTCAGCTCCACGGCTGCCTGCCTGCGCCCGCCCGCTCTCCTTCCGGCTGCCTGCCTGCGCCCGCTTGCCTGCCTGCTCATCATCTGCTCCGGCTGCCTGCAGCAGTCCGCCTCCCACGCAGTCCACAGTTGGGCTTATTGAGTGGGAGGCTCTCCCTAATTTTGAAAGGACGGTCTCCATAAAATAGAGGACCGTCCTTATGTTCATCTCTGCTGATACTGATGTACAGAAGAGGATACACAACAGAGACACAATTTGAAACAGAGACTAAGAGAGAGAGTGAGAGAGTATAATGAGGAGAAAAAGAGAAGCACAATGAGAAGAAGAAGAGAAGTACGTTGAGGAAGATTAAGGAAGAAAGGAATGTAGGTTCACGTTGGGGGAGAGAGAGAGAGAGAGAGAGAGAGAGAGAGAGAGAGAGAGAGAGAGAGAGAGAGAGAGAGAGAGAGAGAGAGAGAGAGAGAGAGAGAGAGAGAGAGAGAGAGAGAGGGGGGGGGGGGGGAGGGCCAAGGCTCCAATTCCTTTTTTCTACTTATGGTTTTAGCATTGTTTTACTTTGGGGAAACACATACCTGATTGTTAGACTTTCGAGGTTGATCTTCGAGAAGACAAGGAAGAGATGGAGGGCGAGGATATCATAAGGCAATGGAGGATTCAATGTGCAAATGCCACATTACCATCTCAAGAAGCCGTGTTGCATAGGTTTTATAATGAAGAAGTGCATGAGAGAGCTATTCATGATTGGAAATATGTCGATGGCCATGTCACAGTTCCTTTTTCGAGAGCGACTAACTCGGTGATTTTGCATGGTGAAGGTATGGATTTTATCCTAGTAGGTCCTTTGAGTTGATAAATCAAGAGCATAAGTGTTAGTGACTTAGTGGTTGCCTATTGAGAATAGTGGCCTCTCCATGTGTCCTGGCATTCACTTGAACACTCTTAGTTGCTCTTAGTTTTTACACTCTTAGTTCTCGATTCTGAAAGTCATTGTTATTGAAAATTTCACATGTGATTTATTATATTGTTTTCTTAAAAAATAAGCCCATACGTTGGCATGGCCATTTGAGCTTGATTTTGGCCTTTTGACTATTACAAACACTTCTATTTACCCTATCATATATATTAAATTAAGTTTCTTCACTCATATTACGGGATCAAACATACCTATTACACGAAATGCTCCGAATCCGAAACATAGTGCTCTTGAAAGAAATAAATGCAATAGACCACTTTAGCTATACTTTATGTATTTTCATGTGCAATTTCTTAAAGTTATGCTCAAAATTGGATGTCTAGACTTTCAAGTATCTGGTTAGCTTTGACAATTTAAAATTATTTTGCTCTTATTTTGTTTTTGCTCAAATAAGACGCTATTTGTGTTGGCATGCATACGCTTGTTTACGATTTAAGCCTTGTATGATTCTAAGTGCAAAATCGAGAGAATATGATAGAGGCACCATTTTCTCCACCAAAAATGGTCTTGTGCCTCAACACCCCACTATACCACAGTGTTAATTTTTGAGTGATGCTTAATGCACCAGCAATATTAGACCTAACCTAACTTTGTAGGCCTTGGAAAACGTGATCCATAGCCACTTTGGTTAAAACTCCATTTGCCATCCTCAAAAGGTTTGGATCCATCAATTGCCTCCGATTAGTTTGAGACAAATTCGCCTCACCATGTTTGATGACTAATGGCTCAATAAAGAAATCCTCAAATGTACCGGTGGGAAGATGTGAACTGGAAATGCCATCCTAGAATTTAAAAAACCAAAGGGCCACATTTCGGTTCAGGGTTTAGGGTTTTAGGGACTGAATTCTGCTCGATTTAGGGTTACTTTGGCAGAAGTTTTGCTCTTCTCCCTAAACTATGAATGGCTCTAGCAACTAGAGTGCATTGTTTATCATAGTTTATTCAATGCATTTGCTCAGTTTACATCAAGTTGTATCATTTATTTATTTTATTGTTATGTAATCTCTTTATCAATGGATTGTTGGCAAGGTAGAGGAGAACTTGTCATATTCTATATTACGAGCTAATGTTTTACCTTCTTATGTTTTTGTATAATAACATTATTTTTTTGCCAGAAGACATCTCAAGAAATTTTCTAGTCAGAGAGAACTCGCATCATATTTCCAACAACATTGATAGCACGCTATTGTTATCTGAAAGTACATCGAGGTCTACTTCTTGCGGAGGTAATTTTACTCCATCCAAGGTCACTCGTTATTGAATTTTTTGTGTTTAGCGTTTAATTTTATTGATTTGGAATTTGATTTTGTTTTTACATTAACTACAATGTGCAGGATCTAGCGCCAAAAGCCTCCGTTCCAATTTGTGCAAGAACCACCTATTGGCACGTTCTGCTCAACACAATTGGAGTGGAAAAAATTGACAACAAGAAATCGCGAGGGGAGTACAATGGAGTTTGAAGTTACCTATATCCCGTTCTCATGAGTTCAAGATTTTATTGAGGGCGAAGGAAAAAATGACAATGCACCTACAAACTTCACAAAGAGACGACAAAAAGTGAATACTCCAGGAAATCTAAAACATCCTTTGGCAGAAAGCTTCTTGAAGCGTTCATGGTTTGTCCTGTAACTATCTTTATTGTCACTTCCAATCACGCTGCCAGTGCACAAAAAGTAAATAGTATCTTAAATATGATTGTCTGTGCAAACTAATTTAAAATTGGATTTAACATTTCAGGTATTGGTGCTCGTTTGGACCTGGTGATCATAGAAATGTGGAGCCTCAATTGGAAGACATATCATTAAGACCCAAGCATGGCCAAGGATGTAGACGGAGTTTGATTGGTAGAGGTGAGAGCTTGTCAAGAGGTTGCCAATGTAACTTCTCGATCAAGCAACTGTATTTATGGCCAGATGTAGCTGAGGTTTGCTTCTATGAAAGACGCCATGTGGATAAAAATGGAAATCCATGTCATGGTACATTTGACATATGCTCGCAAGTTTCTAGGGCCCAATTTGCTCGCAAGCTGTCAAAGGAGAAGAAAAGATGGCTGCTATGTAGGCTTTATGAAAAGGCCACCCCAGACTAGGTGATGAATGAGCATAAAGCAATGCTTGCTAGCAAGAGGAATTCTGATGTAGACTATACTCCATGTAGAGATGATTTTTTGACCAAACAAGATATATTGAACTTTTATGCAAGGTTGTCAAAGGAAACATTTCAGCTACATGAAGATGATGCACGAAGTGTGCACTTGTGGACAATGCAAAATCAGAAAAAAGTTTTTTTTAACCAAATCTTCAATACAAAAGACAAATCTCTGTTTATTTTGGGTGTTCAAACTAAATTTCAAACAGAGAGGATGTTGTTGCTTGGTCACAATAGCATTCTAGCCATGGATGCCACATTTGGAACTAATAGATTCAAGGTAATAAATGCAAAAATTGCAATTTGCTTTTCTTTGCATGTAGTTTATCTTTTTTAAATTCTCAAATTGAATGTGATGTTTGCAGTATCAGCTCTTCACAATATTGGCATTCGACACATTCCAAAATGGTGTACCAGTGGCATGGGTACTCACCAGCAGTTCAAAGGCCGAAGACATCATCCCTTGGTTACAGAAACTGAAGGACAAGATGCGTGAGTTGAATGTGAGCTGGCAGCCAAATGGATTTATGGTGGATGATGCTGACTGCGAAATAAATGCGTTAAGATAAAAAAATTGTTTAGCGATATGTCTATGTAAAAGTTGGTGTTCATGCTTTTGTTTGTTTTTCTGTTTTTAGAACGTGTATTTTGTTTTGTAGATGCGTATTTCAATGCCACATCTTCTTGTGTCTTTGGCATGTTCGAAGATGTTGGTTGAAGCATCTAATGCGCAAAGTATGCAATTGGGAAAAGAGAATAAAAATGTTCAAAATGTTAGGAGAAATTATGTACATCGGGGGTAATGGCAAATCTTCAAGGGATGAAAACATAGAACATGGACGAAAACTTCTCAACTTCTTCATGGACACCTTCAAAGAAGAAGAGATCTTTATGAAATACTTCAAAGATACGTGGCTATCAAAAATTGGTGCGTATTGTATATTCAAGTCTATTTCGCAATTTTTTTTGGTGTCACAAAAAGCAATTAAGCATAAATTCATCTAACTTTTTGAATGTTTCAGATATGTGGATAAAAGCAACAAGGATTATGCCTTTATCAAACCAGACACAAATGGTGCCATTGAAGCTTTTCATGCCAATTTGAAGGGTCGTCACCTGCTCACGAAAAAAGCAATGAGAAACAGGCGGGTCGACTGGTAATTGCATGTATTGTTGACCGATGTGGAAAACCATTATGCATACCTAGACTTTTGTAAAACTTATGGTTTTATCAAAAACAACACAAAGGAGAGGTTAGTGGAACATGCTTTGATTCAAGCACGTAAAATTCCAGATTCCCATGTGTCCCTTTCATCCGATCCAATATTCCTTCGATTGTCATTAGCATGTCTGATTCCAATAAATTGCATTCAGTATTCAATGCAGCTTCAGAATGGGCTTGCTGCACATGCGAGTGGGCCCAAAAAGGTGCATTCTCTGGCTGCATAAGAACACATAAGTCTAAACAGACAAATCCCATAGCTTTATTAGTATATTTTACATAGTTATCAATTAGAAGATATAAAAAAATACATGAATTAATACACACATTAAAGGAGTTTACACATTACCAAATAGCCTCAAAAAGTAGGCTGAATCTTGATAGCTGCCTTTTTATGCTAAGTCCCTCTGCAAACTAGTTTGGATGACATTAGGAGATGAAGGGTGTGTATTTGCTGTGTTTGGAGAAGCTTAGTTGTATAAGTGTATGCATGTTGTTGTGAAAGTCCAAAAGATATAATTTTTATAAGTTGTACTGCACCAAACTATAAGCTTCCATTTGGTTATTGTGAAGAGTATAGTGCTAGAAGAGTTTATAACTCACAAGCTAGATGATTGCCATGGTTCAACAATGTAGCAGTTTGTAGTATTTTGTATGTGGAATCGCTCTTTAATTTCACAATCAATAGGGTGGTTTGCTTTCGATTTCCAGGTCTGTTGGTGTTGAGGTTTAACGGGTGAAGTTGGCCTTGAGTTCGGGTCCAGTTTGATCTACGTTTCAAGGGTGGATATTTGAGACAATAGCTTGTCATTTACCATGCTCATGTTGGTTGTAAAATGTTAACGTGACTTTCCTTTTGCAGGACAAGTAGGTACAACCTGCGTTCAGTCTACAGAGATCCATGTGCAGTTCGCAGGAAAGCGTGGAAACAGTGAACGACCAAGATTTTGGTTCTGTAATGGAATGCTCAAATACTGATCTGGTTCAGCCTGAGGTTTTAGTTGTCGAACCTTCTCGGCTACAAGCACCGGCAGCATCCGTGACGGGGATCAGGATGTCACCGAGAGCGGCAAAGAGCCATGAAAACATCACAAGGCCTCTTCGTATGGGAAGGTAATACATAATGCTTCTTGGTTTCCAAGGGGAGGCTCGAACCTAAGACCAAAGAAACTTTGGATGTCAAGCTAACCAACTAAGCCAACCCCGTTGGTTGGTAATACATAATGACATTTTGCAAGACGTAATAGCCTCGTTCCGTGTGCGGAAGAGAACCCCTTGGCCCAGGTGCCCCCGCCCGTGTCAGCTGCGTAGTGCCCGTAAAAAATCAGCGGGTGCCTGATTTTGTCCGGCGGTGCCAGGGCGGGTCGCGGGCGGGCACGGGGCGGCGCCGGACACCGGGCAGGCCAGCAACAGCAGGCCGGCGCGCCCGGGCAGGGGGCCAGGTGGCGCCAGCACTCTCCTGGGAGCTGGGGTGGCACCGGGCAGTGGTAGTGGCGCCGGGCAACGTGCCTCTCACACACACACATGTGAGACATTGGGGAGTTTGTCTATATATCCCCTCCCCATAGTCTCACATGAATGCTTATGGGACAAAGATTGGCTGCCTGGACACGTGGCGTCCGGGCAGCCAATTTTCAAAAAAAAGAAAAAAAAACTTGTGGTCAGGAGGGCACCAGGGCCAAAGGGCCACCCGTGCTCGCTAGATGCGAGGCCCCTCCACCAATTCCTCTATGTAGACTGCTTGTCAATGAAGCCATAAGGATAACAAAGGAAAATGTCAACAGTATGGGCGTTCATTTCCAATTCAATGGATACTTGAGGGAGCTTGGCGCGTTCATGGTTTCCGTTAGAAGGCTAGATGAGCCGGAGATGATGGTTTCCGATCTGGATATTCAGCAGTGGGTCCCATTTGGAAGTCGGTCAACGATGAATTTGAGGAGGAAATCCGCGATAGCGAGGAATGGGGTCACCTCTCTGGGAGGAAATTTGTTGTTTGGGATGGCAACAACCGCTTGCTCGCTTGGATGAAAAAAATCAAAGAAGGTACAATTTTAATGCAATTCTGTATTTGAATATTGTGCATGCCAATTCCTAAATTGATGTGCCTCGTTTGTGGTACTAGCGTTCTCGAATGCGAAGGTAAAGCACATCCGAGTTGAGTCCACATTTTTAGAATTCGCTCTTACTCAAGAGGGGGAGCTTATTCTACCACTTGATGGGTTGAACAAGTTATTGTCAAAGCTTGTGTTGCCATCGTGTTGCAATCCATAAAGTTCTATTCTAACGCATTACATCCTCATTTGTAGGTTGACCAAGATCCATGTGTCGCATACCTTGGCACATGACATTTTTATGCTACAAAAGTTTGGATTGTTCGACAAGGAGACACTCCTTAAACACATGCCCCTGGAAGATCGTAGATGGATGGACATAGAGATGAACAAAGAAAAAAAATCACAACAGAAACCTCGGTACAATGTGCCCCTGATCATTTTGGCACAACTGATATTTAAGGTACTCTCCGAGCCACGTCCTATGCAACCTCCCATCGCATTGGATGAGTGTTAAGATCTTGTGTGCAGGAGGATTTTACACGGATGGTCACTGGGGCCATTTCAAAGATCAACAAGCACTTGCCAATGATCGAGTACCGTATACAAGAGACTGCCGCGATACAGGTATGTGGTGTCTTCACATTGTAACTGAATAGTTGTCCCGCAATAGTATGTCACTAACATTCGTTGTTGTAGACGGTGGAGTCAACATTGAGAGACATGGCGTACAAGATGGCAGTTATTGCAAATCCAGCCAATGGCCCATGATTCTTTCATATCTTGTTTAATATCGACTGGGATGCAAAGGGGCTTGTTGTCATAGAGAGGACAAATGCAAACTATTGCGTCGTCCACCAACGAGGTATATACTAACCCATATCTGCATTATTCATGGATTTCTTAGCGCTGTCTTGTTGCTGACCAAAGAATTTCTATTTCACAGAAAAAAAAAGAGATTCTCGCGGTGCTCGCCAGTGACAAGCAACAAAGAGAAACTATGGGTATGAGCCATGATAACAAGGGGTTTAGGTGCTACATGGCGAAAGAGACATACTGGTTCCAAATGGTGGAGATGGCCAAGTCGAGGGTCATCCAGCTGACATCCTTGGATGGAAATCCTCTTCCGGATGGCTATGTTGCGTATTTCAGCATACAACAACAACACCATCTCTCGCTGGCATTCCCTAACTTGCAGAAGGACATGAAAAATGTGTGCTTGCCAGACAAACAACTAGAGATCGCGCTGTCCGCCAAAAGACTTGTATACAGGTCCCATGTTCTACTTGCTATGAGATATTTGATTTTTTGGTAACGTTAACGTGATATGCAATTTATAGTGTTGTTTTGTTCTCCATGCATGTGGCTAGTTTGTCTTGTTAAAGATAACATCATATCTGACATGCCCATGGAGGTCGCTAGCTGGTTGGATGATGACAGTCCTTAGAGCATGTACCCACAAGAATGGAAAGAGCTTGGCATGACATCATGGGAGTGAAGAATGTGCCCATGGTGGTTGGATTACCCCCATAGGAACCATACGTCCCTCAGAGAAGACCTTGTTCACCGAAAGGCCGACTACAATACAAGAGAAGAGGCTGCAGGACACACAAGATAACAATGTAGGCTCCTCCTCCAGGCACAAGAGCAGGCGCATACGAAGATCCGAGATCAGATCCAAGCGGGCACTGGACCTTGAGCAGTGTTTTGATAGAAGTGATACCATGTCTGATGAGCCGAGACACTCACCATCGACACGCAGTCAGGTAATAATGACAGGCCTACTTATGTTTTTTCCCCATCCTATTATGTATTTCACTCCCATTTGTTGTTTATATTTTGTTTTTTTGTTTGCACATGTATGCAGATACATGTACAAAGGTTTGTATTGTAATGGCCGACATCCGAAAGTTGGAAGGAAAAAAAATGCAGGGCCTCCAAGAAGCTCAAGTTGTTTTGTGCAGAGCATCACAATCCTGTAAATACGATAGGAGGTAGCATGGTAGAAGTAGCGACAAGTTTTATTTGTGCCCACTTCCCCACCTCTCTTGGGGTGAAGGGCCACAAAGATGAGAGGACCACGCCACATTGGAACAACTTCGATGAGAGGACAGTAGAGGCAGCATTCCAAGTTTCCGAGCATTACCTTGCGGACCTTGAAGGATGGATGGTTTGTATTTGTCTTCTTGAGCACTTCCCAAGCTGTCCACTTGATTGCCAAGGCACACGGTTTTTCATTGTATCGCTCATGGAATGTGATGGCAGAACTGGGATATGTTAGAGTTGACCCTTATGAGGAGGTAATACCTCAAATTTTTTTGTGGATTCTGCTAGTGTTGACAATAGTATCTCTCATAATTAACACGTGTCTATGCATAGGTCACTTGTTTGCAGATGCCACTATATCATCGCATAGGTGTTGCCATCCCAACTTACGACCGAAGAGCCGAAAAGCGTGTATATATGTGGAAAGGCATTTTGCCACATAGACAATTTGAACAAAATTACATCCACATAATCAGTCAACCTTTGGAAATACCTTGTAGAGACAAATGATATTCAATTGAAATTGGCTCCTCGTGAACTCGCTACCTCCACGTGAGCAAAGACTAATCAGAAAGTTAAACTTTATCCAATAAATCCCATGAACATGATTGTCATCATATATAGGGGTAGTTGTATATTGCACTTATAGATATGAGCTTTCTCCATCTCTTGCCATTTAACACCTACACGTAGCATGAGTAGATTCTTTGAGCAATCCTTGGTAATTCTCATTATATGGTGTTTATGCTTGAATATTTATTGTTTCATCTACAATGTTTCATGTTTTTTAGGTAATTTCATGGTTTTGTCAAAGTTGTGGTTGATTAATCTTATGGTGGCTCATTTAGTTTTTTATAGTTTTTAAATTCTTCCACAAGCAATGTATAATTTAACCCTCCAAAATAGTGGACTAAACTTTAAAATCCCCAAACCCAAACCCACGTTCTGGAACCGACAACAATGGTTATGGCAACAATTGGATCTAACCGACTACCCAATAGTTGCTTAAAATCATTAGTGTATTACGGAGAGTTCAGGCGATCTGTCCAGCACCCAGCTCTGCAACACATCGTACTCACCCTTGGACTGTGTTTAATATTGTAGTTTCATGACCAAGTACACCCTTCAAGTGCCTCTATGAAATCTCTGTTTTTTTGTGGGTTTGAAAAACTATTTACGTTGTTGCCACATATGTTTGACAAAATTGAGTGTTGTGATTGGTTACGATTCAGAATCGCCAACTATGATTGACTTGGTTTCTCAAAAGGATATAGAGGGTGTAGAACTTTATATATTGCAGGACACACTCTCACTGAAATACCTGGCATCTTCAAGGCTGATGTCAACGACTGTCACCAACTTGGATTCCAGCAAATCCCTGGCATTAGAGGGAGATGATGACTTGGTGGAAATCACACAGGCCACAATAGGAAAAACTTACAATGCACCGATCAAAATCAATGATTCTTCCAATGCGAACACAACACGCATAGCCACCGACAGAGAACAATTTGGTCACAGTGTCATACAACACATCGTTTCTAGACAAGGGAACAATATCCTTAAAAAACTCATAAGTAAAATCACGACACACCAACAAACACGCAAACTTCCAAGGCACTATGATGATGATTTGATCTTCGAATTTCCACCTACATTTGCAAAAAGCACATGAATGAACGCAATGGAACATAGGTATGATGGGCATATATGGACAAAGCCAGTCACAATCAATGTAGCATTTGACGGAGTTGTTAGGATTAGCTACTGTGTGGGCCAGCTTGAGTGTCCGAGGATGACATGCCCACAATATGTTAACACCAACAAGAAAAACTAATCTTACTTTAAAGGACATCTACAAAAAAGATGTGAATATGGCTGATGGCGGATGGAATGGGCACTCTATCATGTGCCTTCTGCCAAAAGCCAGTTATTTGCATAGGCACATGTTCTTGCATTGTGTGTACGATGTGATGCCTAGAGACACTAGTTTTAGCAGGCAAATGATCCACACGGGTAGACACCAACTAGGAAGCAAAGGAACTCTGTAAATCAAATCCTAAGGCATTTCGTCAGAGTGACACATTTTTTGTACCTTCACCAACGTTCACTTCAGCAAAGGCTGACGTTGCACTCACGCTCACCCCATGCAATTGTGCTAACAGACCTAACAATGACAGCAGCCACCCACGATCTCCTATAGACAACACATCCACTTTGTACTTTCTTCATATGCACACCTGTAACATTGTGTATATATACTGAATACCATTTGCGTATTCGGATTGATTTAAGAGATTGAAGATCAAGTGTGTGTACATTTAGCATTAGAAGCTTATCGGAGATAGACAAAGTAGATGTCTTGTGCATTGATTCTTTATTTGTCAGTAACAGATTCATTCCTATTACAGATTGAATTAGCTTTGCAGAGCACGCGGTTTCGTTCGCTATTGTCTTGTGCTCTACCGCATTATTGACATGTATATTTTGCTATACTTAATCTGATAACAGCTCTTTTGTTCTGCATTTAGATTTGCGTCAATGTTGCTATGCTTACTTTTCATTCTATCTGACTTTCTAAATCTGGTAATCCGTTTTAGCGAGTTAATATTAGTCTAGCTCTTGACGACTAATATTTAGTCTTGCCTTTCGCGAATCATTCGCGACTAATTATCAGTCGAGCTCAGTCTAGCTCTTCGCGAATCATTCACGATAGATAATTTGTCTAGCTGTTCGCGACAAATTATTCTTCTAGTGTTTTACTAACATTTGGCTACGTAATCGGAATGACCATGATTTCTATCACTAACGTTCTGTTCGTTTCTGATAGGCGTAGTCATGCTTAGGGAAAGAGTCATATAGCTCATTCTGCTGCGCACGAATACTTTCCGTTCGAGTTCGTTTCTCGTTCATTTTTTTTTTCGTGTTCATTTTCTTTTCGAGCTATTTTCGTTTCTCACACACGACACTCTCTCTTTTTCCAACATGGTATCAGAGCCATTTTCGTAGCCTGATAAGCTTCCACAGTACAAGACTCTACTAGCCGATAGAGTAATTGTCTTCTTGTTCTGTATTTCTGTATCAGATTTTCATACTCAAGTCACTGATAGTTTTTTTTCTATCACTTAGACTAATTCATCCACATGGATTCCCAAGGGAAAGCCAGTCCCATCATGGACAAGCTTGATGGAGCCAATTATCATCTGTGAAAATTTAAGATGAAAACTGTACTAATGGCTAGTAAATTGTATGATGTTGTTACAGGTGCAAAAGGAAAACCCGAAGCAGATGACGCAGCAATCGCCAGATGGAAGTTGAAGGATGGAAAGGCTTTCGCGCTGTTCATCCTCAACATTACAGATACTCAGATCGGCCATGTATCCGAGGCTCAGGCATCGAAAAAAATCTGGGACATCTTGAGCACACTATACGAGGTGCGAGATATAGCTTCCAAGCTACATCTCAAGAAGAAATTTTACTCCCTCAAGATGGCGAATGGTGATTCCCTGCAGAATCACATCAATCAATTCAAGAACCTGCTAAGGCAAATGGCCGCCGTCGGATCTGTCATAGACGATCAAGACGCAGTAATGCAACTGCTTACAAGCTTGCCAAGCTCATACGACAGCTGGGTGATAATCATCACGACACATCCAGAATTGACTCTTTTGAGAGTCATTACTATGTTGTTGCAGGAAGACACGTGGAGGAACGAAGTCTCAAGTTCCTCAGCTGATTCTCACACCTTATACACCAACAAGAGCACGACTAAGCAGAAGAAGAAGAAAGGCCCGAAGCAATCAAAGCCAGACCAAAAACCAGCACAACACAAAGAAAAGTCAAATCCGCAGACAAAGAAGAAGCTGTTCTGTAGATACTACAAGCGAAACAACCACGAAATTCAAGACTGCCGGATACTTCAAGCAAAGAACAACAACAAGGGGCAGTCGAATCAAGTGACAAATGCAGCTGCAGAAGCTCCACAACCTATTCAAGAAGCGGATCATGATGCCTTCATGACCAGCCATCAAGGAGCATCCAACGACAGTTCTTGGTTCCTGGATTCCAGAGCCACTCAGCACATGACCAGTCTTATTGGCTGTTTCGAGTCCTATACACCTTACAGTACCTAGAAATATGTTCACCATGGTGACAATAGCACACAAGCTATTAAAGGTGAAGGTATTTTAAGATTAAGCTTTGCAAATGATCAGTCTAAGCTACTTTCTAAAGTCCTGTATGTACCAAATTTATCTACGAATCTGCTCTTTGTAAGCAGAATCACAAATCTAGGACATAGAGTAGAATTTGAATGTGATCAATGCAAAGTAGTTGATAGGACATGCAAGATCCTAGCACTCGGAAAGAGACATGGATACTTGTATAAATTCAGTCACTGCTTTTTTGCCTCTAGTCAGACGCTCAGTACTTCTATTCATGCAAATAAAAGTTTACTTTGGCATTATAGACTTGGTCATTTGAATCATGCTGCTGTACAACAAATGTCTAGACAATCTATTGTTCTTGATCTCGACTATCCTCGGGATAAAGTCGAGTTAGCTGTCTATCAATACTGTCTCGTTGGTAAACAGACTAGAAAACCATTTAAATCAAGCCATCAGCATATTGCTAGAGGATTGCTAGACATTGTACATTCAGACATTTGTGGCCCGATGAAAAATCCTTCGCTGAAGGATGCCAAGTATTTTATAACTTTTATTGATGAATTTACTAGAAGGACTATGGTGTATTTTATAAAGAAGAAATCAGAAGCCTTCAACTGCTTCAGAATCTTCAAGGAGCGTGCAGAAAAAGAGACTGGACGGACGATCAAGGCTCTAAGGTCAGACAATGGTGGAGAATATATCTCTATCGAGTTTAAGGAGTACTGCCAAAGCCAAGGCATTGAGCAACAATTCATCACTCCTTACAGTCCTCAGTTTAATGGCTTAGCCGAGAGGAAGAACCGTACCCTGGTTGAATCAGCCCATGCATCG
Source organism: Diphasiastrum complanatum (assembly GCA_029204225.1). NCBI lineage: Eukaryota > Viridiplantae > Streptophyta > Lycopodiopsida > Lycopodiales > Lycopodiaceae > Diphasiastrum > Diphasiastrum complanatum. The sequence goes on from CM055108.1 coordinate 25,693,764, forward strand.
CTGCCCAAGAGATTCTGGGCTGAAGCTGTCTCCACTACAACTTACATCCAGAACAGATGTTCGACCAAGGCCCTCTCTGGCAAGACACCCCATGAGGTGTGGACAGGCTCTAAGACTTGTGTGAAAAATCTAAGAGTGTTTGGGTGCGTTGCCTACGCACAGATCCCAAAAGACACGAGGAAGAAATTGGACTTCCAAGGTCTCAAGACCATCCTAATTGGATATACTTCATCTAATAACACATACAAGCTGTATGATCCTGATACCCATCAAATCTTGTACAGCCGGGATACAGTCTTTATCGAGGATCAGTTCGTCGACATCAAAGGCAAGGATATTGCTCCAGAAGAACCTTCATCACCTACCATTGACACGACTATCCGAAATTCTAGCTCAGGCATGTCTATTGTTGACCCACTTCGTGACAACGAATTAGACGAAGATGTTGCTGCTACCCAACAACAAGTTCCAGGAGTGGTTCATCAAGTCGGGGTTCCCGGCTCCCTTTTGGGATGCCTGCGCAACATGTGGTATCAGAGCTGACTGGCCGGTCAGCTATGCGGATCTCACAGAAATGGCCATTGTTTGGGGTTCATCAAGACAACTGTTGTGCAAAGTGCTGCCCACAGTGTAAGCACGGGTGCGTCTACGGTCGGGGTGGTCGGCAGAACGGGGGACTTGATGAGTCTAGGTGTTGCTCTTGAGGTGTAAGCACGGTAAGTTCTTGCGGTTCGGGCCTGGCGCTGTTTGCACGTAGGACATATGAGGCAGTGTGCTGCCATTAGGTTGGTGTAAGCACGGTCTGTGCCTTGTGGAGTGCGGGGCGACATATTTGAACTGTACGGGTTAACCATTGATACAGAGATGCTGCTCGAATTCGGGAGTAAAGCATGGGTGGTTAGCTGGCGGTGCGGGATAGCTGCTGATTGTTTAGCTATAAGGGCTATCGACCAGAGTTGGTGGGGTGTAATGTGCTGCTTAATGGTGAAAGCACGGGTAGTTGAATGGGTGTTCTATGTGGGCTAATTCTGTGATCGATCTATATGGGTGCGGCCAGAAAAAGGTCCTTTGACAGGACTATCCCGAAGGGGGACCTTGTCTTTGTTGCATGTTAGTAATCATGCCTGAGTGTCTTGCTTGTATGTATTCGTGGTGAGTCTTAGTACTCGTGCTTTGCCTGGTTTTCATGATTTCTTGTGATACAAGGAGCTGCTGGCTCGAGAATGAACCTTTCTTTTGAAGGTTGACACCATCAAACAAAGAGGGCTATAGAATCTGTGGGGCGGATTCGCAGTTCAAGTACTTGCACATGAACGACAACGAAACAACTCGATGTTTGCAAAGGATGGATGGCTAGCATGTTTCTTGAGTTAGTTTCATTTGCGACGACGCCCACCAGATGCAAGCAGGAAGTCAAAAGTTGGAAAGGGCAATTTCAGGGGAGATCTTCTATGGAGCAGTTGGTCTTCATTTTGGGATGGCTACCTTCGAAACTGAAACTCACTGAGCATGGGTGATATCCAGTATCAGTTGGGTTTTTCCTTAAAGGGGAAAGACTAGGATCCTCTTCAGAGATTGGCAACAAGTTAGATCAAGCCATAATCCTAGCAGATGGAAAGCAAAGTGTTGGAAAGGCTTTTTGTCTAAGAACTCTACTCTAACTCCAGTCAACTGATTTTATAAGTGGAGGGGAACTATCACACACACCTCTCTCTTGGGGCAAATTTTGAATGAAAGTTGATCAAAACGGGGGCAAATTCAAGGTGACCTAGCCATACTCACACGAGGAGACTGACAAACTTTGGACCTAATAAGTTGACAAGTTTTTGTTGTGGAAAGGAAAGCTTGTTATAGGCTTTCTCTGGACCAACAATGATGAGGAGACATAATGAGTACGCTGACTTGTGTTAAGTGTAAAGTAGTTGATCAACGAAGGAACTATGAAAGTTGAGTCTTGCACGAGAGACTTGGTACTTTGAACGGACACTAAGGACAGTTTGTATTGGAATCGGACTAATGCAAACTCTGGGTGCATGTGTCTGATTCAAAGAGAGCTATTTGAAGCCAAGCTAGATGTACACTTCTTGTTTTGACTATGACGCAACTGACCAGTGATGGAATTGTGAAAGTCAAACAAACACGAAGATATAGTTTGTATGCAGATCAAACTGGTGCGATCCCTTGGCTCTCCACGAGGTCAATGGTTACATTTGGGCTGATTCAAAGACAACTACTTCAAGCTAAGTGAGAGGTGCATTTCAGAGTACTCAATCTTTGCCTACCTTAAAGAGCCAAAAAGGAAAAGTATCAAGACCAAGCTGAGACAAGGAGAGAAATCAAGGTGCAAAAGCATCAAGACACGGACTGGACCATAAAGTGGGCAATCAAACGATAAATCCTTTGGCTCAGGGAGCCCTGATACCTGTGCAGAACTGATCAAATTTGGAGCTCAGGGAGCTCAACACAAAGAGCATCAAGTACAAATCAAGAGCTCAAAGGAGTTCCAAAGTCAAAAGTCAGAAGCGACAGGGGCGAACATTTCACATTAAGGCCTCTGTCACCAGTTACTAAGGTTCTTGGGTTTTACGTAAGCGATATAAAATCTACACTTTTCCTAGACAAAGTGATATTTTCAAGTTATGTAATTTTTTAATACAAAGAGTTGAGACTCTGACTTGTGCTGTGCCAGTTGCCATGTTAATAACAAGTGGCAAGTAAATTGAACACTGTGCCAAGTAGTTTAAATGTATAGTTATTTTTAATTGGGAGGCACCTTTACTTTAATCTGACATCTGATGAGGACATCAGATTTTATAAAGTTGGGGTGGATCTTGTAAAGCTACCTTTACAAGCTTTACTTCCGGAATCACTGGCGCCAGCAGCGCCACTACTGCTCCCGGCGCCATCGGTTCTAGCAAAGTCTAGAGAGCTCAGATCTATGTGCAATCACCTCACACGATCTTGGCTTAATTAAAGGAAACTGGGGATCAATAAATTCTAGAGAGAGTGCGGGTTGCGACTCAGGGCGAGCTCCAACCAAGTCTCAGTCTCCCTTGCTGGAATGTTGTCCTGGTGCCCGCCTTGGCATGCTAGCGCCCTAGAGACCTTATCAAATTTATTAATAAAGTGGGATTTTTCTCAAACTGACTTTGATTACCTTCTGGGTTTCAATGTTTGGTAAAAGCACCAGTTGTAAGGCCGCTTCAAATTTTTTGATTCTGGCACATAGCTGAGGGTCGTATCCCGGGAAGCCATCAGTATGTTGTCAGGACCATTCGGTCCAAGGCGCCAGAGGTATGTTGTCGGGACGATTCGGTCCAGGAACTGGTTGTCTCCATATCTGTCGCGGCTTGTGGTTCTGAGTGTTCCTTGCATGAACATGAATGGGTTAAGCTCTTGGGGAACGGGACGACTGAGTTGGATGGCTTGCTTGGGTGGAACTTACCTGTTTATGGCTGTCCAGTCTGGCGTGATGCCAGGTTGGCTTCTAGCGCTCGTGACGAAGCTTTTAGTTGGCTAAGTTTGATGTAAGTCAGACTACTTGCTTGGAATGGATGTTACTCGTTTGTAACGAAGCTTCGAGTTAGTTAAGTTTTGTAGGAAATGTTCCACAAAACTGTTAAAAAGATTTTGCGAATTCTTCCTTAGAGAATGCGATTAGAGGTTGAATAAATCATACCAATATCAGCATTTTTAATCATGCCTGAATCTGATCTATGTACTAATAGAGCAGTTCTATTATGATTAAATTATGCGTGCGGAAATATGGGTGCAAAAATTCGAAATATATGCGCGAATGTGATAGACAATTAGATAATCAAATAAACGACTGAAACTTTGATCAGAAAACGAATTCTTATAATTTTGACTTTGAATCAATATACATTCTTCTTGCTGCCTTGTGGTATCTCTTTTACGAAGAGTACGTAAGTGCGCAAGTGCATAAGTAATTAAAGTCAGTCTGAGTTTAAGTCTGAGCTTGAATCTGAGAGTATGTTATTACTATAAGTGCACATGTATTTATATTGTTACAAGATAAGTCCTTTGGCCTTTTTCTTTCTGTAACAAAATCCAATCATTTTGACGGTTGATATTCAACAACGTTCTGGTTTCTCAAAGTCGAATAAATTCTGTTCGTGAATATTTTGCGACAGTCTGTCTCTTCATTTCAGTTTCATGTATCGCGAATTGTTTGCGACACTTGTCTCTTCACGACATTTTCGTCATTCGTGAATCGTTCGCGATAGATGATAATTCTTGAACTTGAAGGAAGCTAGAATATTTCGCGAACTGTTCGAGATAGTTCTGCGATAGGTGAGCTTGAAGAACAGTCTAGAAGATTTTGCAAATTGTTCGTGACATCTGAGGCTTGAACAAGAAATAGAAAAATTTTGCGACAAGATTCTGTTCGCGAATCCCTATCATCTATTGTGACAACCAATCAGCCCAATCACTTGCAACTAATCCTACATTCCATGCAAGGAGCAAACACATCGAAATTGCTCATCATTTCGTGAAGGAAAAAGTGCAAGCTAAAGATATCAAGCTCCAACACGTGCCATCATCAAGTTGCTTGGCTGATTTGTTTACTAAACCTTTACCTAAAGATTCATTTGTCAAGCTTAGATCTTCAATTGGAGTTATTGATAAAAGCATTGTGATCTCCAAGGCTAGATTTGAGGAGGAGTGTGAAAAATTGCCTACATTGGCAAATCTAGCCATGTAGAATATTTTACATTTTGTCAATATTGTTTGTTGGTTACTTGAATGGCCAAAGTGCCACTTGTACATACACACCTAAAACTCTCATATTCAAGCTCAGACTTAAACTCAGACTAACTTTATTTACTTATGCACTTGCGCACTTACGTACTCTTCGTAATAGAGATACCACAAGGCAGCAAGAAGAATGTATATTGATTCAAAGTCAAAATTATAAAAATTCATTTTATGATTAAAGTTTCAGTCGTTTATCTGATTATCTAATTGTCTATCACATTCACGCATATATTTTCAATTTTTGCACCCATGTTTCTGCACGCATAATTTAATTATAATAGAACTACTCTATTAGTACATAGATCAGATTCAGGCATGATTAAAAACGCTGATATTGGTATGATTTATTCAACCTGTAATCGCGTTCTCTAAGGAAGAATTCGTAAAATCACTAGAAATTAAAAAAAAAACACCAAAAAAAATTCAAAAAATAAAACTCATACCACTAGAAAGCAATTTTCATATTGAGTCTCCACCTTCACTTCCTTCAACACCCTTAAAAATCCAAAAACACCAAAAACCCTAAAAAATTCAAAAACACCAAAAACACATACCCAACACAAAAATGACACAACAGTACCCAATGGCCGACAATACAGATCGTGATATCCCTGAAGATTATCCATACGAGATCAGGTCCCCTGTAGCTGAACAAATCAGACATCATAGGTTCTACCGAATGCAAGCCCAAATACACGAGCCATCCACAAACCCATTCGAGGGACAAGAACCTGATAGAGCTGAGTCTTTACGAGCACGAGCCTATTCTTATGGTGCTGACCCCTCCCAGGCCAGATTCAACCTTAATGGTGCTTCTGCTACCCACGGTGCTCATTTTGAAAGACGTACACCCAAGCTAGATCTACCAAAGTTTGATGGTATTTCGGACCCTCAAAGATTTTTGCAAATCTTTGAGAATGCATGTGATGTGTATGGCGAAACATCTCCCGATGCTATGGTCCAACTGTTTTTGATCTTGCTGTAGTTGACTCAAAAAATAATATGGCAATGAGATGCAGGAATCAACTCTAATTTGACATGGATTTCTCATATGTCTCAAGAATCCTAAACTGCTGTACAAGCGAATCGGAAGATGGATTGATGAATGAAAATGTGTTCTAGAGATGCTCTATAGAAGACTCTCGTGCAATAGCTATTCCTGAAGCAAAAATCAATCACACAAAATAGGTGAAGAAAAACAAGGAAATAAACAAACATTACAAAGAGTGAGAACTGTATAGCACTTGTCGAACAAAACTTGCATTCATCAACATTGATAATGTACCTTGATAGTTGCAATATTTCAGTTATTTTGTAGAGTAATGTGACTTACTCTGACATGCCCTTGTCAAAACAAGACAGGGTTGGTTACACTAAAATCTACCATCATTGATAGTAGATGTTGTAAGATATAGCTTGAGATGCATGTATGGTTGAGGTACTATGTCCTGAGGACCTCTGTGAATAAGAGATTCAAAATTGAATCTCTATCTGGATTTTCGAATCCGAGAAATATTGTGTATTGGCACATTGGAAATCTTATCAGCATGTGTAAAGACAAATAGATTTGAGGTTGTATAAGGGGAGAAAAACTGTGAATTCCCTTTGGAGGTTGCTCTTGATTGGACATTGTAGCAGATGACTGAATATTGGTTTCACTTCTCTTTCGACAAGGACTCATTTCATATTAGTGTCTTTTGCATTATGGAACTGGTGTATTGGACGGTGATGTAGTAGAAGTTTACAAGAAACTTCTCGATTGAGCAGCAGGTTTGATTGTTGGTTGCTATGGTGCTCGTGTTGTTGGCGTGAGGATCCTATTGTGATTGATAACTGACGTGACGGGCAGGTAGGATCTTAGTTGGTTGTTTCGGACAGTCTTTGAAACTGTGTTTTCTGATACAGTCAGGACACTCAACATGGTACTTGGTCTTGACTGGACAATCAGCCATGAAGTGGCCAGTTTCACCACAAATGAAACATCTGGTGTGCAATGGCTCTTGTATAATGGCATAGCCATTTTGTATGGCTAATGGTTCTGGAATTTCAGATGGATATTCATGATAAGACAAGGCATTTCCTGACTGTGATGGATGTTCTTCATATTGTTGAATTGCATGTGCTTGGATAGGCCGATATGAAGGACAAGCATCAGCAAGATGCGTAGCCCGACAGTGTGGGCACCATATTGGTTTTCGTCTATAAGGTACCTGTGCAGGGTTTGACTGACCAGGCATACTGCTTTGGATAGACTTCAGGGTAGTTTGAAACTCATTGGTGAGTTTTTCCATCTGTAGTTGATGTTGCTTATTAAGCAACTCCAACTGGGATTTCCAAAGCTGATGTCGGGTGTCCTCGATCGGCTTCGACTCATGGACAGGAGCACGTGGTGCTCTTCTTTCCCTGGATTCGTCAACATCTGATCCTTCATCTTCTTCCTTGATGACATCAAACATAGCTAACTTTAGGCTCATATATTCATCATTGGATTTAAGCTCGCGTCTAATCCATCTTGGAAGTCCTACTAGGAACCAGATGATGAGCATTTGTTCAGAGGGCTGTTCTTGGACTTGACTTTTGAGGCATTTGAAACGCTCAATATAGTCTTGTCCACGTTTGTCTTTTGCCATTTTGATGCTGCTCAATTTGACAAAAGGGCTCTCGATCAAGCGAAAGAGCTTAAAACGCTTGATAAAGGATTCTTTCAAAATTGACCAGTCGGAGGATTAAAGTTGCAAAAAACAGTCTCATGATTCACTGTGTGATTTCCTGTACAAATAAAACACCAAACATTTTCCCTTGTAGGAAAAGTCTTCGCAAACTTCTCAGGTTCCTTGTTCGCTTGTCCATGGAAATCTTCCAATGCTTTGATCTTCTCATCAAATTGCGAGTGCAACTTTACCATATGTTTCTGCTGGTTCTTCTCGAGTTTTTCGAACTCATTGAGCATCATTTCTGGAGTAGCGTTGACATTCGTTGATGCAATAGTGGTGGATGTCGTAGTGGTCTGCCTTGCTGTATAAGGCAACATACTGATATTTGGCTCATCGTCTGAATCTTCGTCCTCCTCCCAAATTGCATCATCCATAGCATTATGCAAAAGTGCATACTTATTACGGCGTTTCAGCTCACATCTGATCTTTTTAGGTAAACCTGACAAAAATTACATAATCATGGCATTTTCATTAATCAGAGCATGAATGGAAGATTCACATCTAACTCTAACATTCATTAACTCTAAGCATCAACACTACATCCACTAATACTAGATCCACAACAAAGATAGCTTACTCTTTCTCTCTCCCCCTTCCTCCCTCATAAAAAGCATAATAACATGCAATTCCAATAACATTCAAATCCAACAACTAACAAAACACAAATAAATCATGAGAGATGGAGGAAAAGTGCTAGAGAGCAAGGACACTCCACATCCACTTCACAAGAGAACCAATCTGCTTTATTGAAATGAAGAAATGGAACATGTGTAGGAACTTGAGTTGGTCTCTTTTTATAGTAGAGAGGATGACCTTGGTCTCTGAATCCTATTGGTCCATTTCTATCCCCCTAATTATTCAAATTTAAAAAAGAGTGGAAACCATCCAAATTGGAGGGAAACTCAACTTTATTCACTAACTTGACATTTAGGCCCTACGACATTAAAAGTTCTGCAAAAAGGCCTAAAGTCCTTTTATTGACATGTAACTAATCAAATAACTATGTGATCATTAGGTTGGACTTCACACACAGGGTTCCAAATCCCTCTCACTTATTAACTAGGGTTAGGATTGTCTTGGGATCCGCAAACCCTCCCACATTGAGCATGCATACCAACCATGTAATGAGTGATGTGATCTTTTGATACTGCATCAACAAAATTGACACAATGCTTTTGTAGAGCTCTCTTATCAGTATCAAAAAATTTGTCTTTTCTTAATATTTTAATCATACTGTCAAGCTTTCTCCATACATCACCTTTCAATAATCTCGATTTGCCGGTCACTCCTAAGTCCTCAATGGCAGTAATGATTTCTTTCCAGACTGAGTGTTGAATGTTTGATGCCTTACCAATATGGTTTGATCGATGCTTGGCTTAGTTGGCATATTTCCTAACTTTCCAGAAAGCTTTTCATCTTTCTGTATTTTGACATGTCCCTTATGCAGTCTTGCTTTTGATAAAACATCTTCTAACCGACAAATCGCTTCCTTCGCTACTAATGCTGGCTTACTATTCCATTCAAAAACTATATCAAGATAAATGAGGTTTTCTATTATCCTAACTTCTGCATGAAGAGTGCAGACATGCACATTTTTCAAGGGAATAGGCAATACTAGCTTCCAGTTTGGATCTACATTTTCTCTAGTAATCCCTGTACTTCTAGTTACATCTTTTGTCATTTTCATGCAGTATAAACAAGGATGTTTAGATGTAGCACCGTGAGAGACATTATACATGCATTTCAATGTTTTTAAATCACCTGCTAAGTACCATTCAACTTTGAAGTCTCCAACTCCTAGAACATTGAAAAATCCTCCTTCCATATGGTCCTTGATGATTCTAGAGTAAGATGTCCTAGAGAATATCCATGATAATATATCGTGATTCTCCTTCAGTACCTGTCCAATGATTAAAACCAACTTAGCTAATAAACTTAGGTAAGGAATAAAACTTAGTTAATAAAGAAAATAATCACCTGAAAAGCTACCAACCACCATATATCATTTTCGGACTGGACACTGAATCTAAAGTCTCCTTGGTCCACTGTCTGTGATAGTGCACCATTCATGAGCGTTATACTAACTCTCTCCATCTTTTGCCCTTTCACATCTCTGACTCATCTAACTTAAGTACTATGATTATTTTACCATTCACCTTTTCTAAGGTTATATCATAAAATGTGACCATGTATTGTATTTTAACAAATGATTTAGATCAACAAAGAAGTAGTTTGATGAATTATATGATATGGATCTTCCATCAGTTTCATACACTTCCTCAATATGAAATGGGATACCAATGATTTTATGCATACTTAAGTTCAATGTGTTCCTCTTCGTCTTCAAGTGATATGACCTAGGTGTAGGGACCTTTCTAATTGAAACTTGCTTAAAAGCATCCCTAATAAGTTGAAATATTGTTGAATATGCTTCTCTACTAATACCAACAAAATCACAGGCACCTTGAACTATAGTTTTATTTAAAATTTTCTGAATGTCTAGCATCAAAGACTTTGCAATTTTGTGTGAAAATTAGTAAAAAATACCTTCCTATCTTGAGTTTTGGGGCTATGACCATGATTATTTCCATTGTAAACTATGTTGTACATAAAGGTATGTGAATTGAGCACATAACATTCTAGAATAGGTCAAGTTTGAGTTAGGTAGATTCAAATTTGATGTCATGCAAAAGTTTAGATAGCATGCAATGTCATTCAGTGTGCATGCAAGCCACATGCAATCAGTGCATGCAACATGCAAAGTGGTTTTTGTGATCTACACATGTCTAGGCAATTTTGAGAGTTGACATGCAGTACATGCAATATTCATGCATGCAGTTACACATGTGGATCCTTGGTAGTTGAGTTAACTGAGTTAAGTGGACTTTCCATGCAACACCACTATAGGAACATGAGCCACTTTGATGTAGGGAAATCAGAACTCGGATTTGGGAGAGAAATCCAAACTCGTTGACAAACAAGCCATCTGTGGATCATAAGTGGATCAAATCAAGCCTGATTTACTTCAGCTAAGCCTTGTATAGACAGAGTGCTCACACGTGTGAAATCAGCCGTCTTTTTTTTTTTTTTTACTTCTCAAGGAATGATCCAACTTTGATGTTCTATAGCTTGTTGGATAGGTATTGAAGAGTAGAAGGTGTTGCTCGAGTTTCTAAATCAACCTGATTTATTTCTAGAACAGTTTTAGTCAATCAGAGAGTTTGAGAGGGTACCCATCTCATGGGATATGCCAAAGTGAGTACACATCAGTTCTTTTCACCAATTTCGTCAATATTCACTATCAATCATGTAGAATTGGATAGAAATGAGTTTTGTGAGGTCTTAGACTTTTCATTTTACACATATTATTGTGTTTGAGTTGAAAGTAAGTTCCTAGAGAGTTTTTCAGTTCTTTGAAACTCGTGGGAGAGATAGACTTCTTACTTGCATGTGCTTCATTTTTCTGATTGAAGCAAGATCCAAATTCAAGATAGATTGATTTTTTGTGTTGAGAGTTTGATCTTTCATTATGTTGCTAGATTTCATAGGTTGGATCAACATCATCAGTGTTAGATCCTAGGTTGAGATAGCAAGCAACATTTTCAACTCCATCTTTGTCATTACTTGAATTTCTCACAGTGAAGATGTTTTCATCTGGTTCACATTTCTTGGAGCACAATGAGAGATTAACATCTTCTAATTATGCAATGTGGAAGATTAGAATGGAATCTTTATTGATTCTACAAGATGTAATGGACATTGTCAGTGGAGCTGAAGAAGAACCTACAACACCTAATGAAACTGCAACATTCAACAAAAGAACCATAATTGCCCTTCATTTTATAAAAATGAATGTCACAAATGAAGTGTTAAGAGAGACCAGTATATGCATCACTACCAAGGAAGCTTGGGATACTCTAAAAACAATCTACGAAATTAAGAATACTTCTAGATTGCTTACACTTAGAAACCAAATCTTTCTAAGTTATCAAAGAGTAGATGAGAATGCTTCATCATATGTAATGAGAGTAAATGATCTTCATCAAGAGTTAGCTGGTATTGGAGATGCTCTTAATAACACTGAACTTGTTCAAGTAGTCCTTAATGGACTTAGAGATGAGTATGACAATATTGTGCAGACTTATGCTGTCAGGGAGGAAATTCCATCCTTGAAGACACTGCAAGGTGTTCTCATTGCTGAAGAAAGCAGGCAAGAGAACAAGATGTTGAGGATCAACCTTCCAATGAGTGATGAGTCACGCTTTCAAGGATTTCTTATAGATTTTTTTTGAAATCTTCATGGATGACATGTGTGTTCACTCCCAATGAGTCGTTCATCTAATCTACTTGAACAAAAAATTCATACAATGTCAATTATTTGACATATCTCTAGACCCGACCAAATGCCAATTCTTGGTCACGCATAACATACTGCTAGGCCATATCATTTTGAGACATGGTATAGTTGTTGATGTTGACAAAATGCGCATAATATATGCATTGCCTGAGTTTGGAATTATCTACGAAGTCTATATTTTTAGGGCCTTTGTCTTAAATTTTGCCAAGCTGGCCCATTTGATCTATCAAATGACCATCCAACTAGAATGGATAGTTGAAGCTACTCAGCTATTTCACCTTACTCAATATTTATAAAATCTATGTTTCTTACTAGTCACAAAACAAAAAAAATCATGTAACTTGAATCATAACAACCAAAAATCAACATACTTATATATTAACTTCAATATCCTTCGATTTCCACTTTGAGTCTTTTGTGTCGTTTTCAGGTTTTACTTTTGTACCTATAACAACATTCCATAACTCGTTGGCGATTAGCAAGGTCTTCATCTTAAATTTTCACCATTCAGCTTGTCTGCAATAAGACCAGCTTTACTTTGAGAATCCATCTAGAACTTAGTCTGTCAATTGTATCGATGACGCTAAGATGTAGTTGCCAACAACAGGAAATTAATTCTCTGATACTGAAACGATGAAAGGAATTGAAGAATATGATATCAATTTGATATCGCGAAAGATATCAAGTATTAGAGCTTTCACTATGATATCAAAATAGTATTAGGCCTTGAAGAAGAATCAACGCTCTGATACCATGTCAGAAATATGATAGATAATGTAATGCGGAAACTTCCTACTTCCAATGCATGACTACGCCTATCAAAAAATTAAACAAAGCAGTAGTGACAAAAATCACGTTCAATCTTTAGCAACTAACTTTGAAATCGCTAGATACTAAGTGATTACGTAGCCAAATATAAAGTATTGAATTCTCAGACAATTTCTATCAATTACAAAAGCAATACAGAGGTGCATGCATTCTAACATATACTGAACGCAATAAGAAGATAGTATTGATTTAGAGAAACAAAATCAGATGCTAATGAGCGCAAAACAATAGCGGATAGAAATCGCACACTCTAAGTTGTCTCTTAGTAACTGAGAATAAGTCTGATGATAGGCATCTTTGCTACAAATTTTTAAAATTTCTCAGTCAAAATTGGAGATGTATAGCCTCACACTTGTGAAAAGGGTTCCTACAACCCACAACAAGATCTGGACCAAAATTTTTGAGGATAGCTATCAAATCCAACTCGCTACACAAAATTTGACTAGTTTCCAAAAAATTGCTAATTTTGGCTTTGATTTGGATTAACCCTATCACTTTGAACAAAACCTCTTGTACTAGGCTCTAATACCATGTGCAAAGAGTGGATTCTAATCTGATCCTCAAGAGGGATTGGTTGTCAGATTACTTGATCTATCAATCTACTTGAGATTAAGATCAATCTAGATCAATTCTAGACACCAAATCCTAACAAGAACAATCATTAATTGAAGGTAGGTGTACTTTTTGGTTTCACACGTGTGAAACACTGTCTGAGTATGGACTCCAACCTGAAAATCAGGTACACATTTATAAAACCTCAAAACAATCAAAACAAATGTAGACAAATGCAGAGAATAACTCAAAATTGCTTCCAAAACCAAGATTGGTGTCTCACAATGATTATGGCCAAATGTGGCTGTATATATACAATAAGTGGGAGCTCGTGGTACTAATCATCCCTCTGATCCTACATGTGTGAAGGTGCTTTGTCATATGATGATTCATCATGCAAAACTGACACTTGGACAAAACCTTCTATTTTGAGTACTTTTGGTCCATTTTTCTTCTATATGGAGATCTACTTGGAAATATTCTAGAAGTCCAAAATTCGCCTACTTTAGCTTATTCCACACATGTGAGCTGTCCTCTACACATGTGATATGACACCTAACCAAAGGATGTGACTCATGCAATCAATAGATTGATGCCATGTGTCATATGTCTAGAAAACTAGTTTTTGGCCTTTTTAGCCACTAGAACTTGAATTAAATCGTATGTACAATCTATATGATTATGGTACATGATAGGTACACTATTTTTACACGTGGGTACAAGCTCCACACATGCGTGTTTATCTATATACAAGATTTTTGGCATCTACCAAGCTTATTTTTGCATTTTTCACAGAAGATTGGTTCTTGGGAAGATCCAAGGCATGGATCTCACATCTCTTCATCAACCCAAAGGATATTATGATTGTAAATTGATCACTCATGACCGAGATCACAAAAAGTTGATTGGAGAAGACTACATGGAGCAAATCGAGAGGCGATTTCTTCAAGGCAAGGGAGATCTCATTGGTGAGCTTATTGAGGGTTTTTATGGACTCAAGAAGGCTGGGTCTATTAGGTTTGATACTCATCTTCACCTACTCTACTTCATGTTGGATGGAAAGTTTGGAATGTATCTTTTGATTTATGATGGTGCCACCAATGCCATTGCGTTCACTAACCTTTGTGAAAGATCGAGATCAAGCATTGATGAGATCTTGTTGGGTCTAGATCATATGTTTGAGAGCGAGTATTTCCAGAGGTTTAGGTCTGAAGATATTCATATCTTTGATATCTTTGATGATCAAGAGAAAGATAAGCAAGTGGAAGCGACTCACTTTGTTTTACTCACATGTTTTGGAGAATCTTATGGAAGTGGATATTGATTCTCATGGTTTTCATGCTGAAAAATCAAGTAATGGATCTGAAAAAAATAGTTTGTTCAATGACTTTGATGGTCAAGAAGAAGATCAAGAGGTTGGTCTCAAAGGGAGTCAGCAACACAAAAGGAAAGGTGGCAATTTGGAGCTAGTCAAGAGGAAGGTCATTTGGCAAAGATGCTATGGATCTATTTTTGCAGGTGTATGAAGACTCAAGGTCAAAGGAGCAGAAATGAAGTGTTGTTCAAGTTTACTTTACTTCTTCTATCTCATGTTTGAGCAATTTCATGTGAATGTGTGCAAATTGTCAAGATATGGACAAACTAGCTACATTGTCTTGCAATATCTTATTGTTGGATTTGTATTAGAATTCTTGGCTTGTTTTGCTAATGGAAATGAAGCTATTGGAGGTCCATTATATCACTCATCCATGCCTAAGTTCTCATGTGTTGAGCTACTTGGTGCCAATGTTTGGAGATTGTCAATTTTTGGTGAATTCATGGTCATTTTCTTGTGTCAAGTAGATCTTGAAGATGGACTAGTGCAACCTACTTGGTTTATGGAGTCTAGTGGTGCTACATTTCATTATTGATGTACTCACCTACTCATGAATCTCCAAGGTTTGATGGTTTCTTGTGGCAAGATGGAGATGGAGGCTCATTCATGGAGTTTTATGGTGGAGACATATCAAGAAAGGACAAAGTTGGAGGAGATAAACAAGCAAATGGTCATCACTCACATTTATTGTTTGGTTCCTGTAATTTTCCAGAGATTTAAAAGTTTGAAACGTGTAGAAATCATTTCATTTACATTCTATTTGGTTCTTCATGTTCTAGTTATATTTTGATGTGTAAAATTGATGGAAGAGATAGTGAAGCATCCAATTTGGACATTATTTTTTGTATCTATTATGCAAACTACTTTAAAACATTAGAAAGGAGATCTATACATAGGATGGAGATCATTCTAAATTTGGATCAAAGTATTATGGTTAAAACTATGCCAAATCTAGTTGAAGAGGGAGAGTGAGAGATTTCAACAAGTTTAGTCGTATTTTGGTAAATTGTCAATATGAGGCCAAAACTCATTTTAGACTTAGAGATAAACTTTTTGAAGTTATATTAGTTTAAAATACATTCAATAAACACTTTTTGAAAGTGTGGGAAAGTTGGTAGTCGAGTTTGAGAGAGATTCGAATTTGAACTTTGGGTACATTGAATCTAGACCCAAAAATAGTAGGGTTAGCATTTTGGAGGGAAAGCCAAGTGGCAAAATAGGGTTAGGACCTACTATAAAAGGAGAAAACTCGTGGAGAGACACATCTTCTCTCTTCTCTCTCTCATTTCATCATTATACATGGTTCTCTTTGGGTTCTACTACTCATTGGTGCACTCTTGATGATATATTGCAATCTTGTGTGTAGAATGCTCATATTTTGCTATTTTTGGTTTCACATGTGTGAAATATAGTGAGGTAATGTTATTGTATGGACATCAACCATATTTTATGTTTTAGTTCATGTTTGATCAGTATCTCTTAGAGTTTGCATCTCATTTTGTATGTAGATGCTGATTTTTCTACATTGGCAAGATTGTTGGTTTGCTCCTTATTGTAACCAAAGGTCAGGGACATGGATTGGATCTTGAATGATCTGAAATCCTTCACATGGTGCTCTTGAATCAATGCATGTGCAAGTAAATGACTCTCCTCAAGATCCATGACCACAGAAATCCTTTATGAAATATGCTACGGTGGATATTTTGCCAGAGACATATGTACTGCATTTTTCAATAGAATAGTTTGGAAGTTTCAAGTGCTATAGTAAAGTTTGTTGTTATCACGTTCATATGAATGCAGTGTCTTTTCAAATCGATTCTAGCTCAGTACCATTGTCCATTACAATTTACGACGGTCCTTTTAAAGGAGTCAAGACACTGCTCTGTGCAGTTGGATCTTCCTCCTCTGAAGCCTTTACCTCACCAAGCAAAGCCACAATCTAACCTGCAATTTCTCATGCAGTATCGTGGATCTCACACTAATTCTAACTTGGGTACAAATTTCTTTTCAAACAGAACTTTAAGTTGTTGAGCTCAGTTTGAGCATAGCATTTAGGACGCTAAAATTATCTACTTGTGTTCTTCTAATGCAACTCCTATTGCATGGACATAATACTCAAAATGAGAGGAAAAAGTCTCTTGAGCATCTCATTCTTTAATAGGATTTTGAAATCAATCAAATGCCTGCTTAAATTGAATTAGAAGGTCCAAATGATTGCTCTCCACCTAGCAGTACATGCTCACCTTTCAGATGGACAAGATTCAGATAACAGAGAGTAACTATGCAAACAGGGAGAGGGATAGGAAAAAGTCACAAAAAATGGATGATCAAACTTGTGAGATCAACTCTAGGGGAGCAAGTGTTGATGTAATCCATGGAAAAAGCTACGCCTCTCAAAGGAGTGGTTTGCACTTTTAGAAGAAAGCTTCAAAGAACATAATACGCTGAATCTGGTATATTATAGCATTCCTAGGTTGAAGCTTTTACTTAACCATGATCACACATTCATCATTTAATATGATGGTTTTTTTTATGTCGGTTCGTAATCTTTGATGGCAATTGTACTTAGTGGCTAGTATTCAAAGGGATGAGGGTCTGTGACCTCATCATTTGCAAAAGGTTGTAGCAGCTATTTCCAAATCCTATTTTTTAGATTCCAATTGGACGATGCATGCAACCACTAAATAAACTAAGCTATGGCTACGATTATTGTGGAGTAGTTTAGTAGCATGTTCTACTAGAAACCGTCATAGTATTCTTAAATTAGACTCCACAAAGTATAGGTAATCATATTGAAAGTGACTGGATGCTTGCTTGTTGATCGGAATGCTGCCATGTTTCTGGATAAAGCTACAATAGTAGCTGACTCCACAAGGACTGGAGAATCCAGCACAACGGGTAGCTGGAAATTTTGTACCGTGCATCAAGTAGAAGAATTTAAATGCCTTCTATGCATCCTTCAAATCTAAGCGACAGACGATCTGCCATTGTAGGTGCGCTCTCTTTCTCTTTTTAGTTGCTCTTGTGTTCATCTAATGTCTTCACGATTCAAAAATGATCATTGAGGGCAATGTTGAGTATCGCGAGGTTGAAGAGTCTGCAGATTGTCAATCTGAAGTGAGTTGGTTTATGTTAAGTAATGCCACTTTGAAAGAGATTTTGTAGAGTTTGCTCAAGAATATAGATTTTATTTATGAGAAAAATATTTTATCTAAAAGGCCAACATCTGATTAGATGGCTAAACCCTTAAAATTGCAGAATGAATTTATTGAGGCTAAAAAGGATGCATTGGAATGCGGCTGTGGGAGAAAATTTAAAGAGAACATCAGAAGTGCATAATTTATAAGAACGGGTTAATGTCATTTGCTTGAAGTTTGAGATTCAAGTTTTTCCATATTGCGTTGCATTCACATTGTTGATTACCTAGGCTTGTGTAGGACTTTCTCCGACCATAAGTTTTAGGCTGCTGAAGTCAATCAGTCAGTGAGCCAGGTTACGCTTAGAAATGTCAATATTGCTCTAACCAATGTCAGTATTTTTGGCGATACAGAGAAGAAGGGACTGAATCAATGAAAGGATGAGGGCTTTGCAGGATCTCACACCTAATTCCATTAAAGTTCATATTTTTCTAGCTTGTTTCCTTGCCAATTTAACAGTTTTTCTGCACTTTTAAAGGTGAATCTCATGTCCCTTGGCTGCGTTATGTGAAATACTACGTACTATCATGATCTAAATTTAGTTTGTATGGAACAGACATATAAAGCTTCCATGCTCGATGAGGCTATCGAGTACTTGAAAGAGCTCTAGCTTCAGCTTCAGGTTTAATCTATTCTTTTTTCGTCCACCAAAACTCTCTAGGTTATCATGTATGGTTTACTCAACTTGAACTATTTTACTCAACATTTAGCGATGCAACAACTGGCTATTGTGTATTATTCATGGATTTTGGTCGCCTTCTCTTTTAGCATCTTGGTTAGCTGGATCTGGCTATGCAGGTGATGTCAATCAGAACTTGAATGAGCATACCTCCAATGCCAATCCTACCAAAATGCAGCACCTTCAGCTATTGCAAATGCCACGTCTACGTCACATATGTCAATGGGGATGGGCATGGAATTGGGGTTGGGCAAGGTAGACATGGCCGCTGCCACCTCCGTCCAACCACTTATTTCATGTCTAGCCTCTCAATGTGAATCAACCTCAACAATATTGGATGACTACAATCGATGGCCCTACTCATATCTGATGGATTCTTATAGCTCCTTCCTTAAGTGCCAGCAGATTGATTCTTTTTTATATAAGTAAAATTCGTAGCAAATTGTCAGAAAATAATGCAACCTCAGATTTTTTTCCTGCAACTTGGGCTCTTCGAATGAAGAAATATGCAACAAATAGTTATTTACGTTGTCAAAGATTTTTGCTTTCTTTGCAATGGGTGAACATTGGAAACATACAATCCATACATACTGTACCAGCAACCACACATTCGGAGACAATTCTGCAGCAACTTGTACATCCCTATCGACAACAACAATCAATACAACCAACAACACAACAAAACCGGCAACCTCTATTCTAGCATGAGGGGCATACTAACTAGGAATGAATATCCTATGGTATCCCATCTACTGTCCTGTAGCCCCTTTGTACTTGATGATGAAATTTTTTTATTAAAGTGATGTTAGCTTTCTTATAAGCATGTTGCTCTTCCTGTTTGAATTCTCAAAATGAGACTTTCAATGTCAAATTTTGCTCAAAAAATTGAATTCATTTACCCCTAGTGGACTCCACCAAGTACCAATGACTCTACCTCTTTAGAGCTGGAATGAAATTCAAATTTTCAGAAATGTGATACTTCTCTCTCACAGAACGAATATGGTTTAGATGCATTGGGGACTCAGTAATGTGGATGCCGTTGTTTGCTGCACTAAGGAGACAAATTAATCTACTTGTAATGTATTGTGTGGAATCCTTTGGATAATTAGCCTTGTATAATTTGTCATTTGTTGTTTCTTACAGTTCATAAAGCTCTAGGCTCCAGGCAATTTTGAAGAATAATAATTCCTTTGAAGGAGAATTATCAACTTGAATTTGATTGGTAAAGACGCAGTCTAAATTGAATGTCTGACTTGCAAAAAGCAGTTACAAAATGTGCTACAATATCATTGTATCAAATCATGATCCTACTTGTGTAACTTTAAAATATATCAGCAATTTGATAAAAATCAGCACTTTAAAGCCAAATCATTGTCTTAAATTTTGAAATATAACTTCTTGTAACTTACTAGTATCTAATACATATGATAAGAATCACCGTGATAGACACAAGTTATTTTCAGGTGATAAAATAGTAAATTAACTAATGTTTAATAACTTCTGTAGCAGAAAATTCAAAATGGATATCACTCTACTTGCATGCCCTTGAGCTCCAAAACGGGGATGTTTTAGAATGTAGCAGAAACATAATATAATTGCCTGATAATAAAACACCAATACTATTTTGGTAGGCAAAGAATTAGCTGCTCATGAACTTGTTAAGAATCAGATTTGATCTGATATGTTTATTGTAAGCTCGAAATTCAATATTGTAATTAACTGTACATATCTTTAGTTAATTAGGATTTACAGTTTTTGGTTGTTATCGGGATGCGACCCACTATTGTCATATCAGTCGGGCACTGATCCCGTAGACGGCTACTTGGGTTAGCCGGGTAGCCACACGTAGGAAAAGTTAGCCTGTACAGAGTTTTATATAGTGTATGCTATACTCGAGGGCATGTCTCGAGTTTGTCGGTCAAATTTGGCCATATCAGGCCCACGGACCTTAGTTTGATAGGTGGTAGGCCAGTTTTAGGACACCTACCTTTTCATGCAGTTTGTGAATACTCTATATGTACAGTGTTTCTTTGTAATCTATTAACTTTTGTTGTGCCATATTTGAGAGCTTATGAGGAGTGGCTATGGTGATTGTGTGATGTGATCTGCATACTGCACTAGATTCTATCGGAATTTCAACATGATATCAGAGCTATAGGGTGTAGCAAGTATGCACAATCCGGTGGAGCTATGGGATAGCGTATTTCACCAGGATAAATAGCACTCAAAGCGTCTTAGGAGAGAGGACTCCATACGAGGTATCGGAAGTCTGGATGGCAGGAGACAGCAAAGTTCCTTCTTTCTATAAGCTATTGAAGGCTTTCTTAGAAAAGCGGATTGTTAGCAGACAATCGGACACCAATCGAAAAGCTGTAAATTTGATCACTGAGCTAGAGGAAGGGCGACCTCAGTCAGATGATGAGCTCCAAGAAAAACCACAAAGAAATATAGATAAATGGCCTAGAATGTTGTTTTTTCTAACAACTAGGGTTTTAAGTCAAGAAAATGCATTTCTCTCTTAATACAAAACGTTTTTTGAAGCTGTAAAGAGCTAGAGGTGGGCGCCCTAGCAGGGCGACCCTGCTTGCAAGAGGCCGTGGGCAGCCATAGATCAGAAGACGTGTTGGATCCGATCAAAGCCTGCAACTATAACTATAGCCAAGGAAGCTTTGAAGCAGGAAGAAGGTGCAAATGGGAGAGAGAGGACCCGCAAGGGTCGCGCGCGGCCAGCAGGAGTTGAGCGGTAGCGTTTCTAGGGGTCTCGCGGATGGAGGGAATTGGTTTGGCGCGCAGGTGCAAGGCAAACCGTAGGATGAGATCCTACGAAGTTCAACGGTAAAGATTTAATGTTCGGGGAGCTATATAGGCCGTTGGGCCAAGCCATGGGATGGGCTTGAAGTGGGCCTTTGAAGATTTGAAGGCCATTTTTGAAGGTTTTTCATTAAAAATCTTCATGTGAAATTCCAGTGAAGGGACCTGAAGTCCAGAATGGACTTCACTTCATTAAAAATCTTCAAAATGAAGAATCAGTTCAAATTTGCATGTCACCCTTTGGAAAGGGATAACTTTGGCTAGAGGGCACCTTTTTTGGCCATCCTTGGGCCAAAATGACCCTTGAAACTGGCTGCTTAGAGCTAGCAGACAGAGCGACGTCACAGAGCTGGGAGAGATGTGTTTTGGGGAGTTTTGTCACCATTTCATCGAGCAGAGTGCAGGGACCTAGTGATGGGCTACATTCGTTATTTGGGTACCGTAGGGCCAAATTTGGGGCTATTTTAGGTTGGTGAAACCTGCTATAGGGTGGTACAATGAGGCATTATTGTTTCAAAATTATTATTGCTTACTTCTAACAGGGTAACAAGGTGTTTAGAAGCGGTAAATGTAGTCTGGGGGTGAATGGTGGCAGATTTGTGTGGAGAAAGCTAGTTTTGGCGACGGAAGTGCAGTTTGGCGGTGGGACTACTCATCATTGGTGACAATTTTGAGAGGGCAAGCAATCACAAGGGAGACGTAGGCATGGTATGCCAGTTACAGGTGAAAAATTCTTGTGATCAGGTTCAACTCTTGGGGTTAGAACCGACCAACCTCAGGTGGCATTTTGGGGGAACGCTCTCACATATGGTATTGTCGAGTTAGGTGATAGCTGCATTGACACATGCATCTATAGCTTGAAAATTTCTTGTTTGGAGAAAATATGGGCTAGCTTGGAGGTACACACATTTTATCGATCACAGGTGATGGAAGTGTGAGGTGGTGCCAGTTGAAAGCCATTGGGCAAGATAGAGGACTTGCATTGGACGACCTGTGTGTGGGACACACAGGCGATGAAGGATGGTTCAATAATCACACTTTGGATGCTCTTGGAGAGTGGTGAGTCTGATGATTTTTGTGGTTTTGCAGTCAGTAAGTCAATTTTGATCAAGCCATTTTTAGTTGTGGAGTAGTGTATCAGGTTTGTCATCAGGGAGATACACTTCAACTGCCTATTCTAGGTAAGTCAAGTCAATTTTCCATATCAGGATTGCATCAAGGATGTAGATTCCAGTGATGATAGGGTGCAGATCGTTTGTTTTGGGGCATGGAAGATCTCACAGATTCACTTGGAGGGATATTGGCATGCACAGTCGTATGAGGGACTTGATGCTGGCTTTGGAGTTCAATCTCAGTGTATTTTCAGGGAGTGGTTTGGAATCACAAAGCTAAACTAGTCTCACTTTAGAAGAGCAAAACATAGGATCGGACGAATTCATTAAAATAAAAAAATTATAATATAAGAAGTGTCTGCCTGCAGTAGTTCAAATACAAAACCGCTCTAGTTACAATCATGGTCACAGTCATGGTTAACTAAGGTTTCTCTCGGGAAAAATCATGCCTCGGGAGAAATAAACTCTTGGGAGAAGAGAGAGTGGAGGCAAGAATTGAAAAGACATTACACTATAGATTGAACGAACTAGAGGAAAAATAGATGGACGTTGTTATAACATTTGCATCAATTAGAAGTCACCATCTTTGAATGCTACATAAAATGCCTACATCTTTTGAGAGAAAAGAGAGATGGCAAGAAAAGAAGAGCGGCACCCATTGAGAAAACTCAAAACTCAAAAATAAAAAAATGAGTCTTTTGTTGAGCTGATATTGGATCGTAATCTACTTTTTCTTCTTACAATGAAAAAATTTCATTTCCATATAGATCTTCCTGAAGAATATGCTCCTTTGATTAAAAGAGGTGTCAAAGCATGTTGCTTATCAGTTGATGATTGTTTGCGCTATAGGGCTGACGAGAAAGCAAATCTGGACCTCTGGGTAGACGGGACATTATATCCTAAAGATCCATATTCCATGCAGCATCCCAAATTTTCTTCTGCTACTCAATTGATATATTTTGTTTGTCATGGAAAGAATGGTTTGCTAGGTTATTGTAAAAGATTAGAAGAATATGGTATCGCATTTTCAATGGAAAGAATCCATTGTTTAGATTGTGCTCAAAAAGACAATAATTTACGAATAAAATTGCTAGAGAATGTGGTTCTCCAAAAAGAAAATGAAAATCTACGAAATAATAGTGGATTATTGCAAAAAATAATAGTGAGTACAAGAAAAGAGATTGATCAAATGAAAATCGAATTGAATAATGGTCGTTCTGCGTACTCACAACTATTGAAAGATGTTGGCTTGATAGGTAAAAAAATAAAAACAAAAAAATGAAAGCGAGTGATCAACACAAATATTCATAATTTGTCATCAACAGGAGGCTATCGAAAAAGGAAAATTTATGCATTCAAGTAAGTTTCTAACTTTTGGCCTTTGCAATCTTTTTTATACTTCAAGAGTTTAGATCTTATATTGTTTTAGCATGATTGTAAATTGTAACATTAATCATCTATTATTATTTTTTTCTTTTTTTACAGATCTACATTGGTTGGGAATCAAAATGTGAAAGACAATGCTACTATAGGCAAGTCTTTGGGCTCTGTGTTGACAACAAAATCAACTGAGTCATTGATGACCAATAATTGAAACAGTCGTGTTAACATAAAAATTGTTGATGCATTAATGATTGAAGTACAATTAATACTTGACAATACTACAATTCTAGGAGCATGTGATTTTGCTGGAATAAGCAGAGATGTTTATGGCACCATATTTAAGATTATTAAACAAGCTTTGACGATGGTTAGCATTTCCTATTCCATGACTATTTCAAATAAAATCGGAGCGTAATTCAATGAATAGAGGAATTCAAAAAACTATAGGTGTTCCATTTCATATCGAGGAACTATATCAATCAAGGGACAAAAAATCCATGTCTTACAATCAATCAAATAACTTGTTTGTCGATATGAATACGTTATTAAGATTTATTATACATTTCTATGATATTTCCACGGAAAAGGTAGATAGTAAGATAGTCTTGGTACTGAAGCTAGATGAATCAGAACTTATTAAGGACAAAAAATGGAGAGAGTGAGTATAACACTCATGAATGGAGCACTTCAAAAGACTAATGATCAAGGAGATTTTAACTTTAGTGTTCAGTCCGAGAATGACATCTGGTGGTTGGCAGCCTTTGAGGTATGATATTTTAAAATTTAACAAGTTTTGATATTGTATGTTACTTGGGTTTTGATATTGTTATCAATTGACTAGTTTTTTGTCTATCCATTTTTTAGGTTTTAAAGGAAGATCATGACATTCTGTCATGGGTGTTTAGCAAAACAACGTATCCCAGAATCATCAAAGAGCATATGGATGAGGAACTTTTGAATGTACCTGAAATAGGAGACTTCAAGGTAGAGTGGCATTTGGTTGGTGTTTTGAAATCTTTAAAATATATGTCCAACGTTTCCCATTGACCAACCTCCAAAAATCCATGTTTATGTTGTATGAAATCATCAAATGACATGACCAAGAATGCAAGAATAACAAGAGACAAAGAGGATCGAAATTGGAAACCTGTTTTGCCAATTTCTCTACAAAACGTACATATTTGCACTCTCCATTCTGAGGTTAGAATAATTGAAAAGCTTGTGTATTGTCACATATTGTATGCTTGGAACACAAAGCCAGAATCATCTTCCAAGGAGGCTATTTCTAGATTAGAAGATGTTTTGTCTAAAGCAGGTCTCCATAAAGGACATGTTAAAATACAAAAGGACTTTAAGCTATCGGGAAACAAAAAAATGTACCTTGCAAGCCAAGCATTGGCGGTGTAAAGGCATGAAGATTTCTATCAAACCATTCATGAAAGCCATCTAAGACACGTTACTCAGTTTGGAGAGACATCGTAGCTGCTACTCAAGATTTTGTTCAGGATGGAGTAACGAGGGTAATGAAAGTTGAAGTGTGGAAAAAAATAGATGATATGGTTCAAATATTATGAAAGGAAATATTTTCAAACAATGACTTGCAACTGCTCCAGAAACGTTGTGTTGAGTTTGTAGATGCAGTTGAAGTGGCTTGGGGAGAGGATCATATCACACATTGCATGGTAAGCATTTAAAAACAGATATCAAGTCACCATTTTATTTTGTTTTTTGAAGTTGATCTATTGATATAAATTGTTGATATTTTGCAGCACATATTATGACGCCATTCCATATCCTTAGCAGAAAATCATGGAAGTTTGAGTATTTGGTCTTCACAAGGGATGCTCAAGGGATGTAGATTGACAGACACAACATTGTACAACATCATCAATAACAACGGCCTCTTGAAAATATGAAAAATTAAAATGTTTGTTCTTATGATGAATATAAACAGTATGCAAAATTAACCTGCATGCACAAAAAGTAAAAGAACTCATTCAATCAATTCAGGGTGGTCTCTGTGACCCTTTTGCGAGCTTAACTCATTTGGTTGGTATACTTTTCGAGGCCCAAAACCAAGTTGGGTCTGGAAAGCAATGAACTCATCCTCTAAGAGAATATTTTTTTGATGCTCACGGGTATTCGACAAAGACTGTTGCAAACACTCTTCTGGACAAAGCGTATCATCATCGATCTCATCATTTACTCCAGGAACAATGTCATCATAGTCAAAATCAAGAATGTCAGAAAACTCACCTAATGATTTGGCTAAAATACATAACATTTCATCTTCATGGTAATCAAAAAAATCGCATAAGTCAGTTACAGTGAGATAACTATCATTATCTATGTAATAATTAGGTAAATAAAAAAAGGACCGAGAAGGAATTTCATTTGATTCATACATAGCACATTCGGTCTCTCCTACAAATGCAGATCGATTATCATATTTTATGTCGGTTTCTTCAAGAAACTTGACTATATCCTTGATCTTTTGATCTCGTGAAGAGGAGGGAGGTGAAGTCTGCATGGAGCTTGAGGAATCCACTTCATCTGGAATCAAAATAATCAAATATAATATAAATGCAGATTGATATTCAACGAATCTACACTTCTTGTGGCAAATTTGGCAGTGACCAGAAAACTTAAATTTCTCATAAAGTTTTGTATATAATTGATCCAATCTATTTTTCAGATGAATATCAACACGCTTGACAATATCAGTGTAATGCAAAAAAACCATGTTCTCAAATGTTTGCAAAGACAATGTAACAAAACTTTTGAATATCTTGTACGGCTCAAAGAACATGTGCCATATTAGTTGTAGCAAAACCATGAAGAAAAGGATTAAACAATGATATGAAGTATTCCCTATACCAAAATTGTCGAGAAATGAAGAGAGCATGATCTCCGGATCAGATCTACATGAACCTAAAGACATTGTGTTAAAGTAATATTAACAAAAAAAAAAAAACAATTGTAGATTAACTGTATGTATTGAATATGTGTGCAGTTTTCAATAGTAATATTATGGTTATAAGGAAATGCACAAAAGAACGATATGTACGACCTAAAAAATGGTAGAAGGAATTTTTTTTTACTAGGAATGTTATTTTGGCATTGAAATGGTATTTATAGACTTTCAGAATTGAACACGTGTCACCAAAATAAATGCACCATCAAATATTATAATATTTGATTTACTTTACAGCTATGCAAAAATGGAATATTCATTCGAAACAAATATTCCTTGAAGAATATTATTTAGAATATTCAAAAAACACAATATCGAACTTGTGCGTAGAACTTGTAGTTCGTAATCTCTCCACATCACTATATGTACATTTGCGATATTGTCCAAATACCTTGAAGTGAGCTACATAGGGCCAAAAAGTTCTAGTTGAACTTTGGTATGCATGGGGAAAAAAATATATAAAGAAATTTTACCACTCATTTTTCACTTTTACTAGTGAAGGATACAGTAATTTTCTAGATTATATTTCTATTGTGGGTTTAATTTCTGACACCCGTTAGATCTATTTAGCATATTTTTGAGCTGTATATGACTAGACATAAGCATATGGCAAGGACAAAACAAACTGCAAGGAAGCCTCAGAGAATTAGGGTTTCTACACAGCAGCTTCAGACTATTAGGCGAAATGAGATTTTGAGAAAACTTCGCATGGCAGCCCATGTCGTGTTGAGCCCTCCGACTACACCTCGGATCCCCACGCCAACGGAAGAAGAAGTCCGTAATTTCATTGAATCTGAGGTGCGGGTTGCGGGAACATTGCCCCCGAATGTCAAAGAACTTTTTGATTTTGACGGTTCCACTGCTGCTGGATCTGCTGGTGGTGGATCTCCTGGTGGATTGCCTGGTGGATCTCCTGGTGGATCTGCTGATGAATCTCCTGGTGGTGGATCTCCTCCAGCTACTGGATATCCTCCTCATTCGCAACTGCCTTGGACTGGAAAGAGGATGGATAGGATGCAGCCTGCACCAAGACGACAATGCAAAAGAAAGCCAGCCCAAATTTATGGAGGAGATTAAAAAGTACCAAAAGAGCACCAGATTGTTGCTTCCTCGGGCTCCTTTTCTGAGAATAATAAAAAAAATGATGGACAATCTAGTCCTGGATTACAGGATCACTGGCGAGGCTGTATTTGCATTGCAAGAGGCTACTAAGAATCACCTCACGACAATCTTCGAAAATGCCTACCTGTGTGCCCAACATGCGAAGTGAGTGACACTCATGCCACGTGATTTAATGTTGTCTATGAGAATTAGACAAAAGTAGATTGGAAAAGGCCCTGAGCCAAAATGTACAGTGTTCATACGTAATAGAAGCCCTAAGGGCCAATTTTTAGTATTCATCTGATGCACATTTTATTCATATTGCAGATTTTTATAATTGTGTGATGCAAAATAAAGTTAAATTCTATAATCTGATCACAGAGGAGCACGAAAACTAACCATTTGACTTGGTTAGAAGCGCCATTTTCATGCTTCTGCGTGATCACGGAGGAGCACGCAAACTGACCATTTGACTTGGTTAGAAGCGCCATTCAAGTCAAATGGTCAGGTTCCATGATCATGCAGGAGCGCAAAACTGGCGCTTCTGACCAAGTCAAATGGTTAGTTTTTGTGCTCCTTCGTGATACCCTTTTTCTGATTATCCAAGAAGTTTAGATTTATATTAGCATTTATAATTTTGAAACATAATTAGCAAAAAGAGAACAACAATTTTGAGACACACAATTGCAAACATCTTTTAGTCATTGAGTTTTTGGTACAAAAAGCCTTCCTCTCACTTGACAATAGAGTAGGCTTTAAAATTTTTGATGCAAGAATATAAGCATCAAATTCTTTGGAAAATGGGCCAATGGCCACTCCAATTACTAGCCTAGACTCAAAGCATAATCTTAGATCATTAACAACTGTGCTTCTTAAAACACTGTATATTTTATTGTAACCTTTTGCTAGCTCCACCTGTGCAATATGTTTGGACAATGAACAATGATTTGTACTTTAGCAGATCCTCGTCTCCATTAGGACTATACTTTTTGCTAATGCAATAGATGTACTGCTCCGGGAAGTGTCCAATGTAGTGTGCCAAGGAAGTATCCTTGGAGTCACTCTCTCTGGCTTTTCTCACTCCCTTTGCTCTAGCTGCATAAGCATTGATTTCAATGGCGTCCTGTGTCCCCTCATCGGCTTTTGCAGTGTCATTCAGTTTAATGCTTCCTTGTGTTCCCTCCAGCTGAGTGAAATTGTACTCTTGTGGCTCATAGTGAGTCACCTCAGGAGGGGGGCCAATGTTTCGGAGCTCTGTCAAGATTCTTGCCAATGCCATTTCGCATGTGGCATCCTCATTATTCAGACACAACTTTTGGAATGTATCATCAATCCTTGTGTGATCGTATGTATTGGCTCCATTCTGCAATTTCATTAGAGCACTTAGGAGTTCGTCCTCTCGAAAATGGAGAATATGTTGTAGATCATGAAAAAAAATGTACTCATTGCCATTGATGATGATTGGAGAGAGGTTCCTGATTTGTAACACTGTCTCGTTTGCCTCACTAGTTTCTGAAGATGACTCAGAGAATTGCTGCAAGGAGAGTGCTCTTTTTTCTTCTTCATTTATTGGTTGCGCCTCCTCAACGTCGTTTATTTCATAGCATAAAATGGCCTCCTGTGAGTTAACAGGCATTGGAACAGTTGTATGTTTAGAAAGCAATAATACAAAGGCCATCTCACCTGAAATGATCTTTGAACCTATGTTCAACAAATTGTCCCTACGCTGCTCCTCAACAGTCAAAATTCTATAGTGATTTCTAGACAGATTATTCAAAAATCTATTGAGTCTAGCTACAAATGGTCTATCACCCTTCGATATGTATGTTAGTAAGTTTTAAGAAATCCATGCAATATCTGAATCAGAAACTCTTATACTATACGGGAAAAGTGTTGTATTCATATAATCCATGGCAAATGACACACTTTCTGTGTTAGCTCTGGTCGTAGCTAGTGTATCTATTGTGGCATAGAAGATGGGAAAGATCATATCTATCTGATGTTCAAACTTTGTACCACATAGAAGTCTTGAAACCTCAATCCTAGCGTTCTCCATGATGGTGTGGAATTGTAAACCTAGTAAAGCGGTGGTCTAGAACTGGTAAGAAAAACAACTAAATCACATAAAGCGACTAATGCAAAAAAATTCTTGAACATAAAAAGGCAAAACTAGAGTTGTGAAAATGAGGAAGGTGTCTCATATTTATAGTTTTCGCCACAATGAGAGGCATGAATTAAAAGCGTACGCACATATTCAATATTCGGACACATGGCATGTGCCTATTAGTTGACAGTTCACTTAGTTCCTGACATGTGTCAGAATCCTAATGATGATGGCCACTAACATGTCAGAGGTCAAGGAATAATATGATGCCACTTGTCCATGCATTTACTTTTACCAATAAAGATTCAACATGTGGATTTCAAGTTTGACTCCACACATGGGATAACATGTTTTGTATATAAATTTCATTGTGACACTTTCTTTTTTTACTTTTCGCATATCTGATTAGTGCGCACCTGTAGACATCTATGTTTCATGCTTACTAGTTCATGCTACTCTAATTTGTAGGATTTTCATCTATTCATGTGTGTGTGCATGCATGGTTTCCGTATCATAGTCCAAGATTTTATAGGTATTGAGTCAAGGCTACGAGGCCAATACCAACATATAAATCAGTTTTCCATCTATAATTAACCATAAACCATAACCCTATCTTAGGCCAACTATGGAGTTTGCTAGCGGGTTCAAAAAAACATTTTCTAAGAAGTCCCTCAAATCAAGGACATAGGTAATCAAGAAGGGAGAAACAAGGCTTCAATGTGGTTCAAGATTATAAAAATGTTTTAGTGTTGAGTCACATTTTGTTCATTTGATGTATCAACTGGGGCGGAAATTTTGTATTTTTGATATATCAGCTGAGGTGGTAACAATCTAGCATTGTTCAAGCACAACTTGCTAATGTGTATTAAAAATTTGTTTCTGACATGTATAAATGTATGAGCACAGGTCGGAATGTACCTCAGAATAAGACATGGTATACTGTCTTAAACAGATCCACATATTCCACGGACTGTTTCAACATCCATTGATTCCCATCCATTATCAATAGATTCACCAATAAAAGTAGAGATTTGTTTCTAAAATGTGTAGATATATTGTCATAAATTCTAATGTAAAATAAAATTGAATGTAGTCCTACACTACAAAACGTGCATCTTAAGTATTCCATGGTCTGTTTGGAGGTGTATTCCGAGGCCTTCTCTAAATGCTAAAATTTACTCAAAATTGTTGCATTCTAAAATCACACAATTATCAAAGATTGCTTATCATTATATTCCCAAGCCTTGTCAAAGAACATATAGTGCAGTGAATGACACATTTTTTTATCTACTAAATTGGACTCATCTGGTTAAAGGATGTCATAACTGTCCACACATCGACGTATTTGGCATCCAACCACTATTCTTGGTAATCAAACTACCCAAAATTTTGAAATTTGACTTTTTTCAAAAGTAATGATTTTGCAAAATAGTAATTTTCCAAGGGATCCATTTACATCCTATTTCCAGTACTTGGGAAAACCGACAATATGATATAGTAATGGAACTGGAGAGAACTTTGATTGTAATAAAGGCCTATGTACATAGATCCAAAAGCAAAAAAGAATTAATCAAAAACACCTTGAACTCCTCAATGACATACTCTTTTGCAATTGATTGTACAAAATTAGATTC
Source organism: Diphasiastrum complanatum (assembly GCA_029204225.1). Taxonomy (NCBI): domain Eukaryota; kingdom Viridiplantae; phylum Streptophyta; class Lycopodiopsida; order Lycopodiales; family Lycopodiaceae; genus Diphasiastrum; species Diphasiastrum complanatum. Next base: position 25,725,364 of record CM055108.1, read on the forward strand.
TTATCAAGTAGATCATGCAGATCCCTATTGTTTTCATTAGGTTAGGAGTATTGAAGAGGCCAGCCATGTAGTGAAAGACATAGGCTTGGATGTCATGACAAGATTACAGTTGGCCTGGCTCCAAACAATGAGGGATTTAGACCTATCTTGAATCTATACTTCGAGACGCTTGGTCGAACTGCCATAGATCACCATCATATATATATATTTATCTAACGATATGAGTGTAATGCTATTTTCCTAATGTGAGATATCATGTCACACTTTGCCAATGACACATGGTGACTAGATGATAACATGTGACCTTAGTGTAGAAGGAATCTTTAAGAATTTGGATGTTCAGGCATTTTAATCAAAAACACCTTAACCTTGAACCTCTCAATTGGATACAGAAGTAGAATAGTATGCAAATATTAGTTTTCACTAGTTTAGGAGAACTAAAGAGCTAGGCTAATCATGTAATGATGCACATAGGCATGGTTCACATATGTAGGCGAAATTTGATCCATGTCTAAGATTGCAGTTGGCCTTGTCACAAACAATGAGCATAGATCACAAAATTGCAGTTGACCTTGTTACAAATATAAATGAGTAGGGATTCAATTAGACCTATCTTGAAATTTGGTTTAATTTATCTTGTATTGCTAAATTCGAGAGACTAGTTGCACTAGACTCAAAATCAGTAATTATAAACATGTCTTGTATTCGTCTCAGTGCATTCAATTAGTTTGTTTTATGTATTGTTGATCATTTCTAATTTTGTGTTCCATCCATTGTCAACCGTCAAGGTGCACCGATGCAAATGGCATGTTCATGTTCCTCATCTTCAGATGAACAGACAGGACTATCACATATTGGATCAGAGGCCTGGCTACACTAGAGAATACCATGCCCATGTACACAATGTAAGTATGCACTACGACGAGAGCCACATACTACTATATCACACGTTCACATGTATGGACATATTGAGAGAGAGTCATTATTTGTGCAGCCTGAAGTCAGTTCTTCAGTGAGTTCTAATTTGCAAAGCACTTTGTATTGCTAAAAACATGATTGCACGCTCTCTTTCCATGTATGTTATTTGGCGCCTATCACGATTGGAGGAATATTCTGTTATTCTCGACTGTTCTTGTGCACTTGTATTGTGTAGGATGATGACTCACACTCACATGACTATCGAAGAATTCAACCAGATATTTCCATGTAATCTGCAAGATTCAGACGTGCAAGCGCACAAGAGCCATCACTTTCCTCGCATACACAATCCGTGGACTTGCATGAGGATATTCTGCAAGAAGACACAATACACAAGGATGTAACATTCACACTGCATGATCATGAGGGGGAGATGGATGACATGATGGATGCATTCTTCACGAACCCACCCAAGGCCACATTGACAAGGGAAGAAGAGATGATGCGTGGCTTGGCATCCACTCCTTTGTATGAGGGTGGACAAATGTGAAAGTTGCGAGCTTGTTTATCACTTTTGAACTTGTAAACTAGATATGGGTGGTCAAAAGCGAGCGTCACGGAGTTGTTTGGGTAAGCTTGCGAGCTTCTTGTGTGTTATAGACAAAGTGATCTCATCTCTTTTATTTTTTCATGCATTGTGAGAAACTATATATAACTAATTACATATATAAATATATACTTTGTCACAATTTGCTTAGAAAAATGTTGCCTCCAAATAACACCATGGCGGCGTCTCGACAGAAAGCCAAGAAAATTCTATCCGCAGTTGGCATGGATTACAAGAGTATTCATGCATGTCCCAATGATTGCATCTTATATCGAGATGAGTTTGAGGAGGCTAGCATGTGTCCACGTTGTGGGGAACACCACTATAGGCAAGATTTACAAGGAGTGACCAAACTCGCCAAGGTGGTAAGACATTTTTCCATCATACCCAGGATATGCCACATGTTTAAGTGTAATTCCATCACGGAACTAATGACATGGCATTTGAGCAATCATTCATCAGACGAAACTATGAGGATCCCTACCAATTCTCCAGCATGAAAGCATGTGGATGCTACTTGGCATGAGTTTAGGGATGAGCCTCGCCATTTGTATTTGGGGTTGGTAATGGATGGTGTGAATCCATTTAGTTTGTGGTCCACATCATGGTCCACTTGGCCAGTTGTCTTTGTGAATTACAATATTCTCCCTTGGCTAAGTATCAAGAAGGGGCACCTAATGCTCACTCTTCTTATCCCGAAAAAATAGAAGGCAAAATATATGGACGTGTATATGGCTCCCTTGATAGATGAGCTAAGGATTCTATGGCAAGGAGTTCAACATGAGTCATGCACATCTGTGTAGCACATCTTGTCGTGGGGAGTCTCTAGTTCGAGAGACACTGACCCAGGAGGCAGGACGTACGGCCCAGGATACTACGACTCCTGCATCTGTCACGCCTCAGATTCCCGACACGCCCACTTTCACCCCTCACATTTTACCTCGCTTTGGACCCACTGCCACTGAGTTCTGTCCTCCTGGTTATAGTCTGTGGGTGGTCACGTTTCACCATGGGATTTCCCACACACTCCGGATAGGCAAGATCATGGAGAGACTACAAGCTCATTGGGATGCACGGAGTTCCAGTAGGTTGTCCACATCATCTTGTTATGAGGAGATCCAGTCCCCACAACCCTCCAACCGAGTTGTTTCCCCCTTCCACGAGGGTCTATTCGAAGGGATACTTCTAGGCCATAGAATATCTAGTAGAGGAATTGAAGTCGAAAAAGATAAAGTCGAAGTAACAAATAATCTATTGATACCAACGAATCTACGTGAACTAAGAGGTTTCTTAGGACATGTTGGTTATTATTGAAGATTTATCCAGAATCATGCCTATATTGCTGCAGCCCTTACACAGTTACTTAGGAAGTAAGTTGTGCTTTTTAATCCATAATCATAAACACTCCTTCATCCATGTCTTGAACTAGGGATAGTAATGTAACTACTTGTTTGCACTCTTCGCTCTCAATATCCCTGCAATATTGAGCCTCATGATTACTGCATTTGCAATACTTATAATACATCTTCTTCTTTGACTATGGATTCGATAATTGCTCTTGAATCTGTGTTGACTTCTGGTAGATACATATTGCTTTGAGCCTTTTTTCTTCTGACATTTAGCACCTTTTGTTTTACATATAGAGCATGTGATACAAGATTTGAAAAGCTATTTGAGCTTATTCGATTGTCTTCTTGCAACAACATAGCGATTACTCTTGAGAGAGTTAAATTTGAGTGTGTCATTACGATCATCACCCAGTTTTTGCATGTAGATGACAAACTTGATAACAATGTGATGATTAAATCTTGAGCATCAATAGTTGATCTGACAACTGCCATCTGCTACAAGAGATTCTTAAGCTGGTTAATGTGATTCTAAAGAGAATCACCATTGGACATCTTGAATGAGAAGTATTTCCTTCTAAGATGCAGCTTCAAAGTCATGTTCCTCACATCATATAGTGCACTCAAGATGTCCCATACTTCTTTAGAAGTTTGAGCTTCGGATACATGGCCAATTTGTGTATCTGATATAATGAGAATAATTAGCAGGATGCTTTGCAATCCTCTGATTTGGAGTTCGTTGTGTCATCTTCAAGATTTACATCGACTCCTTTGACAACATCCCAGAGCTCATTGGCAATTAGTAAGGTCTTCATCTTAAATTTTCACAAATGATAATTGGATTCATTTAGCTTGTCTGAAGTGAGACTAGCTTTGCTTTGTGATTCCATTTGAAAGCACAATAACACATCATGGAGATAACGATGTACGCCTCCAATGGATAACGACTTATGCCTAAAATTTTATAATCCATTGCAATTCGACGAGTCGGAATTTGACGCCAATGTCTGATGGTCGACAAATTGTGATAGCAAGTAACTTTTGAAATTGTCGTCGCATTTTGACATGTCGAATTCTGACACGCACAAGTGAATCTATATCAGCAGGTCTAGGGTCTAAGAACTAGGATAAAATTTATAGTTAGAAGAGGACAGAGTAAGAGGGTCACCTCTATTTTTGAGAGTAGGTGTACATGTGTGAGAATCATTTTGAGATTTACAAGTCAATTTATTTAATTCCACTTTAATCTCTTTTAATAAGTCCTTATTGATATCTTCGATAGCTCTATATAGATTCCAAACCCTTACTTTAAACCGAATAGCCCTATTTTTAATTAGATCTACAAATATTCTACAATTTAAAGAGTGTTCTAGCTATAACGGTATAGGGTAAAGGATAAGAGATCTAGAGATCTAGAGTAAGGGTAAGGAGTTTATGATTTACGGCAACGGCTTTAGAGTAAGAAATCTAGAAAAAGGGATTTAGAATAAGTGGTATTTGGGATTTGGGGTTTATTCTATAGAGCAAGGAGATTGGAGTTTAGAGTCTAAGGGTTAGAATAAGGAGTTTGAAATTTAGGGTTTAGGGTTTGGAGTTCAGGGTTTAGGATAAGAAGTTTAGAGTAAGGGGCTTGCGATTTAGGGTAAGAAGTTTTGGGCTAAGTGCTTAGGATAAAGAGTTTGATGTTTAGAATTCAAGATAAAAGGTTTGGTTTGCAATGTAAAGTTTAAAATAAGAGGCTTTAAGGTTAGGCCTGGGGGTAGGGTTTAGGAAAAGGGGTTTAGGACTAAAGAACTAAAGATTAAATAAAGGGTTTTGGATTTAGAATTTAGGGCTTTTTGTCTAGGGTTTAGGTTAAGTTCATACGAAGGAGATTGCAATTTAAGATAAGAATTTTTGGGGCTAGGGTTTAGGGTAAGGGATGTAGGAAAAAGGCTTAAGGGTAAGGGTAAGGAGGTTTTGTGATCTTGGGTAGGGGATACAGGAAAATGAGTTGTGAGCTTCATGCTTAGAATTTGAGGTAAGGATTTTGGAGCTTATGGTTCAAGGTAAGAAGTTTGGAGTTTAGGGTCTAGGGTTTAGGATAAAAAAATGAGAGTTGAGAGTTGAGGATTTAGGGTAAGGTATCTAGAGAAAGAGATTTAGAGTATTGAGCTTGGGTTTCAAGGTATAAAGTTTGGCGTATAGCGTCTGGGATAAAGGATTTAGAGGAGTTTGGAATTTCAGAAAAGAGGCTTGAATTAAGGGGTTTGGAGTTTAGGATTTAGGTTTTGGGGCCTAGAATTAGGGTAAGAGATTTTAAAAAAGGGTTTATGTAAGGTCTTGGAATTCAGGGTAAGGAGTTTTGGGTTTAAGGGTCTAGGTTGGGTTTAAGGAGTTTGGGGTTTAGTGTAAGTGGTTGAGGATTAGCAATTTGGGATTTAGATTTATTTATTAATATTTGGATTATGTGGCATATCTAGATCATAAAACCGACGGTTCTCAAAAGCGTGGGTCCTGGGAACCATGGGGTGAACCGTACCACGGTTCATGAATCGTGGTACGATTTATATAATTAATTAATTAGTTAATAACCAAATTCTCCCCAAAACCCCTCCCAAGCAATTTTTGGTCCTCATTTCATAGATTTCACAAATGATTTCACAAATTTCAAAGATTTTTGGTCCTCATTTAATAGATTCGTCATTTTTGGCCTTTTTTTGGCATTTTTTGGGGGTGAAAAACTTTTAAATAATAATAATTAATAAATTGATTATACGGTTCACCATGGTTCCCCATAAATTTTCTGTGAACCGTATGGTTCTGAGAACCATGGTGAACCATACACGGTGCTCAAATTCTATGATCTAGATATATATTAAGCTATAATATTGAAATACAAAAGTGAGCTGGGAACTTACATCTCTAGATATATCTTATCTAGATAGTCCCTTAAGATTTCCCTTACATTATGACAGGTAAGGTAGGTTACAACCACATATTTCATTATCCAGATAACCTCTTTGGTTGTGAAAAGTTAAACCTTTGTACCACTTACCTTAACATACTTTTCTAAATTGTTTATCATCAAAGTTACCGCTTCATTCTTGGTGAAGAAGGTCACCTAACGATGTAATAGGTAATGTTAATGTTTTGCAGTAACATAGGCAAACCTTCTTAGCCTTGGTGTAATGCAACTTAGAGATGTTAAGCTTTCTCCTAGCAAATATTGTCAGATGTTATTTCTTGTCTCATACCTCAGCTGAACAACAATTTATTCAAGTCTCTATCGGGCTAATAAAGGCGAAAAACTCCTTGTCATAGTGGGAAAGTTTCAAAATAAATAGTTCTAGGTTGAAATTTTTTCTCTCAAAATAGGTGTCATTTTTTTAAGACAATCCATTCCTTGAAGATTTTCATCTTTTATCACATTGCTTTTCTCATCATTCCATATTCGTGGAGCAGGTGGATCTATCTAAAGCAAAAGTTCAAGAACATAAAACAGAGATTTATGCACTAACCATCCCCCTGGCCTTGCCTTTTGACGGACAAAAACTTTCATGAATCTCTCCAAGAAGAAAAACATCCTCCTACATTATATTTCAAAGGGGTTCACTCCGTCTGTTGCAAGTCCAAATCTTATGTTTCTTGATTCACTTGCGAAACATGGATACTCTTTGTCAATGGGTTGCAACCAGGGTTTTCAGATTGACGTAATTACTCATTTTTTTCACAAAAATAACTATAATATTGACGTCACTTACGTGAAAAATCATAATGTCAACAAAAAAATGACCCTTTGGTAATGTTTGGACCAAGCTGTCCGGTGGAATACACCGATGGGCCTCGCTGGGTCCAAGAAAGATGCCCGCCGGGACCGCCGGGTGCCCTATAACATAGCTCTCAGGGTTTAGGTTTACGTTTATGTATTCAATTAATGTGCAATCTTGAATACATTTACAAACAAGCCCGTCGGGTCTCATCAAGCTTCATTAAGGGACCCGACGGGCAACCTATTTGGCCGGTTTAGGCCGGTGGAACGTCAACCCAGACATTATTAACGTTCCAGGGCACCAAAAATAACCTTCAAATTTTTCAAATTTCACTTTACGTAATAAAGTTTTTGGAAACAATCATTGCAATCGTGGAATTATTGGAAAATGTCGCAACACCTTGGGTTTAGGATTTAGGATTTAGGGCTTTGGGTCTAGGGTTTAGGTTAAGTTCATATAAAGGAGGTTGCAATTTAAGATAAGAATTTTTGGGGTTAGGATTTAGGGTACGGGATGTAGGAAAAAGGCTTAAGGGTAAGGATAAGGGGGTTTCGTGATCTTGGGTAGGGGATACAGGAAAATGAGTTGTGAGCTTCATGCTTAGAATTTGAGGTAAGGATTTTTGGAGCTTATGGTTCCAGGTAAGAAGTTTGGAGTTTAGGGTCTAGGGTTTAGGATAAAAAAATGAGAGTTGAGAGTTGAGGATTTAGGGTAAGGTATCTAGAGAAAAAGATTTAGAGTATTGAGCTTGGGTTTCAAGGTATAAAGTTTGGCATATAGGGTCTAGGGATTTAGAGGAGTTTGGAATTTCAGAAAAGAGGCTTGAAATAAGGGGTTTGGAGTTTAGGGTTTAGGTTTTGGGGCCCAGGAATAGGGTAAGAGATTTTCAAAAAGGGTTTAGAGTAAGGTCTTGGAATTCAGGGTAAGGAGTTTTGGGTTTAAGGGTCTAGGTTGGGTTTAAGGAGTTTGGGGTTTAGTGTAAGTGGTTGAGGATTAGCAAGTTGGGATTTAGTTTTATTTATTAATAATTGGATTATGTGGCATATCTAGATCATAAAACCGAAGAATCTCAAAACCGTGGGTCCTGGGAACCATGGGGTGAACCGTACCACGGTTCATGAATCATGGTACGGTTTAAATAATTAATTAATTAGTTAATAACCAAATTCTCCCCAAAACCCCTCCCAAGCAATTTTTGGTCCTCATTTCATAGATTTCACAAATGGTCCTCAGATTTCACAAATGATTTCACAAATTTCAAAGATTTTTGGTCCTCATTTCACAGATTCGTCATTTTTGGCCTTTCTTTGGCATTTTTTTGGGCTATTTTTGGGGGTGGAAAACTTTTAAATAATAATAATTAATTAATAAAATGATTATACGGTTCACATGGTTCCCCGTAAATTTTCTGTGAACCGTATGGTTCTGAGAACCATGGTGAACCATACACGGTGCTCAAATTCTATGATCTAGATATATATTAAGCTATAATATTGAAATACAAAAGTGAGCTGGGAACTTATATCTCTAGATATATCTTATCTAGATAGTCCCTTAAGATTTCCCTTACATTATGACAGGTAAGGTAGGTTACAACCACATATTTCATTATCTAGATAACTTCTTTGGTTGTGAAAAGTTAGAGCTTTGTACCACTTATCTTAACATACTTCTCTAAATTGTTTATCATCAAAGTTACTACTTCATTCTTGGTGAAGAAGGTCACCTAATGATGTAATAGGTAATGTTAATGTTTTGAAGTAACATAGGCTAGAGGCAAACCTTCTTAGCCTTGGTGTAATTCAACTTAGAGATGTTAAGCTTTCTCCTAGCAAATATTGTCAGATGTTATTTCTTGTCCCATACTTCAGCTGAACAACAATTTATTCAAGTCTCTATTGGGCTAATAAAGGCGAAAAACTCCTTGTCATAGTGGGGAAGTTTCAAAATAAATAGTTCTAGGTTGAAATTTTTTTTCTCAAAATAGGTGTCATTTTTTTAAGACAATCCATTCCTTGAAGTTTTTCACCTTTTATCACATTGCTTTTCTCATCATTCCATATTTGTGGAGCGGATGGATCTATCTAAAGCAAAACTTCAAGAACATAACACAGAGATTTATGCACTAACCATCCCCCTGGCCTTGCCTTTTGATGGACAAAAACTTTCATGAATCTCTCCAAGTAAAACATCCTCCTACATTATATTTTAACACATTGAAAGCATTATGTTATTCATTAAAAAAAAATATCACTGGCCAAATACACCATGTGCTTGGCATTTTTCCAAAGGGATTCACTCCGTCTGTTGCAAGTCCAAATCTTATGTTTCTTGATTCACTTGTGAAACATGGATACTCTTTGTCAATGTGTTGCAACCAGGGTTTTCATATTAACAAAAATTACTCATTTTTTTCACAAAATTAACTATAATATTGACGTAACTTACGTGAAAAATCGTAATGTCAACAAAAAATGACCCTTTGGTAATGTTTGGACCAGGCTCTCCGACGGAATACACCGTTGGCCTCGCTGGGTCCAAGAAAGAAGTCCGCCGGGACCGCCGGGTGCCCTCTAACATAGCTCTCACGGTTTAGGTTCAAGTTTATGTATTCAATTAATGTGCAATCTTGAATACATTTACAAACAAGCCCGGCGAGTCTCGTCAAGCTTCATTAAGGGACCCGGCGGGCAACCTATTTGGCCAGTTTAGGCCGGTGGAATGTTAACCCAAACATTATTAACGTTCCAGGGCACCAAAAATAACCCTCAACTTTTTCAAATTTCACTTTACGTAATAAAGTTTTTGGAAACAATCATTGCAGTCGTGGAATTATTGGAAAATGTCGCAACACCTTGGGTTTAGGATTTGGGATTTAGGGCTATGAATCTTAAAACTAAAATTAAGATATCCAAATCAAACATCATATCTAAAGTCTTGTTCCAAGTATTTTTGTTAATTGCAACATGAAATAAAAAACACAATAAGTTGATATTAAATGTAACATATCATGGTAGGGTTCATGCATTAACTCAACTAGATGCATCAATTGACCAAAACACTTGTTCCCATTGAATATATAAAATGTATTTTGATATTTACAAGGTACATGCTTGAGTTTGGCTCTAAACCTTTTGTACACATCTTGGAAGAGGACGATTGAAGCTATATTTGATGAATAGCCACATTCAATAGAGTTGAAATTCCAATAGAATCTAGTGCAGTATGTAGATCACATCACACAATCACCATAGCCACTCCTCACAAACTCTCAAAGATGGCACAACAAAAGTTAATAGATTACAAAGAGAAAATTGTACATATAGTAAAGCCCCAACATGCATGGGCTCCGACAAGTGTCAACTCATTGAAATAGGCAGCTGTCTAACTAATATGCCCAACATGGGCTAAAAGACTGACAAACTTAGGACATGCCCCTGAGTATAGCACATGCCATAAAAAATACATTGTACAAGCTAATTTCCCTATGTGTGGCTACTCGGCTAACCCAAGTAGTCGTCTACGGGACAAGTGCCTGACTGATATAATGATAGTGGGTCACGTCCCAATCACTACAGAAAATAGTAAACTGACTAACTGTACATTTATTACAATATCACATTTGAAGCTTATAATAATGAATTAGATCAAAACTGATTTCTAACTCTCTCCCTGAAGCTCAAATGTGATAAGAGTGAAAAACAATATTTTGTAGCAATGTTTGGAGTGTCCAAAAGATGCTATGCATGTCCTGCTACTCTATACTTAACTCACACTCAAGCACACCAACAAACCACCAGGTTTGACTCAGAAAGTGTCATGCAAACACACATGCAAACACAATGCTCATACAGAGAGTCTACCATACTTTCGACCAACAAACTCGTCCCCATCCAACTTGAACACAAGTGGACCACATGAGAGACATGGCTCAAACTGAGGAAATCTCACTGCCACCATGAGACTTACATCCTCCATCTAACTAGGCTGACATCCTATCAGGCACATACCTGTAAAGCTGACATAAACCTGAGGAAATCTTACTGCCACCATAAAATTGTACCCTCACCAAATAGACAACTAGTAGACAATGACAAGTCAATGAGCATCAAATGATTACTTTGATTCTAACGTAGCAAATGCACAATCACATAAAACTCCGACTCAGGTCTAGACTCCCGTGACAAGGTAACATGCAAGTACACATTCATGCAAACCAACACGAATACGTCAAATACATGACCAGACTTGGGCAAACTATGGTATCTTGTCATAGCACCACCTGTCACCTGTAGATCTGCTGCTGTTACACCACTGGTCACCAAATCAGGTCCTTAACCATGGCCTGCACCTGTACCAATATGCCCTCATGTCCAAGCATATCACATAGATGTCCTCATACATCATCCAAAATTAACCATCTCGAACCAATGAAAGCTCCAAGCCTCATCTCTGATGTATCTCCCAAACAAAACCATGCTCCAAGATGCTTTGCCTTGACATCCTGTCCAATAAGCCCTGAAAGCTGATCCCCATCCATTCTCCATGCTCCAAGCACAAGAGTCTATCAAGAACTCACTGAATGAATGTACACAAACCTCACCGTAGGCTATACTTGAGCAGCTCGCCCATCTCCCAAAGACCTCGCCATTGAAGCCAATATCCAGAACTAGCTCCCTGTTGTAATGCCAACCTGTACTCCCAAATGAGCACACCATGAAGTCCTCTCCATCACCGTCCACTCCAATAGATTGCTAGCAAGACACTCACCACAATGTTTGCCCTCTGATCACAACCCGTGCGATCTCCATCTGCTCTCTAGCCTAGAGTTGGCTCCTAAAGCTTCATGCTTTGCCCATTTACATTTGCAGCTACCTGATTCCATCATGAATCCCACTCGTAAGTCCTGTCCATCAAATGACTCAAGTCCAATATGAAATAGCTCTCCCCTGATGATCATCTCATGTCATCCTACAGTGGTATCCCTAATAGGTATCCCAATGCCATCCCTGATCACAAAGATCCGAGCATCTACCCTATAGTGCCCACCTGTATTCCCCCAAGCTAGCTGCAAGCTGCTCCTATGAATGGTTCCAAACCACTGAGAATACACTGATATGTGAACTCCAAAGCCACCATCAATTCCCTCACATGATTGTGCATGCCAATATCCCTCCAAGTGAATTTGTGAGATCTTCCATGGCCCAAACTAAACGATCTACACCCTACTATGAGAGCGTTCCTCCAAAATGCCACTTGACGTTGGTTGGTTCAAACCCCAAGAGTTGAACTTGATCACAAGAATTTTTCACCCGCAACCGGCATACCATGCTTGTGATTGCTTGCCCTCTCAAAATTGTCACCAATCATGAGTAGTCATGCTGCCAAACTGCACTTTCGTCGCCAAAACTAGCTTTCTCCACACAATTCCACTACCATTCACCCCCATATTGCATTTTCCACTACCAAAAACCTTGATACCCTTTCAGAAGTATGCAATAATGATTCAAAAGTGATTATGCCTCATTGTACCACCCTGTAGCTGGTTTCACCAGCCAAAAATTGCTCCAAATTTGGACCTATGATACTCAAATGGCGAATCTAGCCCATCACTAGGTCACCTGCACTCCGCTCAATAGAATGTTGATGAAAACTCCCCCAAACACATTTCTCCCTACTCTGCGACGTCACTCTGTCCGCTGGCTCTGAGCAGCCAGTATCAGGGGGTCATTTTGGTCCAAGGATGGCCAAAATAGATCCCTTCTAGGCAAGGATAGGACCTTCGACAAAATTAGCTTGCAAAATAACTTGTTCTTCATTTTGGAGATTCTTAATGAAGTGAAGTTCACTTTGAACTTCGGGTCCCTTCACTGCATTTCTTTTGAAGATTTTTAATGGGAATTCTTAAGAGCTGGCCTTCATAGGCCCTTTCAAATACATCCATGTCATTGCTTAGCATCTTATGGCCCACGTTGCTCCCTGAGAAGTCAATCTCAACCATCCATTGCACTGTCACCCGATCCTACAGTTCAAATGCTCTCTGTGCACTGAACTCATTTCTTATATGCAGCAAAAGCTTACGGCCGCCAGCTGCTCCTACGGATTGGAGCACGCGACACCTTCTCTCTTTCTTCCTCCCTTCTAAACTCTCTCCAAGGTTTTACAACTATGGAGACTGATCTGATTGTAGCCCTTTGGTTAGGTTCACATTAGCTATTGCCATTTACAGATCTAAAATAGGTTGCCTGCAGTGGAAGATCCATGCCTTTTCACCCTACAAACCCTAGCCAGCAAAGAAAAGAGATTTCTTGGGCTTTTCTGAGCCTTTTGTTGAGCTTGTTCTTGTAGCTACCACCACCACAAAGGTCGCTCTACCTCTGGTGTTCTGAGGCAATTTACGGCTTCTTGATTGGTGCTCAATTGACTACAAATATTTTTTCTGAGAAAGCCTTCAATAGCTCAATTTTCTCATATTTCCACCCAATCTGCTCCTTCAAATTTCTATGGCTCTCTATCACTGCTCTTTGCAGACCCCTTAATGTTCTTGAGATCACAGTACATTGGGTCTATAAATGGTAGATCTCCTATGGCCTTTTTAATGGTATCTCTCAGTGATATGTAGGAATTTAACTCCCCATAACTGGAAGTATTCACATTTATTGCTCTTCAATGAAAATCATGCATAAGAGTGCTATAACAAGACTACCATGTAGGATCAAAAATTTCCTCACTAATGCTTCTTGCTCACATGCATTGTTCAAAAATTTCTTAATTTTTTTTGCGCATTGCCTTTCCTTGTTTAAAGAGATTCTTACCCATTGTTTTCTCTCATATCAATCATCTTCAATCCAGTCTATCTGGTTCAGGGATAGTTGCATGTGCATACGAGTTGTCCTGATCATGGTTTAATTCTTATCCTATGATAGTGTGTTCCAACCATCATAAGTTTAATCCTTACTCCTGTGTTCCAAGGAGATGAGGGTTATTTGCATTAACTAACTCAAAGAGACGTCCACCCGATACAGTTAGCAATTTATAGCTATTGCACTATTTTCTTGAAACTTGATTTCTTTTCAAACTGAAAAACTTTCTAAAATGCAGCCATGCACACTCAACACTTCATTCATAGAATGATGGGAAAAACTTTGAGATAACTTCTAATCGTGAAAACAAGAGATATAAAGCTGGGACTTTAGCGCTTCATAACACATACATTTCATACTTGATTCCCTTAAAGACACATAAAAATCTCTAATAGCATATAGCCCATGTGTTTTTTGAATATTGTACAAACTCATCATTTGATCTGTCATCAAAAAGGGTATGAATACTCACATAAATTATTCACATTCCAAGGAAAATCAAAGGCTCATAGAAAACTATGATGAACTAGTGCCATATGCCTACAACACATATAATCATAACATATCTCAAAGATTTTACTCGCTTGTATTAACAACTTGAAAAGAGTCACGGTTCTTCCTCCAGCTCAAGCTTATGGAAAATCAAAAACCAATCGAACATGTTGAAGATGTGCCTTGTTTGTTATTGTCAAAGCCTTGCACTCAACGTCTTTGGTTAGATGTCATGCTGGCCACTCATTCTTTGCTTCGAATTCTCATCCAACAAGTTCATATATGATGTGTTACTTGCACAAGTAGTAATCAGGAGCTGCTCCCCTGACTACTAAAATGCTTCAAGTAGCAACTAGTAGAAAGCCCTCTCAAGTGAAATATGGATCTCAATGTATAGCCATAAGAAGAACTACAAAGATTGGCTCAAAATAATAGGCTCTATTGTACTTGAAAGAGATTAGAGTTGAGAAGGATTCCCTTTAGAATATCATGTGGCAACTTACCTCACTATTCTCCAAGTGTCATTTGAGTTGCTTTTGCTTGTTGATGTGGATGTAGATGTCAAATGCCCCTTCTTTTCACAAAAAGAAACACTTGAGTTTGGATTTGTCTTTTTGATGCTCTGACTTCAAACTTGATTGTGTTACTTCACTCTTTGCTTGATCCTTCACTTGGTTATTGTTGGATCCATTGACTTTCCATTTTCATTTGCTAGAGTGATTGAGCTTCTTATCACCATCATGCAAGGATAGAGAACCCATCCTATTGTTGACATGTTGCACTCTACACTCCTTGGCCAGAAAGACACTATCGATTTTGTTAATGCAAAGAAGTCATCTTGGACTGTAAAAATTTGGAAGTTGTCATTTCCAAGTCCATTAGGAAATGACTTGTACTAGTTTTTTTTTTATCTTGGATCTTGTCACCTATTGAAGAAGCCCTTTGTTAAGTGATCCTAAGCACATATTCTTGTGCACTCTCACACCTATTGAAGAAGCTCTTTGTTAAGTGATTTGATCCTAAGCACATATTCTTGTGCACTCTCATCACCTCTTCTCATGCTTTGAAGAACATGATTTCCTAGCATAAGAACTCTTGAGGTATTATTGGACTCATATATAGCTTTTATAGAGTCCCGAGCTTCTTTGGTCAAGGTGTAAGTTACAACCTCTTTAAGAAGATCATGACTTACATTCATTTTTATGGAATTTAGTGCAAATCTAGCTCTCTTCTTAGATTCCATCAACTCTTGTCCACCTTGAGGTTCCTCCTCACAAAAAAAAGAGTCAAAAAGATCTTGGAGTACCAAAAGTGACTCCATTTTGACCTTATAATTGAGTAATTTGTAGGGTTAAGCCTCTCACTAGACTCCAAGAAGAATGCACCAATAGATCCCATCTTGATTCTATGACTTGTACTTAAAAGCACTTCTCAGCCCTCAAACTATGTTCTTCTAAAAAATTTCTCTCTTTTTCAACTTGATTTATGTCACTTTGACACAAAGAGAAATATCAATGTGATCTTTAATCAAAAACAAGCTTCTGCATTTTTACAAATCTTACCTCACGAAAAATGAATGAAATTTGAATTCTAGAGATTCAATTGATCTCATTTAAGCTGAATGACTCAAAAATAGACTTCTAGCTATTCTAAGCAATTTAGAAGCCTATAGTCTTGGCCCTCACACTTCTATCAAATCTCTCCAAAAATCAATGATTTTGACTTGACTAGTACAAGGTTGTAGTATACTCTCTCTCCTTGTTACATCCATGTCCTGTATATAGGACTTGACATAATCCTAGACTTGGATATCCGATATTCCAGTGTACAAATTATTAGTTATTCCACGTCATTCTGGACTAGGCCAAAAATGTAATTAATAATCTTATGAGGGCCCAGGTGCTCTAATTGGATCTATGTAGCTTTTGCATGGTGATTGATGTGATAATTTTCAACTAGTTTTGCTATTTTTGTATATTTGGCAATTGAGGCCAATTTTCATATTACACTTAGAGTTTGACTTTTCAATGTTATATTATTCTTACAACATTTAAATAAACACTTTTTGAAAGTTTGGGAAAGTGTAGTACACGAGTTTTAGTAGATTCAATTTGAATGAGGAGGCATTTGAATCTAGTCCACATTAATGCTAGCGTTGTTACGCCACATGCTTAAGTGTAATTCCATTGCAGAGCTAATGACATGGCATTCAAGCCACTTTCTCACATCCATTCTGACCATTCAAATGCATCTCATTGTGCATTTGGTAGATGAGGTGGCCATTGCAAGTACATCAAATACTTGCGTCAATTGACTATTCGTAGTCCATCCTAGACTATTGCTATTGTGGTAATTCCCATGTTCTCTCACTATCACTGATCCATTTTTCTAATTCAGGCACTATACATAGCATTTGGATGTTTTTCTTGGAACAATTCATGAAAACATTGAAGGCTTCGTAAGACAAAAAGCAAGGTCCGAGGGTAGCACGACGGAAGAATGGCTAGTGCAAGAGTCCATGGTTTACATCATGGAGTTCCTTGCTCATAGTGAGTGAACCCTTTACGGAGAAGGTAAATAAGTTTCGTATTCTTAATAGCGAGGAAAAGCAAAAGTGGATTTTGATATATGAAGATGCCAAGGCTCATAGACAAACCGCTCGAGCCACTTTCAGGAGAGGGCATAGAAGACAACCATATCCACCTGACCTTGCCCTTCTACCCAAGGACATGATGTTTGATTGGCTGTGTGAGGCCCTTAGAGAAGCCTCGACAAACAACCAGCAAGTAACAGAGAGAGAGCAAGAATATGCAAGGGGGTGCGATTTACATGTAAGCTATGATGATCATCATTCACATATTCATTAAAACATTTGTACGTGCAATTTTGTACATGTTTGTTGTATCCCTCATCCTGTTTTGTACAAAAAATACAATGCACTATATGGACGCATGGAAGACACTTTCGAACGAAGCACATTGACAAAAATAGAAATATGTACAATTGTGGAGTCATGGAAAGTTTTACCCAAGAGAGTCGAGCAAACACAATGGACACCAATTTACTCTCTTCTCAAATTGATTAATTGTGGGACCTTCAATGACATCCTCGAAGTTGGATTTAGACAATTCAGCTTTTTCATATTTGATGTCAAATGGTTCAATGTTATTTGCAATGGTCCCAATGCAACTGTTAGGAAAGATGAGATTGTTTATTTTGCCATTGACTCTACCAAGCTTTGGATAGATCAAAGCGATACATTTGTTTTTCCTCAACAATGTGAGTAGGTACATTTCTTCATGTCTTCAAAAAGTCTATGCTCTTTTGTTTTCAATCAATCGATTTTCAGTGTACTACAAAAAATGTATATTGTGTATAGTAATAACCAAGCAACTGTAACATAGTTATGAATACTAACTACGAGTCAACGTTTATGGTAACATTGATCAATTACAGATGGGTCTTTCACCCCGATCGTTCAGATCCCAAATAGTGGTACGTGATTCAAGTCGTTTCTCGAAGTAATTTTTTATTTGAAGATAAAGATCTTGTGGAGGACAAGGCGCTACCAGCTGATGCACCTCATGAACAAGATCGTGATGACGGATTCGATGGCACATTTTTGGAGAATGATCATGTGCAAATTTCACAAGCTAATGATGATGTTGAGCGTGATGCATCATCATTGGATGGATCGACGACACACGACACACCTTCTCTATCTCACTCGTTGCCACCGTCGCCATTAGCTTTTGAAGATCAGCTTGTTAATGATGAAGCTATAGGAGATATTATGGTACAATTAAAGATAGACTCATTTGGTTTTTCGGATTTGTCGCATGATGATGCGGCAAATGATAACGATGAACCACCAAATGAATAAGTAAGACAACACCATGTATTTCAACTCATTGTAATATTAATCATATTGCTAACAGATGCATTACACTTTATTAATTCACTAGTTGACATCGAACAAGAAGTCGATGCATTTGAGTACAAAATTTGTGATCATCATTTTTCTGTGATACATAAATTTCTTTAATTCACTTGTGGATATGGCAATCGATGCTATGTAGTTTGCATTTTCAACCGTGGATAGGCAATGAGCAACTACCAATCTAGTTCATCCAAAGATAATTTTATCCAAGAGTGTGGGCATTGATGCTTTGTCTCAATTACCTGCAAATACTTTTTTCATCAATTACTTCCATCCTTCACCAGTTTAATGCCATTATGGAGAATCACCTACAGACTAATTTTTGGGACTCAAAAATATTTTATGGTGCAATTTTATTACTGCTAGAACTTCTTTGAAATGGTTTTTAGATAAGTCGCAATCCATCAAGCACCACACCTCACCAATAAGGAACATAGTTATGGGCTGGAAGTGCCCATATTTTTCCCAATATGCTGGCACTATAAATGACGAACAATTGCCTCAAAACACATAAGTGAAGCAAGTCCCTTAAATCTATGATATGAGTGCATTAACAGAGGAATCGATGACGGTTGGCTGAAATATCCTTAAATTGGTTCTAAAAAAATATGGGATGATAGTTGAAAAAGTACATCTATTTCAATATTGCAGACCGGGGTTGATTATTAGTTTCTTTTGCAGGTAGCAGCAGTCTACGGTATTGGCGTGCATGCCCAATTTGGTGGTGTTCCAATTGTTAGAGGTAAAGCCAACCTTGCACTGGTTGTCTTTGGCAAACACTGCTGGTGGCATTTTCTCTACACAATATGAACATGTCCACTACTGTTCTTGTTAACGCACAAGCAGTAGCAGGACTTAATGAGGTCAGTTGCGATGCTGACAATGTAATGGTAACTGACAATGTGGTATCTGCTTTGGGAAAGATTTATCAATTCCAAAGAGAGTTCATTGATGTTGCACATGTTTGCGACCAGCGTTTCAAGCTTTATGTGCAGATATTGGAAAGATAAATAAAGTAGCAAGAAATTACTTGATAACATCATGGTTTTTATAAGCTCCACTATTAGAAATGGTTCTGAGTAGTTCTTTTCTTTGAACATGCTCGGGTAGGAATTTCATATTGTTGTTTTCCTCCTTTGAATCTTAATACTTTGGCCTCACTTACTACTTTTAATCGACTTCATATAACCTAAGAAATTGTCGTTCAATCCACTTCTTCCATTGCAGTATTTGATGATAGTCTACTGTTGGGGACTAGAAATCCGGCAAGTCTCCTGCATAGGATCATAAAAAATGATGATGATTTTGTCCATTCTACAAGCAGACTGGCAAGGTATAGTCCTATGATCAGACATAACCTATGATTGCAAATGTGCGTTCACATAACCAAGACTCATTCCCGTAAACATACATGATTCCAATGAGACATATGATAGCTTATCACGAGCCCGAATAACTTGTATTTGATAGCTTTATTACTCTAATCCATACATCATCAGGATACATAACCCAACAGAAATCATCTATTCTTCAATTAGTAAACTGGAAAATAAGTTGACGCGATGCTGGATATGCACGATGCAAACAATATGCTTCATTGCAACGGTCACGAGTCATAGACTCAATTAACTTCTGCAATTTCTGCATTTCGAGTATAATTCAATGGGCCGCTCCAGACTGCAAGCCTGTTTTACATTTACGTTTTATAGAAAATAGAGACGCATCAAAAAACTCAATGTTCTACCAGTAAGTGACGAAAATCATCTGTGAGAGTTTCTTTGTAATGAGAAATATGCCATTCCTTAATAGAATTGTTGTCCACTGAAGGTTTGACCAAACTGCCAATTTAAAGGGGCAACATCGTAAGAGGTTATTTTCCTTCCATCGGCTGTCGTGACTTGAAAGGATAAACTTTGACCTACCAGCACAGTGTCACATTCCCAATTTTGTCCCCAGTTCCGCTTCATGCTAATCCAACCCGTCTCGCAGCCTTTAACTGAAACATCAGATACGTCGCCCACGCCACCCACATTACTGACCAACACGAGATTAAACCAGGGGTTGCCGTTGATGGTGAAACGCATACCTCCTTGTTTTTGGCATGGCACTCTGCAGGCATCAGTCACATATTTCAGTCTTTTCACGTCAAAAGGTCCGTCCTAAAATTTTAAAATACTACCCTCTAGAAGTGTCGCCTTTAACGAATATCTTACAGGAGTATAAGAAGTGCAATATCGTCATTTCTTTGAATGGATGTATCCCGGTCATACCGAATGCTGACATGTACTAGCATCCGTTCTCAATTATTGAAAGCAAATAAATTTTAGTTCAAGGTCTAACAGACCACCCAAGTGCAAAAATAGGTTACGATTGTTGGGTTATGTAGAAAAGAGCAGCTACTGGAAACTAAGAGAGTGCATGGAAACTAAGAGAGCACAGGCAGAGAGAGATAGAGCATTAGACGTCAACAAACACACATGTATTTTGCTTGACACCAACAACGATAATTGTTGAGCGGTAATTTAATTGTAGCTTGACTGGAATTATAGTAATAGCTTAAGACAAACGTCAGTAAAGTCAAATGAAATATGCAACATTCGGAAGCTCGCACTGTATATCTAGATAGGCTAGACCGACCAATGTCTATAAGCTGCTACCTTCAATAGAGAACAGGGACAATGCCTGCACGCCAAAAAGCGATTTGAGAGAACGCCGGCTGTGACATATCAAAGTGCTCTCTCGGAAGGTTGCACCAACCTCCATCGTCATTCGGAAGTAAGTATTTTGGAGGGCATAACTTTGTAGCAGTAACAAACACAGATGGATTTTCAGGGTTGCACCACTGGGTATCGTTCTAACACTTGATTTCGTAGCATCCTCCACAAACTGCGCCGTTGTTGAATAGTACGGTGCTGAGTGCTGCTCTATTTGTACCATAACCCTGGCTGTAGAGGTTGCCATATCTGCATGCACCATCTAATCACAGCAAGAGGAAGCATGACTGGCAGAGTGTCATTAACCAATTTAATGTTCAAAGTACTGTAGCTGTTATACAATGTGTGCCCTACTTGCAGAGGTAAAGCGAGTGACTTACCCATTGTGGCAGTTGCGTCCCTGCCTCCATAGAAAGTAGCATGTGCCTCATTCCAGTGCCTTCAAGACGGTTCAGATGAATATCGTGCTTGCAAA
Organism: Diphasiastrum complanatum; assembly: GCA_029204225.1. Taxonomy (NCBI): domain Eukaryota; kingdom Viridiplantae; phylum Streptophyta; class Lycopodiopsida; order Lycopodiales; family Lycopodiaceae; genus Diphasiastrum; species Diphasiastrum complanatum. The sequence goes on from CM055108.1 coordinate 25,746,471, forward strand.
TCCTGGCAATAGCTTAGAATTAACATCGTCGCCAATGAAGCTGGTAGTGCCATGAAATGATCCATTGTCCTGTCACAAAAAGATACACAGGGACACTGCCACAGAACTGCGTCACCTATATCAAAGGTTAAGTTCTAAATAAACCGAATAAGAAATGCATCAGGGATGGTAATGAAATGCCGTGGAACCTCTTACATTCCTCACTGATAGTACGCTTACCTTATAGCAATGATGTTTGCGAGCGCCCAAGTCCAACCACAATCACAGTCTTTGCACGTAGATGTGTCCTCCTGCTTGCTCAGTAGGTATATCGACAATCTAGGGCCGGTGCTCTTGAGAGTGGCAGGAGGATGATGACGATAATATTACACGAAAATGGTGAAAGCCATAGTGAACGGGAACAAGAGAAGAGGATCACTTTTTTAATTTTCAAAACTTTAGGGCTCATACTGATTATCCGGACATGCGACGATTGAAATGGCGCCAAATAAATAATTCAAAAATTGCATCAACTATACTATTGATTTTTTGGTTTTGGTTTTTGTTTTGCGCTCAAATACAAAAATGTTATGCTCATTTGGTGCAGTCTATGCCCCACAGGTCAAGTGGAAATTTTAAAATCCCATTATCATGGGGATGCAGTAGAGTCAAAATGAAAGTTAAACAACAATAAGGATTGCAGATGCATACAGTAGAAGGGGATGGAGATGGAGATGGGAGGCAAAGGAGATACAAGCCTAAAATATGAAGCTGATTCAGAACCAGTTGTGAGAGATGTTGGTTATCAAGTCGAGAGTCGCCACTTTATGTGTGGCTATCATTTGAAGTCAAAAGGCAAAATGTACAAGTATGATTTTGAGCATTACACGAGCTCCTGAGTACAAAAGGGCCTTTTGAAAAGATACTTTTATTTTTTTTTCTAATTTTTGCTTTCACTTGGACCAATCAAAAGACCCAAAAATGAAATCTACGTAACGTAGCTTATCAAGACTAGCAATTTGGCTGGTAATTTCTGAATTTTTTAAATTGCCGCCGGGCAGCTCTTACACATATGATTGGTTGGCTTGTGCTGCCCGTAGAGTACAATGCTGCTCCGAATCAACTTCTTGAAGTTAATTACTAACCCGAAATGGTTAGAAACAAGGCCACAGTTACAAACTAGTTTATAATAGTAACAACATTGATTGGATATTGTGATCAGATTAATCTTGCATAGTTACAATTAGCGTCAAAGTTTGAATTATGTGTGTGTGTGTGTGTGTGTGTGTGAGAGAGAGAGAGAGAGAGAGAGAGAGAGAGAGAGAGAGAGAGAGAGAGAGAGAGAGAGACCGAAAACATGGCATCAAGGAGACCGAGATCCAGAATAGATTTTGTCATTCTTCACAATGAGAAAGACGAAGCAAGAAATTGGATACCAAAAAAATACGTCAAAAAAACATGGATATTAATGCATCCATCAAAAGGACCATTTAGAAAGAGAAAATGATCCAAGTTATGTTTCAGGTCCTATTGGAAAGCTAGGATTCTTGACTTTAGAGCATCGCCAGGTGGACAATCCATTTCAGAGGTGTTAGTTCAACATGTTTATATGCATTCCGAGTTGAGTATTCAATCCGTCAATCAAATGATCATAAAAGATGCAATTGTAAGTATCTGAATCATTGCGGTTTTATTTTTATGCAACTAAATTCAACTCTATTCTTTTATGCAATTATTTTTATTTAGCATACTGAATTTGGATATCTATTTGGAAACGCATATCTATTTTATCATGTAGATTTATATCCATCAAATATAAAGGAATGGGAGCCCACACAATTAATTGCAGGTATATTGGATGTCATACATTCAGATATAGGAAAATTGGAGTACAAAGGCCGATCTTCAAAAGAACTTGCCGACAATGGAATCTATTTTTATGAATCAGTTTACATTCTGGATACACGTAGAAGATCTAGAAACCTTGAGGCCCTTCCACTTCCAAGGTTGGATAGTGATGAATGGATTACTCCTGACAACATTGTTTTAGAATCATTTCGATGCAAGGTCTTTAATGATGTGAAGAATTCTATGAAAATAAGTATTGGGTCCCAAAAATGTCCGATTAAGTTGGTTTATTTCTTTGAATGTATTTGTTGATTTTTTTTTTATTGCAAATGTGCATAGAACACCAACATTATTTGTTTGTAAGGATTTGTTAGATATGATACATTGTCAACCAACTCCGACAATCGGCAGCTGAGCAAACCTCTGACACCGGAGCCGGAAATAGGAAATTTAATTTCGCGTGGATATTCCACGCCATAATATAATTTAAAAAAAAAGACTCAGCTTTTGCGTAGATATCCGGTATGCATACGAATAAGTTTCTGGATTTTGCGTGGATTATCCACGCGTGGATAATCCCCGCAAATTTTTTTGACCAAAAAAAAACATTTGGCGCGAACCAAAATGTGGTTTGCTCCTAAATTAGAGATCAACTTTCTTTTTCTGTTGTGTGAGAGAGAGAAAAAGAGAGTATAGATGAGAGTGAGGATGAGATGGGGATGAATGTGAGTGAGAAGATTGATAGTGTTTAGGGTTTTTAGTTCATTGATGGATGTTAATAGTATGTGTTTTGTGATCATAAGTTTTAAGATCTTTTTTGTTTGTGATGTAGGCTTGGAAATCAAAAATGAAAACAAGAGCAAGATCACTAGCAAGGAAGCAAGCAAGCAAGATCTATAGAGCTTGGAAGAGCAATAGCAAGCAAGAACACTAAAAACTAGATTAGCAAAAATCTATAAAACTTGAAAGCAAAAGAAGAGGAGCAAGAATGCTCGCGAAAATGCTGTTTTAATGACTTTCAAGTTTCACGTGGATTATCCACGTAGAAGTTATCCACGCGTGGATAATCCACGCGTGGATGTTCCACGTGATTTTGTTTCCCTCTCTTCACACGTGAGAGGGTCCTCCACATGAGCTTGCATGCTTTAAATGTCATTCAATATTCTCATAATCTTTTCTAAATTTTATGAGAATATTTTATTGTAGGATTTTATATAAAATATATTTTTTAATATGACGGAACATAAAAAAATCAATTCAAAGATCATTATGGTAGTATTTAATTGTTAAAACAAGTTTTATATTGTTATAAATTTTATTTTTCTTGAGATTTGATATACAAGACAAAATCATGAGATAAGAAATAGTACGTATTATTATTAAACAAGTAGTTTAACAAGTTTTTTAAGATTTTATGAAATAATATTATGTCAAATCGGTGATGTCATAAAACATTTAGTTTATTAATAATCTAGGTGTCATAGATTTGATATAATTGGATGGCATAATTATATGGTCAAATAGAAAAAATTTGTTTTTGTCATGTGGCCTCTTAAATGGTTGCATGGAGTCATTTAGATTCATGATCAAAAGCATTTATGTTATATTGAGGACCTTAGTGATATGTGACCTATATGATATATCTTTTTAATTGTTGGTGTGTGACTTGTATAACCTTGTATGAAATCATAGTAATTAGTTGAAATACTTTTGCAGAAGAAGGAACATAAGTTGGTTTCAAGGAAAAGAGTTACAAGAGAGATCGAGAATATTATTGATAGGATAAATCACATGAATATTGATTTTGGATTATCATTGGGCTTAGATGATGTTCTTGTTGATGATGACCCCTTGCATGATATAATTAGTTCATCAATGCCTTGTGATTCGATCCATGTCTCCAAATCTCTAGAATGTTCCCTACACCCAACCACACCTATCCTGGGTGTTGCACATGAGTCCTCCACAATACTCCAGGTGGATTCCACAAGCTTGACCACCCCTTCAAAAAAGAGAACACGTCTTGGACATATTATGACTAGTATGAAAGATAATTGCAAATTACTACGCACTGTTGATGTGTCAAAAGACATTCCAGGTTCTTTGTTTGACCTTCCTCTTCCACCTAGCTTGCAACCATTAGTAAAAACTTTCATTAGAAGTAGATATTCGTGCTGGTTACTCCAATCACCATTATCATTAAATGAAACACCATTTACGTATTGGGGTCGAATGTACATGATAATGCCTAGTGAACACTTTTCTGAGGCTGGTTTGGGCCTTTTTGCATTGAGTAGTATTGAGGTCCCTCTAAATAGTGTTGTGACATTGATGCCATATGCAGGACTCAATACAATTGGGGTGATTGGCATGCTTTGTGTCATCACCAATGGAGGATGCAAGTATATGGCTTGAATTCAAATGCTTGTTCTTTAGAGGAGCAACGCATGCAAGGAGGCAACATCTCAAGGGCAAATCGTACATACATTGATGGACGTCTAGATGTGCATGGAAACAGTGCTGCATATATAAATAGTTCCATTGGCCACCCTCTATTGACGAAGTGTGATTTTGAAGAATGCACCAATGGAAAAGAAGAATATTTTACTAGGAATGTAAAGGACACTTATGTAATGGTCTGTGCCACTAGATCTATCAGTTTTGGGGAGAAATTGTTCATCAAGTATAGTTTCAACCGTCCTCTACCCAAATGTTTGCAAAAGACAATAAGTCAAATGTGAAGATTTAAATTTTGTTGATATGCAGAAATGTATAATCCATGCATCTTGATTGTATTTGGTTTGTGTCATTAAATATGTCAAATGTTAGAAGCATTATTCGTCATTTGCCTAGATGTTTACATAAAATAATAAGTGAAAGCTAATGAATGTGAAATTCATAAATATGTAAATATGTAAAAGCGTGCAATTCTTAGAGTTCATCGAATGTTAACAAGTTGAAAAGAAAAATGGTCTAATAGATACATTGGTATATTCATACTTTTTAAACAAAGAGGTAATTTATATTCATATGCAACATTTAGATCTATCAAGTATTGGGAGGAAATGTTTATCAAACATTGTTTCAACCTACTTCTTTTTATTTTGGTATATAGGATTCTTCATCCTCATTTAGCGTTGGAGACAATAATCCTCGTAATGGTCGACATAGACGATGAATGCAATACAATGGTCCTCATATAAAGCAATTACCTCGTTGTCTACGTCAAGGCTTAAAAGAGATGATGGAAATTGATGAGCGCATTAATCAAGAGACTAATGCATCTAAATCTAGCTCATCTAGATCTACTTCTTCCCAAACAAGTTTCAACAATGAAAATGAGCTTCCAATGAATGATGAATTTGAAATCATGGGAGACATGTTGGATTATATGTATGAGAACAATAGTGCAGCTAGATACAATGAGCAAGACGAGGAGGAACTTTTGTCTAAGAAGAAAAGAAATTGTGAGAAGAATCAAAGACCGCATTGTATCTAGGAGCAAAGACATCTCGTTTGGCAACTTCTCTACTTCTATTTAAATCTTCAAGCCAAATAAAGATGGATTGACCAAAGCCTCACATCATTATTTGAGTAAAAAAAAAATTCATCTACTTGTCATTTTTGCTTTGAAACAAAATTTACAATTTGGACATCCAGTGATAATTTTTTTACAATGACTTCTTTTGTCATGTATAGACTATTGAAAAACAAAATTCTCCCAAAAGGGAATGTCATGCCTGAGACAAGAGATGAGGCACGAAAGATGTTGTGTAACATCGGGATGGACTACAAGCAATATCATGCATGTCCAAAAGATTGTATTTTAAATCGAGGAAGGTACGAATCACTCAAGAAATGTCCCATTTGTGATACTCCTCGATATAGAGATAATTTGCAAGGGGCAACAATTGCGTGCAAAGTTTTACGACATTTTCTAGTAATTCCACGATTGCAACGTTTATTTCGTTCTAAATCTGTTGTACAACTTATGACTGGCATGCACACCATACCTCTACAGATGGGATGATGAGGGTACCTTTAGATTCACCTGCATGAAAACACATCAACAAAAAGTATCCAAGCTTTGCCAATGAGTCAAGAAATGTGAGATTTGGTCTTGCAACAAATGGTGTGAACCCCTTTGGTGTACGAGCAACTACGTGGTCCATTTGGCCTGTTTGCTTGGTAAATTATAATATTCCTCCTTGGTTGAGTACGAAAAAGGGACACATTATGTTGGCACTTCTAACTTCTGGCCAACGCAAGGTTAAGAACATGGATGTGTATCTTGAGCCGCTTATTGACGAGTTGGAAGATTTGTGGAAGGGGATAAATGCATATGACATTTTGCGCCCCTTACATGAGAGGAGTTTACACTACATGCCATTGTAATGTGGACAATGCATGACTATCCAGGATTAGGTGAATTCTCAGGTAATCATTCAAACAATGTCTATCCTGTGTACATAGGAGTTTGTTTACAGTTACATAAAACTAGTCATTCTTGACATTTACATAATATACTACAATGGCTATAATTATTCTTTGACATATACTTTTTTCAATAGTGATTGGTAGTATCCATTTGTTGGCAGGCTTTCAAATGACTGAAAAAAATGCTTGTTTTTTGTGCGGGCCAAATCTCGTGAGAAGATACTCTTATAGTCTCAAAAAAGTGGTTTAGGAAAATCATTGTAAGTATCTGCATGAAGGCCATCCATTCAGAGACACTCATAGAAGAGGTTTTGGAGGAAGAGTTGAGAGAGAGATGCCTCCAAAGAGGATGTCTGTGGAAGATTGGCAAAAACTATGGGAGGAATCTCATGCAAAGCCAATCGATGGTATGAAAAGATTATGTATATTTCATCATTTGGAATATTGGAATAACCTTTTGATTAGTCACCTACTTGATCCCATGCACATATTTTAAAAATGTGGGTGAATCTATTTGGAAACACTTGATTGGTGAAAAAGATACCATTGCTGCAAGGCACGATCTAAAAGAATCAAACACCAAAAAAGAATATTGGATAAAGGATGGTGAAGATCATGCTCCAAAAGTACCTTGGACATTCACTCACTAAGGAGGAGCTTAACCATGTGCGCTCCATTATTCATGACATTAGAACACCAACTAGTTTTGCCCATTCTCTACGGTCATCATTCACAGTGGATGGAAAGTTGCAAGGTCTCAAATCTCATGATTGGCTAAAGATGATTCAATTCATCTATCCATTGTCAGTTCATGGGTGCTTGTCAAAAGATATTTGTGAGACCATATACAAACTATCAACCATTGTCAGGTATTTACATGTACTTGGTGCATTTTTTTATTTAGTATTTATTGATTGGAGATTGAAATAGATATAAAATGGATTGAATATGTTGCAGATGGATGTGTTCAAAAGAAATCCGTGAGCTGGATCTTCGCAAGAGACATGAGGATATGGTGGAGATTGTGTGCATGTTTGAGAGATATTTTCCGACTTCCATCATGGACTCACAAGTGCATTTATTGGTGCACTTGGTTGAAGAAGTTTCTATTGATGGTCCAGTGCACACTAGGTATAAGTGCATAAATTTTCTTTTGCATGTGTATTTAAACTAAATCAATTGATATATGAACTCATAGTCAATCCTCTTGAATGGAGCATATCCCTGGGCAACTAGTCTTATTTTATAATTGTTCGCACTACCATCTTGATTAAGCTTGATCTCAAAGACCCATTTGCAAACAGTAACATTTTGTATCTTTGATGGAGGATCAATAGTTTTACAAGTATCTCAAATAATGCATCATATACTCACTTTTCATTATATCAAATCACTCTTTTGTTGCTACAGTTTCATTCCCACTTGAAAGAACATCATCAAACTTAAGGTAGTAATAAGGGCAATAAAAAATAAACAATCATCAACTTGTAATTGCTTCTCTCTTCCTTGTATTTGAGCCTTGATGGTTGCATTTGGGATCTGATACCATGTTAAAATCAGAGGTTATGAATCTCATTTGGATACTAAAACATTGAAAAAGCATGTTTCACTTATATCTAATAGACAGAAAACTAGCACACAATTCAATCTATTTTGCATCTAATTGGCAAGAGCTTTTGAGCACCTCAATAAAACTAGAAATAATTGATCTTCACATCTTGTCACACACGTGGAAAGTATAATACTTTGTTCAGATTCAGATCTATTCATTAGACACAAAAAATATCACATTCATCATTCATCAATTTTTCATTAAAGAGCAAACTTGCCAAAATCACCATCTCTTGATAATCTCTCAAAGTATGTACAAAATGAGCTCTCAATCCATATCAAATGATCTCGGATATGAGATTAGGTAGAGTGCCATTAGGGTAGACCCTAAATCCCTGGCTATCAAAGCCTTAGATCATGCATAATTACCCTCTTGGTAGCGCGAGTCAACCATCTCACAAAAGTAGGTGGCCGACATCATAAAAAATCCCAATCATCTAGGAACATCATGATATAATTCACTTTAGAAAAATATTTATTCACTAATTCCATTTCATTATCAACATGCAAAAAAAAAAAAAAAACCTCATGATAATATAATTCACTTTAGAAATATATTTATTTAACTAATTTCATGTCATTATCAACATCCAAAAAAAAAAAATGCATGGATAATCCACGCAAAAGATGTCCACGCATGGATATCTTTAACTTCCGGTCCGGTCCGGTCTGGTCCAGTCCGAGGGGGTGGACAAACTGAAATTGCTTTCCGACACTGCCAACATTCCCTCCCAAACAGTTGTCGGAATTTTCAAAATTCAATTTTGCATGGATAATCCACGCACATAAATTTTTTGGCGTTGTCAGAAAAACACCAGTGGACTCGTCGGAGGCGTGTTCAAAAATTTTTTGGCGTGGATAATCCACACGTGGATGTTCCATGCAAACAAAATTTCAGAAAATCGGCTAAGTGTCGGGTCTCGCGTGGATACTCTGCGTGGATAAACACAGAGTTTTCTAGTTGTGCATTAGATCAAGACATGGAACAAGATGGACACAATAATAGAAAGCAAATTGACATTAGATACAATGACACACATATTACTACTGTTGAGGTTGAAGAAGACTGGAGCCTTCACTATATCCAAATAGAGTTTGTCTTATTACAATACGAGCTTCCTGAATACTTTAGGTTCATTGTTCATGAGAAACTGGTAAGTTTTTTACTATTTAATTTTATTTGATGCAATAATTAGTCAATAATACAAAGTTATATTTTATGCAGTATTTAATAAAACATATTTTCTTATGCAGATACGGAATAGACAAGAACAATTTGCAAAATGCAAAGATCTAGGTACGATGATCAAGGTGATAGAAGAGCCATGATATGCAAAAGCAACACATGAGATCGTGAAAATAAATTTACTGTGTTAAAGCTTTTTATATCAATAAAAATGAGCCCCGAACATTGGGTTTTTTTTTACAATCTATGCTTCATTCTGAAGATTTGACTACTTTTTCTTGTGGCCGTGCTGACTTCCTCTCTTTCTTTGGTCTGTGCTCCATCGGCTTGATCTCTTCTTTACCAGTAAATATCTCATTATAAAATGCAACACCTTTGGGATCCATAATAGTGACATCAGGAGAAAAGGCTCCTAATTTTGATCCTTCTAAATCAGCCTTATTATTTTTAGGATCACACATACCGCCTTGGTAAGGATGAGTTTGATTAAATCTGGTCTGAATTTATACACCATTAAATGTGTACACATCAAGCGAGAACTACAAAGACACACAAAATTGAGTTGAGAAATACAGCCGCATTCATAATGAAAAATACATAAAGTAAAAAACAAGTAGGATCATGATGCTCACTTGCTCGATATCGACCGTGTCTCGTTGAAAATTATACCACTCAAAAAATATCTTTGCATTATAGAGCGTAAACCAGCCGCAACTAAATGCATCTTGTTGTTGGGGAGTCTGTAAATAAAAAACAAATATAAGGTCTATCGAAATAAAATTCTGATTACATTTTCATATAAGGTCTATCTAAATAAAATTCTGAATACATTCCCATGAAAATTATATTTAAACTCCAATGCAGCCTGCAAAACAAATTTCATTTTTATTAATCAGTTTTTTGACATCATACCAAAGTAAAGCTAGCAATACAGCAAATAAGTCTCAATACTATACTTATTTGGATGCATAAGGAACCACGAATAGTTTTGCAGTTGGACTGCATTGTATAAAAATCCTCTTGAAAAGTTCCAATGCTTCATTGTTGTGCATTAGATTTTGTTCCATGCAAAGACCAGTGTCGATGAAAACTTCTTTTTTTGAATCTTGACTAATGGCGTATTGCAATAACACCAGCCCACCATCAATTGTAACATCTGTTACATGTTCTCTTTTTTTCTTAAGAACGTTACAATCAAAATCATGAAATCGTAATACATAATCAATCTCTGGAATAGTTAGAGAAAAGTTGCCATTGAGTCCATCAACTTTCTTACTAATAATTTTTTCATATTCATTATAGTAATCGGATTCAAAAAATTCTTGAGTATGATCATAAGGAATACATACAAGAACATTCAATTTATTTACAGTATTCTCAGGCAATTGTGATACATCATGATCAAAAATTAGTGAAAATATAGTATCGACAGTCTTTTTTTAAACATCTAAAAAAAAAATCCGTTCCTCTGCATCTGTACTTGACCCGCTATCAGATTTAAGAGTTTCATTATTATTAGTATTATGTTTCTTTGCCCTTTTACTACGTATTCCCTTCCTCGTGAATTCCTCGGGGTCTTGGGATCTCTTTGGTTTTGTTTGCTTGCGAGTCATCTATGTGGGAAGGTTTGTTCTATCCATTGGAGGTGGACGAGTCGTAGAGGCCTCACCCCTGTGAAGACTAGAACTTCTATCTCTTAATCTAGATAAAAGTTGAAAATCTTTGGGCATAATGGTGACACGCTTTGCATGGATGTCAAGCAGGAAGGAATCCTCAAAAAATTGAGCTTGCCAAATCTTTATAGGCTTCTTGAAGGTCCATAATAGCTGAAACTGTAAAACGATTGTACCTACCTAGATTCTCTCTGGTTATTTCACGTACCAAACGATAGAATGGAGCCTTTGGAATTATAAGCTCCGTTGACCTTTGATACTTTTTTATCTCTCTCATCCAATGGGTTTCTCTCATCGATGTTCTCCTACCAGTACCGGGAGGCCAGAGGCTCGAAACTTCATCTTGAACTGGATTGGGATGCTGATCAGCCCTGGTTGTTTGCTTCGCTTTAGCCATAACAAGGATCTGACAAAGCCTCAAAAAGATGGTGATGCATCTTGGTTTCCAAGGGGGCTTGAACTTGGGACCAAAGAAACTTTGGATGCCAAGCTAACCAACTGAGCCAACCCTTGAATATCAAAAAAAAAAAAGATGGTGATGAAGCTAAAAAATACTTAAAGTCTATGAAATGGATATTGGACTTATGCGCAAATAGTAAATAGGTACTTTATGGGCGTCTACAGGTGCCACTAATCAGATATGCAAAAACTAAAAAAAGAAAGTGTCATGATTGGGTTCAATGAAATTTATATATAAAACATGTTATCCCACATGTGGAGTCAAACTTGAAATCCGCGTGTTGAATTTTTATTTGTAAAAGTAAATGCATTGACAAGTGGCATCATATTATTCCTTGACCTCTGACACATTAGTGAACATCATCATTAGGATTTTGACATGTGTCAGGAACTGAGTGAATTGTCAACTAATAGGCACATGCCACGTGTTTGAATATTGAATATGTGCATACGCTTTTAATTCATGCCTCTCACTGTGCCAAAATGCGCACTCAACCGATATGGGTATGTATTTATGTAAACCATTGTTCCAAAATATAGTTCAAAAAAATTATTGTTAAAAAGAAAACTATAAATATGAGACACCCTCCTCATTTTCACAACTCTAGTTTTGCCTTTTAATGTTCAAGATTTTTTCTGCATTAGTCGCTTTATGTGATTTAGTTGTTTTTCGTATCAGTTGTAGAACACTGTTTTACTAGGTTTCCAAATCCACACCATCATGGAAAATGCTAGGATTGAGGTTTCAAGGCTTCTATGTGGTACAAAGTTTGAAGATAAGATAGATAGGATCTTTCCCATTTTCTGTGCCACAATAGATACACTAGCCACGGCCAGAGCTAATGCAAAGAGTGTGTCATTTGCCATGGATTATATGAATACAACACTTTTTCTATATAGTATAAGAGTTTATGATTTATATTGCAGGGATTCCATAAAACTTACTAACATACATATGGAAGGGTGATAGACCATTTGTAGCTAGACTCAATAGATTTTTGAATAATCTGTCTAGAAATCACCATAGAATTTTGACTGTTAAGGAGCAGCATAGGGACAATTTGTTGAACATAGGTCCAAGATCATTTCAGGTGAGATGGTCTTTGTATTCTTGCTTTCTGAACATACAACTATTCCAATGCCTGTTGACTCATAGGAGGCCATTCTATGCTATGAAATGAACGATGTTGAGGAGGAGCAACCTATAAATGGAGAAGAAGGAAGAGCACTCTCCTTGTAGCAATTCTCTGAGTCATCTCCAGAAATCAGTGAGGCAAACGAGATAGTGCTGCAAATCAGGAGCCTCTCTCTAATCATCATCAATGGCAAAGAGTACATTTTTTTGCATGATCTACAACATATTCTCCATTTGTGAGAGGATGAACTCCTAAGTGCTCTAATGAAATTGTAGAATGGAGCCAATACATACGATCACACCGGGATTGATGATACATTCCAAAAGTTGTGTCCGAATAATGAGGACGCCACATGCAAAATGGCATTGGCAAGAATCTTGATGACTAGAGCAAAGGGAGTGAGAAAAGCCAAAGAGAGTGACTTCAAGGATGCTTCCTTGGCGCACTACATTGGAGACTTCCCGAAGTAGTACATCTATCGCATTAGCAAAAAGTATAGTCCTAATGCAAATGAGGAGCTGCTAAAGTGAAAATCATTGTCCAAACATATTGCATAGGTGGAGCTAGCAAAAGGTTACAATAAAACATACTGTGCTTTAAGAAGCACAGTTGTTAATGATTTGAGCTCAGGCTTTGAGTCTAGGCTAGTAATTGGAGCAGCCACTGGCCCATTTTCCAAAGAATCTAATGTTCACATTCTTGCATCAGAAATTTTAAAGCCTACTCTATTGTGAAGTGAGAGGAAGGCTATTATGTACCAGAAACTCAATGAATAAAAGATGTTTGCAATTGTGTGTTTCAAAATTGTTGTTCTCTTTTAGCTCATTGTGTTTTCAAATTATAAATGCTAATATAAATCTAAACTTCTTGGATAATCACAAAAAGGGTATCACGAAGGAGCGTGAAAACTGACCATTTGACTTGGTCAGAAGCATCATTTTTGCGCTCCTGGTTGTTGCATCACACAATTATAAAAATCTGCAATATGAATGAAATGTGCATTAGATGAATACTGAAAATTGGCCCTTAGGGCTTCTATTATGTATGAACACTGTACATTTTGGCTCAGGGCCTTTTCCAATCTATTTTTTTCTAATTCTCATAGCCAACATTAAATCATGTGGCATGAGTGTCACTCGCTTGGCATGTTGGGCAAACAGGTAGGCATCTTCAAAGATTGTCGTGAGGTGATTCTCAGTAGCCTCTTGCAATGCAAATATAGCCTCGCCAGTGATCCTGTAATCTAGGACTAGATTGTCCATCATTTTTTCTATTATTCTCAGAAAAGGAGCCTGAGGAAGCAACAGTCTGGTGCTCTTTTGGTACTTTTTAATCTCCATAAATTTGGGCTAGTTTTTTTTGCGTTGTCGTCTTGGTGGAGGCTGCATCCTATGCATCCTCTTTCTAGTCCAGGGTGGCTGTGAATGAGGAGGAGGTCCAACAACTAGAGGAGACCCACTACCAGGAGATCCATCAGTAGATCCACCAGGAGATCCACCACGCGATCCACCAGGAGATCCACCACCAGCAAATCCAGTAGCAGCGGAACCGTTGAAATCAAAAAAGTTCTTCGACATCCGAGGGCAATGTTCCAGCAGCCTGCACCTCGGATTCAATGAAATTACGGACTTCTTCTTCCGTTGGCGTGGGGATCCAAGGTGTAGTCGGAGGGCTCAACACGACACGGGCTGCCATGCAGAGATTTCTCAGAATCACATTTCGTCTAATAGTTTGAAGCTACTGCGTACAGACCCTGATTTTCTGAGGCTCCCTTGTAGTTTGTTTTGTCCTTGCCATATGCTTATGTCTAGCCATAAACAACTCAAAAATATGCTAAATAGATCTAACGGGTGTCAGAAATTAAACCCACAACAAATATAAAATTTACAAAATTATTGTATCCTCCACTTGTAAAAGTGAAAAGTGAGTGGTAAAATTCCTTTATATATATTTTTGCCCATGCATACCAAAGTTCAACTAGAACTTTTTGGCCCTATGTAGCTCACTTCAAGGTATTTGGACAATATTGCATATGTGCGTATAGTGACGTGGAGAGATTACGAATTGCAAGTTCTGCGCACAAGTTCGATATTGTTTTTTTGAAATATTCTAAAGAATATTCTTCATGAAATATTTGTTTCAAATGAATATTCCTTTTTTACATAGCTGTAAAGTGAATCGAATATTCTAATATTCGACGGCGCATTTATTTTGATGACACGTGTTCAATTTCGAAAGTCTATAAATATCATTTCAACGCCAAAATAACATTTCTAGTGACTTTTTTCCTTCTACCATTTTTTAGGTCGTACATATTGTTCTTTTGCGCATTTCCTTATAATTTAATATTGCTATTGAAGTCTACACACATATTCGATACATACAGTTAATCTACAGTTGTTTTGTTTTTTGTTAATATTACTTTAACACAATGTCTTTAGACTCATGTAGATCTAATCTACAGATCATGCTCTCTTCATTTCTCGACGATTTTGTATTATCGAAGATAGGGAATACTTCATATCTTTGTTTCATCCTTTTCTTCATGTTTTTGCTACAGCTCATCATAATAGACACGTGTTCTTTGAGCCTTACAAGATATTCAAAAGTTTTGTTACATTGCCTTTGCAAACGTTTGAGAACATGGCTTTTTTGCATTACACTGATATTGTCAAGCGTGTTGATATTCATCTGAAAAATAGATTGGATCAATTATATACAAAACTTTATGAGAAATTTAAGTTTTCTGGTCACTGCCAAATTTGCCACAAGAAGTGTAGATTCGTTGAATATCAATCTGCATTTATATTATATTTGATTATTTTGATCCCAGATGAAGACTACGCACATATTCGATACATACAGTTAATCTACAGTTGTTTTTTTTCTGTTAATATTACTTTAACACAATGCCTTTAGATTCATGTAGATCTAATATGGAGATCGTGCTCTCTTCATTTCTCGACAATTTTGTATTATCAAAGATAGGGAATACTTCATATCGTTGTTTCATCCTTTTCTTCATGGCTTTGCTATAGCTCATCATAATAGACACGTGTTCTTTGAGCCTTACAAGATATTCAAAAGTTTTGTTACATTGCCTTTGCAAACGTTTGAGAACATGGCTTTTTTGCATTACACTGATATTGTCAAGCGTGTTGATATTCATCTGAAAAATAGATTGGATCAATTATATACAAAACTTTATGATAAATTTAAGTTTTCTAGTCACTGCCAAATTTGCCACAAGAAGTGTAGATTTGTTGAATATCAATATGCATTTATATTATATTTGATGATTTTGATCCCAGATGAAGTGGATTCCTCAAGCTCCATGCAGACTTCACCTCCCTCCTCTTCACGAGATCAAAAGATCAAGGATATAGTCAAGTTTCTTGAAGAAACTGACATAAAATATGACAATATTAAAGAATTTGACCCAAGTGATAATTGATCTGCATTTGTAGGAGAGACCGAATGTGCTATGTATGAATCAAATGAAATTCCTTCTCGGTCCTTTTTTGATTTACCTAAATATTACACAGATAATGATAGTTATCTCACTATACCTGACTTGTGCAATTTTTTTGATTATCGTGAAGATGAAGTGTTATGTATTTTAGCCAGAACATTAGGTGAGTTTTCTGACATTCTTGATTTTGAGTATGATGACATTGTTCCTGGAGTGGATGATGAGATCGATGATGATACACTTTGTCCATAAGAGTGTTTGCAACAGTCTTTGTTGAAGACCCGTGAGTAAATTTTTTTTCCTTCTACCATTTTTTAGGTCGTACATATCGTTCTTTTGCGCATTTCCTAATAATTTAATATTGCTATTGAAGCCTATGCACATATTCGATACATACAGTTAATATACAGTTGTTTTTGTTTTTTTAAATATTACTTTAACACAATGTCTTTAGATTCATGTAGATCTAATTTGGAGATCGTGCTCTATTCATTTCTCGACGATTTTGTATTATCAAAGATATGGAATGCTTCATATCGTTGTTTCATCCTTTTCTTCATGGCTTTGCTACAGCTCATCATAATAGACACGTGTTCTTTGAGCCTTACAAGATATTCAAAAGTTTTGTTAAATTGCCTTTGAAACGTTTGAGAACATGGATTTTTTGCATTACACTGATATTGTCAAGCGTGTTGATATTCATCTGAAAAATAGATTGGATCAATTATATACAAAACTTTATGAGAAATTTAAGTTTTCTGGTCACTGCCAAATTTGCCACAAGAAGTGTAATTCGTTAAATTCAATCTGTTTTTATATTATATTTGATTATTTTGATCCCAGATGAAGTGGATTCCTCAAGCTCCATGCAGACTTCACCTCCCTCCTCTTCACGAGATCAAAAGATCAAGGATATAGTCAAGTTTCTTGAAAAAACTAACATAAAACATGACAATATTAAAGAATTTGACCCAAGTGATAATCGATCTGCATTTGTAGGAGAGACCGAATGTGCTATGTATGAATCAAATGAAATTCCTTCTCGGCCCTTTTTTGATTTACCTAAATACTACATAGATAATGATAGTTATCTCATTGTACCTGACTTGTGCAATTTTTTTGATTATCGTTAAGATGAAGTGCTATGTATTTTAGCCAAAACATTAGGTGAGTTTTCTGACATTCTTGATTTTGAGTATGATGACATTGTTCCTGGAGTGGATGATGAGATCAATGATGATACACTTTGTTCATAAGAGTGTTTGCAACAGTCTTTGTCGAAGACCCGTGAGCATACGGGTGGTGTATGCGAGGAAAGTGGTGGCTCTTGTGCGCTTGCACGTCTGAATCTTGCGGATTGCATGGAAATATCTGGTTGAATTCTTCGATAGTCATGTGAGTGTGAGTCATCGTCCTACACAATACAAGTGCACAAGAACAGTCGAGAATAACAGAATATTCCTCCAATCGTGAAAGGCGCCAAATAACATACATGGAAAGAGAGCGTGCAATCATGTTTTTAGCAATACAAAGTGCTTTGCAAATTAGAACTCACCGAAGAACTGACTTCGGGCTGCACAAATAATGACTCTCTCTCAATATGTCCATACAGGCGAATGTGTGATATAATAGTATGTCGCTCTCATCGCAATGCATACTTACATTGTGTACATGGGCATGGTATTCTCTAGTGTAGCCAGGCCTCTGATCCAATATGTGATGGTCCTGCCTGATCATATGAAGATGAGGAACATGAACATGCCATTTGCATCGGTGCACCTTGACAGTTGACAATGGATGGAACACGAATTTAAATCTTGCTCAAAGTTTTTTTATTCAAAAGACTTTTCCAAGTACTGTGGATTTGCAAGAGATCTTGGTGAATGAGAAATATAGGCTTCAATCAAGAGGAGGTGGATCTACATCAACATCTCATTTTGAAGAGGAGGCTATGTCCATCAAAGGCAAGTTCAAGGGCAAAGGCAAAGGCAAAGACAAAGGCAAGTGGTCTAAAGGGCAAGATCAAGGTGAGACTTTTTCTTTTGGCAAAAAAAAAAAGATAAGTCTAAGTTGAAATGCTTTTATTGTGGAATCAAAGGACATTTTGCAAATGAATGTTTGAAGAAGCAAAGAGATGAAGGTAGCAAGCAAATCAACTGTACTACTAATGATGAGGATCTAGGTGGTGGTGATTCTCTTTTGATGTGTTCTTCAAGTCCAATATCAAGTGAAGGTGACAAAGATTCATGGTGGATTGATAGTGGAGCTAGTTCACACATGACTAGTCACAAGGAGTTCTTTACTTCTTTGTTCACTTATGATGGAGCCAAGAAAGCAATTCACATGGCCAATGGTGGTGAGTGTGTGATTGAAGGTATTGGTTCTATTCCTATTTGTCTCTCTACTAATAGAAAAACAAGACTTGATGGTGCTCTTTACATTCCTCCACTTCCAAAGAATTTGCTAAGTGTTGGTCAAATGATAGAGAAAGGATACATGGTAGAGATTGGTCGTGATGCTTGTTTCATTACAAAGGAAGAAATCTTGGTTGCTAGGGGCAATAGAAAAGGTATACTTTTCAAGCTTGATGTTTTTGTTATGGCTAACAAAAAGGATGGAATGGAAAAGGAGAATGGTCTCAACTTTCCAAAGCTACCTTTTAGCATCAACAAGATTGGTGGATCTTATGCAAAGTCTAAAAAGCTTCCTTATGCTAGATCTAGGTCAAGATCTAATATGCTTCTTGGAGATGTTCAACTTTGTGCTAACTTGGCTAGTCTTGAGGATAATGATGGTGTTTCAATGGTTCTTCATGGCAAGTGCAAGCATGCAAAAGGTAAGAAAAGAGCTAACTTCATCAATGGAGGTGAAGGTTCTTCCTTGGAAAAGATTGTTGCTAATGATTTCTTTGATCATATGGAAAAAGATGTTGCTAGGTGCATGCATGAAGGAGATGGTTATTCTACATTCTTTTGTTATGATTCCAAGAAAGTCATTTTTCCAGCAAGTGGAGTCACATGTCTTCATAAAGTGAGTAGATCAAATGGTTCTATCAAGAGACTTGGTGAGGGAGATAGTCACAAGTCAAGAAGAAGAGAAGTATGTGAAGAGTTCAAAGTAGGATGTACTTTGAATGATGTCATTGTAAATGATAGTGAGGAAGAATCATTATCATATGAGTCATTACCTAAAACATTGAGTATAAGTTCTTGTTTGAAAAAAGAGAGTACTTCAATCATCCTTATGTTGAAGGTACTAATCATTTTTTTCATGGCTTCTAATGTCTTTGAGGTTTCTACTTCTTATGATGCAATCATTAAGAAGGAGTCTTATGAAGGAAAGAGCAATGGAAAATTGGTTCTTGGGAAGATCCAAGGCATGGATCTCACATCTCTTCATCAACTCAAAGGATTCTATGATTATGAATTGGTCACTCATGATCACGATGGCAAAAGGTTGGTTGGAGAAGACTACATGGAGCAAATCGACAGGCAATTTCTTCAAGGCAAGGGAGATCTCATTGGTGAGCTTATTGAGGTTTTTTATGGACTCAAGAGGGCTGAATTTATTAGGTTTGATAGTCATCTTCACCTACTCTACTTCATGTTGGATGGAAAGTTTGGAATCTATCTTTTGATTTATGATGGTGACATTGGTGACATTGTTTTCACTAACCTTTGTGGAAATTTGAGATCAAGCATTGATGAGATATTGTTTGATCTAGATCATAGGTTTGAGAGGGAGTATTTCCAGCAGTTCAGGTCTAAATATATTCATATCTTTGATATGTTTGATGATCAAGAGAAAGGTAAGCAAGTGGAAGCGACTCACTTTGCTTTACTCACATGTTTTGGAGAATTTTCTTGTGTAGATGATGCTATGCAAGTGGATATTGGTTCTCATGGTTTTCATACTGGAAAAGCAAGTAATGGATCTAGAAAACAAAGCTTGTTCAATGACTTTGATGGTCAAGAGGAAGATCAAGAGGTTGGTCTCAAAGGGCTTCAACAACACATAAGGAAAGGTGGCAATTTGGAGCTAGTCAAGAGCATCAAAGGAAGGTTTTTTGGCAAAGATGTTATGGATCTATTTTTGCAGCTTATTGAAGACTCAAGTTTACTTCTTTGGTCACTTATGATGGAGCCAAGAAAGAAATTCACATGGCCAATGGTGGTGAGTGTGTGATTGAAGGTATTGGTTCAATTTCTATTTGTCTCTCTACTAATAGGAAAACAAGACTTGATGGTGTTCTTTACATTCCTTCACTTTCAAAGAATTTGCTAAGTGGCAATAGACAATGTATACTTTTCAAACTTGCTTTTGTTATGGTCTCAACTTTCCGAAGTTCCCTTTTAGCATCAATAAGATTGGTGGATCTTATGCAAAGTCTAACAAGCTTCCTTATGCTAGATCTAGATCGAGATCTAATATGCTTCTTGGAGATGTTCATCTTTGTGTTAACTTGGCTGGTTATGAGGATAATGATGGTTCTTCAATGGTTCTTCATGGCAAGTGCAAGCATGCAAAAGGTAAGGAAAGAGCTAACTTCATCAATGGAGGTGGTGAAGGTTCTTCCTTGGAAAAGATTGTTGTTAATAATTTCTTTGATCATATGGAAAAAGATGTTGCTAGGTGCATGCATGAAGGAGGTGGTTCTTCTACATTATTTTGTGATGAGTCCAAGAAAGTCATTTTTGCAGCAAGTGGAGTCACATGTCTTCATATTGAGAGTAAATCAAATGGTTCTATCAAGAGACTTGGTGAGGGAGATAGTCACAAGTCAAAAAGAAGAGAAGTATGTGAAGAGCTCAAAGTAGGATGTACTTTGAATGATGTCATTGTAAATGATAGTGAGGAAGAATCATTATCATATGAGTCATTACCTAAAACATTGAGTATAAGTTCTTGTTTGAAAAAAGAGAGTACTTCAATCATCCTTATGTTGAAGGTACTAATCATTTTTTTCATGGCTTCTAATGTCTTTGAGGTCTCTACTTCTTATGATGCAATCATTAAGAAGGAGTCTTATGAAGGAAAGAGCAATGGAAAATTGGTTCTTGGGAAGATCCAAGGCATGGATCTCACATCTCTTCATCAACTCAAAGGATTCTATGATTATGAATTGGTCACTCATTATATGCAAGTGGATTTTGGTTCTCATGGTTTTTATGCTGGAAAATCAAGTAATAGATCTAAAAAAAAGAATTTGTTCAATGAATTTGATGTTCAAGAGGAAGATCAAGAGGTTGGTCTCAAAGGGCATTAACAACACAAAAGGAAAGTTTGCAATTTGGAGCTAGCCACAAGTGTATGAAGACTCAATCAAGGTCAAAGGAGCAGAAAGGAAGTGTTATTCAAGTTTACTTTACTTCTTCTATCTCATGTTTGAGCAATTTCATGTGAATGTGTGCAAATTGTCAAGATATGGACAAACTAGCTACATTGTCTTGCAATATCTTATTGTTGGATTTGTACTAGCATTCTTGGCTGGTTTTGCTGATGGAAATGAAGCTATTGGAGGTTCATTATATCACTCATCCATGCCTAAGTTCTCATGTGTTGAGCTACTTGGTGCCAATGTTTGGAGATTGTCAATTTTTGGTGAATTCATGGTCATTTTCTTGTGTCAAGTAGACCTTGAAGTTGGACTAGTGCAACCTACTTGGTTTATGGAGTCCAGTGGTGTTGGATTTGCATCATTGATGTACTTACCTACTCATGGATCTCCAAGGTTTGATGGTTTCTCCTGGCAAGAAAGAGATGGAGGCTTATTCATGGAGTTTTATGGTGGAGACATATCAAGAAAGTACAAAGTTGGAGGAGACAAGCAAGCAAATGGTCATCACTCACATTTATTGTTTGGTTTCTGTAAATTTTCAGAGAGTTCAAAGTTTTGAACATGGAGGAATCATTTCATTTACATTCTATTTGGTTCTTCATGTTCTAGTTATATCTTGATGTGTTAAATTGATGTAAGAGATAGTGAAGCATCCAATTTGGATATTATTCTCTATATCAATTATGTAAACTACTTTAGAATATTAGAAAGGAGATCTATACTTAGGATGGAGATCATTATAAAGTTGGATCAAAGTAGTATGGTTAAAACCAAAACTAGTTGAAGAGGGAGTGTGAGAGATTTCAACAAATTTAGTCATATTTTGGTAAATTGTCAATATGAGGCCAAAACTCATTTTAGACTTAGAGATAAACTTTTTGAAGTTATATTAGTTTAAAATACATTCAATAAACACTTTTTGAAAGTGTGGGAAAGTTGGTAGTCGAGTTTGAGAGAGATTCAAATTTGAATTTTGGGTACATTGAATCTAGACCCAAAAATAGTAGGGTTAGCATTTTGGAGGGAAAGCCAAGTGGCCAAATAGGGTTAGGACCTACTATTTATGTGAAATACTATGTATTATCATGATCTAAATTTAGTTTGTACGGAACAAACATATAAAGCTTCCATGCTCGATGAGGCTAACGAGTACTCAGCTTCAGGTTTAATCTATTCTTCTTTTGTCCACTAAAACTCTCTAGGTTATCATGTATGTTTTACTCAACTTGAACTATTTTACTCAACATTTAGCGATGCAACAACTGGCCATTGTGAATTGTTCATGGATTTTGGTCGCTTTCTCTTTCATCATCTTGGTTAGCTGGATCTGGCTAAGCAGATGATGTCAATCAAAACTTGAATGAGCATACCTTTAATGCCAATCCTGCCAAAATGCAGCACCTTCAGCTATTGCAAATGCCACATCTATGTCACATATGTCAACGAGAATGGGCATGGAATTGGGGTTGGGCAAGGTAGATATGGCCATTGCTACCTCCGCCCCACCATTTATTTCCTGTCTAGCCTCTCAATGTGAATCAACCTCAACAATATTGGATGACTACAATCGATGGCCCTACTCAAATATGATGGATTCTTATAGATCCTTCCTTAAGTGCCAGTAGGTTAATTATTTTCAATATAAGTAAAATTCGCAGCAAATTGTCAAAAAATAATGCAACATCTTGTGCGTTAACAAGAACAGTAGTGGACATGGTCATATTTTGTAGAGAAAATGCCACCAGCAGTGTTTGCCAAAGACAACCAGTGTTGTTAATCGCGTGTCTGAGTTTCTTCTTGTTCATTTTGAATTCCTACTTTAATTGAAACTATGTTGAATGTTGTTTTAATTGTATGAACGTAGATCAGTAGTGACTCACTACACTCTGGAGGACTGTAGGAGTGATTCAGCTGGCAATGTCCAGCGATCACATCTGAACTCCATCCGAGCCGAGGAGAGTCGTGATTGATTCGCCTTCGCAAAACTTTCACGAATCCGACGAATTCATCAGTCATCACACATCCCCAACATGACTTGCTTCACTTATGTGTTTTGAGGCAATTGTTCGTCGTTTATAGTGTCAGCATATTGGGAAAAATATGGGCACTTCCAGCCCATAACTATCTTCCTTATTGGTGAGGTGTGGTGCTTGATGGATTGCGACTTATCTAAAAACCATTTCAAAGAAGTTATAGCGGTAATAAAATTGCACCATAAAATATTTTTGAGTCCCAAAAATAGTTGAGGCATGGATATAGAGAAGTATATAGGTATATGTCTATGATAGTATCAAAATAGTGAAGGATGGAAGTCATTGATGAAAAAACTATATGCAGGTAATTGAGACAAAGCATCCATGCTTGCACTCTTGGATAAGATTATCTTTGGATGAACTAGATTGGTAGTTGCTCATTGCATATCCACGGTGGAATGCAAACTATATATTGCAGTTGTGCAGCATTGAGGGTTCTACAACTGGGAAAGCATGAGGATCTTTATGATCAAGGATGATGAGCATATGCTACTCTTGTTCATTTGTAGGATGCCAAATGGACAAACTCGTATACAGATTCAACATGTATCTAGGTTAGTTTTGCATTAACACTTTACTATACTACTTGAGATGAAAATTTAAACCTTTTGTACAAAAGTGTGTCTAAAATGGAAAGTGTTAATGCAAGTCTTTGCACAGAAGGAATTCACAATAGAAACAAGTTGTGTGATTCAGAACACTCAGATTTACATGATCTGTATTCACCATTTGCAGAGTACAAAGATATATTCATTACAGTCTAGACACTTCAAAGAAGAGGGGTTGCTACACCTCTATACAAGAATCTAAGAACACAAAGGTTCTAATCTTGTAGATGAATAGCAAAAGCAGTAAATCTACACTAAAGCACCAACAGAGCTTATGAGCCTCTGTTCTACATTGTGTCTGAATGAATTACAATGGCATAGCCAAAGAGATCCGTGCTAGAGAGAAGAGGCCTCTGCAACTGCTTAAAAAATGAGAGCAAATCAGTATTTGACATCTGGAACAGGGCTTTCACAAGCCAATAGCCTACTACCGTAGTAGGATCAACAGTTAGAAAGCTGGGTTGAGCAACCAAATCTGCCTCTGGAACTGTTGTGTAGAAGATGCGATGGCTTCCAAGAGCTCTGCAAACTACCATTCGAGAGCAGTAGAGACTGCCATAGGAAGTGCCATGGTGGCTTGCCGCCTTCTGACCTGCGTGGAGGGATGAATGGAAGCATCTGGGTCACTAGAAATGCGTTGAAGGCTACCGCTTAGAACACTACCCTAACTGCAACTACTGCTTGCTGATGAAGAGCGATGGTGGGCTGGAGATGAAGGGCGATGGTGGGCTGGAAAACCATCTTCAGATCTACATTTCGGAGAGCGAAGCCTGACCTAGGAAATCCGAATAGTGCGAAATGTGCGACAATTGCCTCAAAAAATGCAATGGTGGGAGGCTTTGGCTACGTGGAGGTGCTTCGAGGTAGGCACTAAAGAATGAACGAGGCTCTGAAAATTTTGAATAGTGCGAAATGTGTGACAATGGCCCTTCAGATTTGTAGTGCCTTGCCTTTGAAAATAGTAGTTTGCCCTTAGAAAATACGAAGATGGTGGGTTATAGTCAGCCGCTAAAATTGCCATTGAAACTTGACTCTCACACAAAGTTGAATAATGCGAGAATGCCGACTGGGCTTTAGAATATGACTATAAACTTAAGAACAGCTTGACGAAGGTTCGTGTCTTCTTAAACCAATGACTTTTATAACTTAAAATAGCAACGGCTAGACACAGCCATATGCCAAATTCATAAGTAGTAAAAGGGCTGCCTTAATGCCACAAAACAAATTTACATCGTACCCCACTGAATGCAACTTATGATTACGCTATACACAACGGCAAAGCAAAGGCTTAAGATTTAGCAATAAAAAGCCAAAATCATTAACAAATTGTTGAAACCAGGTCACCACACTACTTCATGATGTCGTTCGGGAAATACCGACAATGGCAACTGCAATTGGAGAGATAACCTTTAAATCTCTCAAGGTATATTCAATCTATCTCTGATATGCATGTATTCCTTTTTTAATTCAAATGTATCGTCATAGCATAAATAAAATTTCTATCATTATATTACTAATTTTTGTTCTACATATGCAATGTGTATAGCAACAAGACGCTTTTAGTTGTGCATGGTTCGTCCTGTACAATACGAAGCTATTTTTTGAATGGTATAATTTACAAATGGATGTAGATATTGAAAAGGTAATATTCTATTCATTTGTAGTTCATTTCATTCTGATTCATATTTTATTACTATCATTGTTTGTAATTTGCTGATTCTCGTGTTTTGTGATGATAGTTCACTCTTGAGCCGTATACGCCTGATGATGTATATAGATTTCAACAAGAGTTGATCAGAACCTATGCCCAGTATGGTGTCAACGTTGCACCTGCAATTGAGGGCCCTCAAAAGAAAGCTGCTTTTGCCTTAACAGCCTTTCAGGTTGTTCAGGATGCAGATCTTATTTTATATGATCAAAAAAGGAATAACAGTCCTTCCTAATACAGAGGAAGGCAATTTTGTAGTAGATATTCCTCTTGCCTTAAAAGGCATTGAGGCCTTTCCCGAAACAAAGGAGGGTGAAATTATAGAAGAAGCTGTTGCCTTATCAGTTCCTAATACTGATATAGAAAATATAGAAAAATTGATTGAATAGAGATCTATTTGTAAATAGAGAGACATAAAGAAAAAAGGATACAATCATTTTACTTGTAAACAACCCGTTTATGGGTTTTTTTTTATTGATACCACAATAGATTCTTACAATCAGCTTGTGTCCATAGTCTAATACTGGAATGCAATTTTTCTATAATGATAAAAAGACATGATGATTGGCATGTATTTGCTGATAGTGAATCTCAATGTTCTTCCATAAGCTGGATTGTTTTGCCAATATCTCTGCATTTGATCTCGAGCTCATGTCTTTTACGTACCTGCATAAAACTAATACAAAGTTAGTTAAAATCATTAGGGCCCTTTTTGAACTCAAAAAGGGCCTCTTCCTTGCCTAAACATGTTTGCTAATTAGGATTAATTAGTTCTTTAATCGTCCTATGTGGCAGCTCACCTTGGGTTTATCATGGGTTAACTTCTATTTTAATAGGCTTCACTTAGACCTAGCATAATATAGCAAGGACACATAATTTTAATGTAGTCTAAAATCTCAAATCTAATATAATAGCCGTTTTTTCAAGCCCTTCAAAATTGATTTTTTATTGCTGAGAATAAGTGAAAAGGGGGCCCAATATTTCCTTGGGCCCCCATTTTGCAAAAAAAAATTGAAAAAAAAATGGGGGGAGGGGTATGGGAGTACATACCCCCCCCCCCCCCCCCCCCCCCAACGCCCCCTTCCCCGGGGGCCAGCTGGCGCATCTCGCTCCCCAGCCATCACTCCGGGCCGCTGGCCCTGGTTGGTGCGCAAGGCCCGGAGGGCCCCACACAACCCCCCCCCTCCCTCATTGTACTTTGCAATGAGGGAGGCGGGGTTGTGATGGCATCGTGCGCCCACCGCGCTCCCACCCATCTTCGCGGCCCCAAGTGGGCAGAGCGAGATGGGTGGGAGCGAGACGGGCCACCGCGCTCTGCCCACTTGGGGCCACGGAGATGGGTGGGAGCGCGGTGGGCGCGCGATGCCATCACACCCCCCCTCCCTCATTGCAAAGTACAATGAGGGAGGGGGGGTTGTGTGGGGCCCTCTGGGCCTTGCGCACCGACCAGGGCCAGTGGCCCGGAGTGATGGCTGGGGAGCGAGACGGGCCAGCTGGCCTCGGGGAAGGGAGAGAAAGGGAAAGGGGGCGCGAGGGGCGTACCATGGGTACAAGGGGGGGGGGGGGGGGGGGCGGGGGGGGGGGGGGGGGGTTGGGGCGCGGGTATGTACTCCCATACCCCTCCCCCCATTTTTTTTGCAAAATGGGGGCCCAAGGAAATATTGGGCCCCCTTTTCACTCATTCTAAGCAATAAAAATCAATTTTGAAGGGCTTGAAAAAACGGTTATATTTTTATTTATAATTCAAATTTGAGTCTTGTCCTATCATCATTACTATGGGTTGAGCAAGTAGGGTTAGAGGAGGGTTAATGGCTGGGTTAGAATTTGAGATCTATTTTACACCATTGGATGTGCCATGTCATATGGACCACTTCATCTCAATTGTCCCTCTCTTATTGGTACAGATGTCATCATTAACACTAATTATAATTAGTGAAGAGGCCCTTTTTGAGTCCAAAAAGGGCTCTAATGTAGTACAGAGTTTGTATTAGAAAGTTTTGATTGAACTATTCATAAAAGATCGAGTGTTTACAGTTACTTACGAGTTTACCATTGAAAATGAATCCGAAGTCTGAAAGTACATCATCTTGTAGGAGCAATAGTTCCCACCAGATGTAGTTTAGACTCCAATCTTCTTCCACCTCAACACACGTCAAAATGACATCGTTGTATATAATTTCAATATTTTTTCGTTTTGAATGTCCACTTGCTTCCAAGTCTTGATCAAGTGGCACCCATTTACCTCTTTCTTAGTTGTGATAATAGTGGTTTTAATAGACTAATTTGGGGTGACGACAAGAGTCCGCTCTCTCAAGTTTTCGTCTATTCCTTCCACTATCATTATGGCACATTCACCTACCCCGAGTGAGACTACTCAAGAAACCTTATCCGATCAGTTTCGTCGCATGGATGAGACCCTTTTTGGCCTCGTTCTTCGCTTCGATACCATTATGACGGGCTTTGCTACTATGCAGTCACAGATTGATTCTTTACAGCCTCATGGTCCTGGTAAAGCTCCTGTTTTTCCTTCATTTGGGACTCCCCCTCCATTTGGATTTCCATCTTCCTCTGCTAGTCAGCCTGGTGGTGGACCGTTCATTCCACCTAACCCAACTCCTGGTTTCTTTTCACGTCCCCCACTTCCTGAGCCACACTTTGCTCGAGACTTTCGTGATAGGGTACAGCTTGCTACCTATTTCCTCTGACAGGCACTTATTAGAGAATTGGTTTGCTAAGCTTGACACACATTTTCAGATCTACCCTAAGACTGATCCTCAGAAGATCCAGTTGGCTGCCTTACATTTAGATGGACGCGCCGCCACGTGGTGGCGAGTTTATAGAGCTGATCCTGATTGGGAAGGGCTCCATGTATGGCATACTTTTCGCCGTGACCTCCGTCATGCTATGATTGATCCTCAGTGGCTCGGCCTTCTTATATTTTTCGATGATAATTCTATATTTGTTCCTCCTCTCACTCTTACGAGTGATATTATAGGTCTTGAGAGTTCTACTCCTTCTAATTCATCTCGTGAGCATTCTTCCATATGCGAGGTTCCATTTTATTGTGCTAGATAAACATAGATAGAGTCACATATTCACTCTCGTGAATTGAATGATCAATAAAATGCTCATTCTCATAATCGAATTTTGATAATAACTCCACAGTCTGCACTTCTTGATCTCTCATCACTGGTTTGGCCTCAGTCAAATGTTTCAAGTGTTCTTCCAACTCTTGAACTCGTCCGTGATCCAAGGGATTAGTACACTCTATTATATCCTTCTGGATTTAACAAGGCTTCGTTTTCTTCCTGCAAGGGGGCCAATAGCTTTGTCTTTATAATTTCAATTGTGTCAGCTCGGTATTTTTCGAACTTAGCTCTATTCACCGACACAGTCCCCTTCTCCGTAGTTAGGGTATCCACAAAAATTTTAAGCTTTGATTTTCAATTTGTGTCTGCAACAACTCAGTTTTATTCATCAGTCTCTCCGCTTGATAAGTTTCTGCAACCATATGCTTGAGCTTAATATCATCAAGCTCTTTCTGTAATTTTGAATTTCAATTTTTCAAAGTGCAATTTTCACTTTGCTCCATCAATAGCTGATTTTTCTTGTTCGAGACGTCACCTCTCAGTTCTTCGACCTTGCGCAGCAACTGAACTCTCTTCAAATCTTTTTCTCTTATTAACTACAACTGTAATTCGCCATTAGTTTTTAAATCATTTATTTCAGCATCCTTTGAGTTCATCAACATGATTAATTTTGGCACTTTAGCAGCATCATTTAGAGATTAACTCTTGCTGATCTTCTATTCCACCCTGCAGTCTACTGAGCTCATAGCTTTTCTTTTCCTGAGTTCTAATATATTCAATCAAATTTCCGGTATTGGTCAGGAATGTCTGCAACATTAGATAAATTGTGGTAGAAACTAACTCTGACAGATCAAACTTTAGGGCTTATGTATCAATAGACTTACGGTCCAATTTTTCGAGCGCCTCCTTAGATTTCTTTGGCAACTGGAGGTCCTCTTCGCATACCTGTTCTTCGTCATCATCTTCAAGATGTTCCTTCTAGAAATTAGGGCTTTGTGTCATTTTTCTAGTGTATGCGATAAAATACAACATTGCTTTGAACAAAATGAAAGTGTTGAATAACATTTGATGTTTTACTATGTTAGATAACATATTCGAATAATAAAAAAATTGAAACAACACAAACTCAGTGGTAAACGCGAAGCTTAAGTGCAAGCGTGCAATTACTCGCTCTTCCAACGCTTGCTCTCTTTCCTTTTGTTTTTAATATTTTTGTCACATGCACAAGCAATTAAAAGATAATACTATATTACACAATTGAACCATTATTATAAGCAAATTATTATAATCTACTTCAAATTCTCTCTCATTTTATGTTTGCTCCTTTTTTTTCTCTCTCTCTCTCTTAAATTACAAATCTAACATACAATTGTCATTAAACATTATCTACTCATCTACTACCCTAAATCTCTCTCTCTCTCTCAAATTACAATTCTAACATACAATTACCATCAAATACTATCTATCCATCTAGTACCCTAAATCTTAATCAAAACACACACACGCACACACACACACACACACATGCACGCAAGGTGGATACTTCTACTATCATAATTCGATTATATAGTGGAAATCCGACCTGGAAAACACCATGAAAATGCCGATTATTTGGCGAGATTAGAAACAACCGAACCAAAAGATCCATTACCATATAATCTACCTAATCCTCTAGAAGGAATGACCCGAGAAGAGAAGAATGTATTTCAATATAAAGTAGCACAAGTATGTCTGGTGTGCTTTACAAATTGAGAAGTGATGAACTCCAAAGGTGTCTAGAACTAGCAAAAATTTAAATAGTGATGAAGTCTTTTCATGAAGAAGAAGCTCTAGGTCACTATGCATTAAAGAACACAGTTCGAAAAATCATGAATGGCAAATATTGGTGGCCTATTATGTACAGAGATGTGTAGAAGTTTATTATAAACTGTGATCCATGTCAGAGAATGTGTAAACCAGCAAGATCTACTAATTGGCCGTTGGTACCAATCTTACCATTAGCACCATTCAAAAAATGGGATATTGATTTTGTGGGATCGATTTAGCGAGCTACAAGACACAAAAAAATCGATACATATTGATAGCAACAGACTATTGAACAAAAATGGTAGAAGCTGAGCCTATGAAGAAAAATGATGCAAAGACTGTTGCTAATTGTGGTGGCCTAGTCGTTATAGATTGCCACAAAATCAATGGATTAAGTGGTATAAATTGTTTGATTGTTCCCCAAGGGAGAGAATAATCTCATCTTTTGTATGATAAATGTATGTATGATGGTAAATGGACTGGAATATGTAATATTCACAGTGAATACTACAGCGACGTATCTGGTTATCCAAAGATATTTGGGTAAATTGACATCCAGGAACACCAATGATGAAACGATTTGGTCAAGGTCTGTGATTATAAAGATTACTTTATCTTTCAGGCCCTTTGGATATCAGTTAAGCAATCAGATCAAACATTAACTAGCAAATAGATTGATCAAACAGAATCATATTGTCTAAGGATTCCTCTTAATCAAACACAGAGAATTAGTTCTTATCGCAGGAAGCAAACCAAACAGAGCATCAAACAAGTTCATTATCTGAACACAGCGCTCATTCAGAATTGAAATAAGTTCTGCTTAAGGTTATGCTTAATAATTTCGGCTAATTCGTTGCACACATTTGTCAGAATTGTTGCTCGCTGGTAACGCATGAGAATCCACGTTAGAGTGGCTAAAATTCAGTAAAACATGAAAAATATGTGTGACGCAAACAGAGTTGTATCACAAACAGTTACAGATCATACAGAGTGTATTCGCTCAAATGATAAGAAGTAATGTTGTAAAAGATGGCAAAGGGAAAGTATGCTCAAGTTATAGAATCTTGCTCTTCTCTCTCTATTGATACTCAGATCTGTGCAAATGCGTAAGTACAATGGCACAAAGTGTCGACCTTATAGGAACGATCACCGGCCTCGATGTTGTTTATCAACCGTAAAAATGTCGGTTGTGATTCGCTACTGTGTCTCTATAGAACGTCGCAAATTTTAACCTAAATGTGAATTTACAAAGTGCAAATAAGCCTTTACTTGAATTTAGGCACTATAGCACATTCACATGTATAGAACTATAGCACATTTACATGTATGAAAACTGAAAATTTTTACAATATATAACAATAACTTGGATAATGTGGGATCACGAGGCTCCACACCGATTTTCGTTTTGCTAAAATAATCACAAGATGTGGCTATCCTTTAGAACTTGTCAGTGACAAAGGAACTCATTTCATAAGTAATTCTATTGCAAAGTTACTGAAGCATTATATGATTATTCATAGAAGGACCACTCCATATATTCTAAAGCAAATGGATTGACTGAACGAGCAAATGATATTTTATGTAAAATATTGAATAAAATCACAGATCAACATTCTACTCGTTGGGATACGAAAATACCAACAGTTCTTTGGGCATATCGGAACACTGAAAAA
The DNA here is from genome assembly GCA_029204225.1 of Diphasiastrum complanatum. Taxonomy (NCBI): domain Eukaryota; kingdom Viridiplantae; phylum Streptophyta; class Lycopodiopsida; order Lycopodiales; family Lycopodiaceae; genus Diphasiastrum; species Diphasiastrum complanatum. The sequence goes on from CM055108.1 coordinate 25,778,527, forward strand.
ATTACAATTAAAAAGACTACATATTATTTAGTTTATGGAATGTACCCAATACTCCCAATTGAATTCGAGATTCCAACATACTGAATTCAACATGCAGATCGTGAAGAATCACATAATATTATTGATGAAAGACTGCATCAGATATCTTGATTGGAGGATGATCGATTTTGTGCTTTGCAGGAAACAATAGTGGTATAGAAAAAGTGAAAGGAACATTATGATATACATTTGAAGAGAATTTCTCTTAAAGCTGGTAATTTGGCACTTTTATATGACAACGGACATATAAAATTTCTTGGAAAACTACATACAAGATGGATGGGGCCTTATAAAGTCATTGACGTATTTTCCAATAATTCGATCTAGTTGGCTGATCTTGAAGAGAATTTCCTTGATACAAGAGTAAATGGCTCTTGTATCAAGAAATACAATCAACCATAGAAAGTGATTTACAAATAAAGTCTTGGTTTTACGTAAGAAATTTTAAATCTATGCTTTTCCAAGAGAATATTTATTGATTTTATTTAGTTTTATCTTCTCTTTTAATTTTTTTTTTCTTTTTCAATTTTTATATTTTTATTTTATTATTTTTATTATTTAGTAGTAGTTTTTTATCCTCTTCTCAGTCAACGAGGACATTTTCCTATTTGAGGGGAGGAGAGGTATTTTATAGGTGTTAGATGCTTTTTTTAGGATGTATTTTTCAAGGTCGAAAACATGTCCTTAAGATTCATTAGTATCAAGTTTTATTCGATTCGATTCGATTTGAGTTAGGGTCGGATCTCCTCGGAAAATTTTGACCCGATTTGATTCGATTCGACCCAGGGTTGAATATGCCCGAAAAAGATTCGGTCACTTTTTCTCTTCGCCATAGCGTATTTCACGAGCAATTTTTTGACTCTTTGATTTTCTAATTCTATTGCAAAATTTTCTATCTTCGTTCTACAAACGAAATGGAATCCACCAGAGTATGGAAGACTAGAGCCAAAATCCCGTATGAAGAACGAAGAGTTGGAGCGAAATTGTTTAACTTGAATACAATCAAATACAAAGACAATTTGCTCTTACTTACTGAGATTTGTGTCTCTTTGATGATGTGAGCTACCCTCATATTCAATTTCCTCTTCTTCTAATTCTATCTCATCCAAATGTGGGGGCCTCAAATTACAACCAATTTGGCCTTGTATGATCATAGGAATCTCATTATTTATGGTATCATGGTATTATTTGGAGACAATATTTTTTTGAGCAAACTGCGACAATATATTCCAATACTTAGTTATAGTTTCCCCTAATTTCGAATTTACATAATTACTTAAAAATTTTACGTTAATAACTCAACATTAACAAATGTTAATTAACGTTAACAACTATCAAATCTCAAAAAATTTCAACAAAAATTGTCAAAGTTCTTTGGAGTCCAAGTATATTTATATCTTAATATTGACAATGATTTTTCTTTCTCTATGAGATTTTAGTACTTATGTAATTACTTGAATTTGAAATCCTTGATAGTTTTTCACGATACATAAAATACAAAACGAGATTTGAGTTTAGCTATAGCACACCAAAAGACAAGCTCACCTAAGCAACTTTGGGACACTTGCGTAGTGAAAGACAGATACATAAAACTCACCGAACACAACAATACCCACCGCGATTTGCGACGTGTTTTGTGATGTGAATCGCGAGCTTAATTTTTTTTAATTCGTCGCGGACGTCGGAAAAACACGTCGCTATAAGGTCGTCGAAATTCGACGACTTTAAAACACGTCGCAGTCCGACAGACACAATGTGCCGGACACCATAGAACAAAATTTCGGTGACGGGAATAGGTGCTGACCTGGACGTCGCAATGCGACGCCCTACGTGGACGTCAGATTGCGACGTCCAAAGACATCGCAAATGCTCTGATGTGGATGTTGGAATGCGACGTCCTGGAATTCAGTCGGATTCCGACGTCTGTAAACACAGAATGATGCCAAAATTTCACTGATGGATGTCCGACGGGCATCCGACGTCCATTCAACGTATCCTTGGATGTCGAAATCTGACGTTCCTTAAAGTTGTCGGAGTCTGACGTCTGTTAACAGACTCATCAAAAAATATGTCCGACGTCTACCCGACATCTATCCGATGTGTTAGGATGTCAGATTTCGACGTCCCAAATTGGATTAAAAAAAATAAAAAATGCGTAAAAATGTCTTGGAGAAGCGATGTTCATGAATTGTTTTTAAAACAATATTTTTGAGTTGCATTCAACATTTGGATCAAACAACAAACTAAGCATGAGGTACTTTTCATTCTTAAACTACTTTTCATTTTATATTTTATTGCATTACTTCATGTTCATTATGAATGACAATACTTTATTGCATTGCTTTGTGCACATCATAAATTTCATTTAGATTTTTAGATATAATATTGATTGTTGTTTTGAAATCCACAATCTATTAATAACAATATTTATAATTTTATATCAAACACTATTTATTTATCTATCACTCTTAAATACCCTAAACTAATGCATAATAAAACACAGACACACACACACACATTCTCTCTCTCTCTCTCTCTCTCTCTCTCTCTCTATATATATATATATATATATACATCTCTCTCACATCTTAAATTTTAAATCAATGCAAAATGTTGAGAAAAAAAAACACACACACACACAATCTATTCATCTACTACCCTAAATCTCAATCAAATCACACACACTCTCTCTCTTTCTTCATTATCTTAAATTCAAAGTACAAGACACAATACATACACACTTCTTCCCTTTTCTCTCTTCTCTATCTCTCTCTCTCTCTCTCTCTCTCTCTCTCTCTCTCTCTCTCTCTCTCTCTCTCTCTCTCTCTCTCTCTCTCTCTCTCTCTCTCTCTCTCTCTCTCTCTCTCTCTCTCAAATCTTAAATCAATGTAAAATGATTAACATGTTTACAAAAACTCTCTCTCTCTCTCTCTCTCTCTCTCTCTCTCTCTCTCTCTCTCTCTCTCTCTCTCTCTTTATTTCTTTCTTTCATCTATCATTCTTAGTCTTAAATAACTAAAAATATAACAATCTATTACTACCATAGATTATGTATTTATCTATAATCTTAAATTCTACATCAATGCAAAATGTTAAACATTATCTCAAATAATTTTAACACTCTATTGTAAACACTGTAAAAAATTAATCTATTATAAACACTATCACAATCTATTATAGAAAACACTCTCTCTCTCTCTCTCTCTCTCTCTCTCTCTCTCTCTCTCTCTCTCTCTCTCTCTCTCTCTCTCTCTCTCTCTCTCTCTCTCTCTCTCTCTCTCTCTCTCTCTCTCTCTCTCTCTCTCTCTTAAAAATTTATTTTAAAAAAAAAGACTCCAAAATCTTTCAATATCTTCAACCATACCTGTACACTTCACCTCTTCTCTCTCTTTCTCTCTCACAAATTACAAATATAATAATCATAAATCTACTATCCTAAATAATACTAATAATCTATTAGAAGACCATTCAAAACCATTTTAAATTAATGCAAAATAAAAAAAAACACACACACACTAGGGTTTAGAGTCAAGGGTTCATGGTTCAGATTTTAGGATTTAAGATTTTGGGTCTAGGATTGAGGGTGTAGGATTTACGTTCACGGTTTAGGATTGAGTGTTGAGAGTGTAGGGTTTAGGGTTTGGAATTTAAGATTAAGGTTCGAGGATTTAGGGTTTAGGATTTAGGGCTGGGATTTAGGGTTTGGAATTTAAGCTTAAGATTCTAGAGTTTAGGATGTAGGGTTCAGGGTTTAGGGTCTAGGATTTAGGGTTTGGAATTTATGATTTAAGATTTTTGAGTTCATGGTCCAAAGTCTATGGTTTAGGGTTTAGGCTTCAAGGTCCAAAGTTTTGGATTTGTAATTCAGAGTTAGGATCTAGGATTTGGGGTTTAGAGTTTGGGGTTTAAGATTTTGGATTCAGGGTTCAGAGTCTAGGGTTTAGAGTCTAGAGTTTAGGTTTTAAGATTTTGGGTTTATGATTTTGGGTTAAGGAGGATTTAGGGTCTCAGGTGTAGGGTCTGTAATTTAGGGTTTATGGTTTAGGGTTTAGGATTATTGATTTTGTGTTCACGGTCTAGGAGTTAGGGTTTAGGGTCTAGGAGTTAGGGTTTAGGGTCTAGGGTTCATGGTTTAGGCTTTAGGCTTTAGGCTATAGGGTCTAGGGTTTAGGGATCTAGAGATGGGGACCTCGGAATATCCTCAAAAATTTGTGACTATGAAATCCCACTATTTTTTGAATTTAGCAATCTAGGAAATTGATGGAAATCTTATATGGGTATGTCCATTGTTGGAGCAAGCCTATATGTTGATTCCCAGTAGTTGGATGCCGATAACGTCAATGTTTGAAGACTTATAATAAATTCTTTTAATATGATGACTATAATTTAGCTAATAAAAAATAGTTTCGTTTAATGCAATATTCTTTAATAAGGCTAGGGAATATAAGAACCGCCAATCTTTGATAATTGCATGATTTTAGAAAGCAACATTTTTTAGATGAAAAATTTTAGAAGGCATGAATTTTTAAAAGCCAGCATCCATTGAAATATGTGGGATATCAATTGGAAACTGATGGATATTTGGGATTTTAACATTTAGTGAGGGCCTAGGAATGGACCTTGAAATACTTCCTTTAATTTGAGGGCTATAACGAGGCTTAGACAGATTATCGATAATTTTGAAATCTCTATCCATTTCCATGGCATTTTCAAAAAGGATAGAGAAGTGGGTGACGTACTTGCCGCCTTTGTCTCCTCCTTTGTATGGTTGATCCTCTTCACCCTCTTTATCCTCCTCACTTTTAATTGTTCCTCTTGCTATTACTTACTTTAGTTTCCTACTCTTGCTCTTCCTCCCCCTCCTCTTACTCTTTGCTCCCTCCTTGCTCCTATTAGTCTTGTTCTCCTTGCAAAATCAAGTGGTAAGCTCAAGAAGAAAAATGAAGGTGGAGGATGGAGGTTTTCTAATCATTGGAGGTAAGGTAATATCTTTCTCCATCTCTTTTTCTCACTCTGTCTCCTCTCACATCTTACTTTCCCATAATAATTCTAGTCTAGTTCTTTTAACTCCACTTTTTTTATGTAGGTTTTTCTTAGGCATAGGAGGCGGTGAATCTGCAAAGGATTCTTGAGCTAACAGAGAAGTCATAACGGCTGTCGGAACAGGCCGATCTTCGGGCTTTAGTTTAGTAGCACATATTTCGATAGTTATTTCGATGGCTGATTTTCCATTCATCAGATGATTTAGGACATTGTGCTTTGTTGTAGATCCAAATCTTTTGTTGAACTAGATTTCCAGCTGGTCAGAATGGCCATCGAAATAGGCAGATCTCTTTGATTCGGTATAGCGTCCCCTATTTCGATGGCTATTCCAAAGCCAGTTCATTCCAAGCTATAGATCAAAGATGTTTTATAGTATCGATATTAGTGTATTTGTTGTAGATCCAAATATTATGTTGGAGATCCAGATTTCCTAAAGGTTGGAATAGGCGGATCTCTTTAATTCAATATATTGGACCCTAATTTTGATGGCTATTCTGAAGCCAATTCCTTTCAAGATATTGTAGATCCAAGCTTTTACATAGTATCTATATTAGTTTTATTTGTTGCAGATCTAGATCCAATACACTTTTGAGATCTATGCATCTTTGAAATTCTTTGTGTCAATTTAGCTTTTGCTTTGAGTGGATTTGATTTTTTCAAATGTTTTTTGTAAGGTTTAGATGTCGCAAGAATTTTTATTGCGGTAATATACTTAAGAACTTCAATATTGGTTTTTGTTTTGCTAGTTTGTATGATGATTTCTGGGCCAGTGACCATCAGAGCAGTTGAGGCGCACATTCGATAGCAAATCCCAGCTACTGATAGGATCAGAATGGAAGTCGGAATGCACGATGCTATTTTCAACAGTATACCATTGTCTATTCTTACGTCTATTTTGACCTTGAAGTTTTTTTTTTTTACAAATCTTTAAGCTTTCAAATGATACATCTGTGAATCTTCTGATAGATTTGTTTAGCTTAGGTGTTTTTTGGGCAGATTTTTCAATTCTGATGTAATCATCTATTTTTACCCATGAATGAATAGTTAGCTAGTTTCTTTCGTACTTGTTAGTTAATTGGTTATTTAACTAGCTTCATTCATACTTGTTAGCTAGTTTGCTTTTGCCTATTAGTTTATGTTTCTTCAATGCCATATTGGCTAGCTCCATGATATTATAAGGGTTAATTTCATGCTATTCATTTAGGCTGAGGGTTTTTTGGGGTCCATGCTTATTAATTTCACTCCATTAGTTTATGTTTCATGTTGTTAGGTTTCAAGCTTATAAGATTTGATGTTGCTCATACGAGAGAGAGAGAGAGAGAGAGAGAGAGAGAGAGAGAGAGAGAGAGAGAGAGAGAGAGAGAGAGAGAGAGAGAGAGAGAGAGAGAGAGAGAGAGAGAGAGAGAGAGAGAGAGAGAGAGAGAGAGAGAGAGAGAGAGAGAGAGAGAGAGAGAGAGAGAGAGAGAGAGAGAGAGAGAGAGTTTAAATTTCCCCAAGAGTGAGTGTGATGCAACGTATTTGCTAAATAATGAATATCTACTCGAATATGGCAATGTATACTCGAATATGAAGTATTGCGCTGGTCAATTATATATTATGAAGAGGCCTATATCATTTGAATATGAGCATGCCTGAAATCAAGATGGGTACCATTCCTAGAAAGAATTTGAGCTCCTCCATGGGTTTGATGATAGCAATTCTCTTCCTAATTTTTTTCGTTCTGCATCAATATTGTCTGACTCTATGACTACAATGGCTGCTTTGTACTTTGTTTTGTTCGATGAGACTAAGAAAGCATTTTTCATTACTTTCATTTTATTATTTTTGATATCTGATAGATAACCTTATGAGATTATACACAGTAAGCATTATGTATCTTGGAATAATCTCTAGAGAAATGTAAGATAGGATATTACATTTTACTAGTTGGGGTAGAAATTCACGTAATGCTCCACGAGTTTATTTTTTGCTAACATCCAACCATTTTTGTACAAGAAATTTTCTTTTGGTTGTTTCTAATTTCTTAGATAACATTAGATTCCTCACTACAAATTCATCCAATTTGTAGCCTCTAGGAGCGTTTGCCATCATCACTTTTGAACATCTTAATAGTATTTAAAGGGAAGCTCACACTGCACTGTTGTTGTTATATCAGATTTTTGGACTGGAAAATGCTTTCTAAGTTCTCTTGGACAGAACAAAGTTTATGAAGTAAAACTAGAATGGAACAAATCATTGAAAACCTTTCTAACTACCTATGCTAGAAAGCCAAATACTTCTTTCTCCATTTACATGAGACTTCACTATGGTCTCATATCCCACACATATGACTTTATAATAAACACATGTAATATAGAAGACCTTAAAAAACTGTGGGATTATTTAAGCAAAGATTAAAGGAAATTAGAATCATAGATATTCACATAATGCAGGCATATATATGTCTATCTTCACAATGCACTCGTGTGTTCTCAAAACAGTTTTGCATTGAGAAAGCCATAAAAACACATGGAAAAATTATGTCTTGTTTAAGTTAACACATATGTTATCATTTGTGTAATGCACACAAATATGTATTTATAGTAAATGCATGTATCTCCAATATATACTTCCTATCCATTCTAGGCCCAACTCTCATTGGGACTCAATTTGAAATTCGGTTCCCTTCACTTTGAGACTGGTAGAGACTAGATACTAGTGACTAGGGATTTATTTGAAGTGTGTTTAGGATCAATTTGGCGCTTGGGAGAGCCTAGAGACTAGAGAGCAGGGATTAGACTAGACATTAGCGATCTAGTTGAATTGTTTTCCCTCCATTTTCTGATTGGGATAGATTTGAGAATAGTGACTAGAGAAACTTGCGATCAATTTCAAATTTCTGCAATCTAGATCACGCTGCTACGACAAGGCACAATAGAAGCGACAAGATCATACAGGCAGAAGATAGGAGACATGATCCGTCGGGCACAAAAGTAGCGAAAAGAAGTGAAAGTGCAGGGAATGAAAAACTTTATTCATTTGCAAGATAGCGCAAGGAATATCAAAAGTGTGAGGATTTGTTCAGATCCTAAGCAGCTTTCATGACAATTCTAGGCACATGAAACTAGATTGTCAAGAAAGGCAACAAACATACGAATCGATTTACAACAATAATTTCAAGCAACTAATGTACCTCATAACAAGAGCAAGAATCGGCAACAAGGAATAGGCAGAACAGAAGCAACAAGATCATACAGGAGGCGCAAGAGAAGCCACAAGAGGAAAATGTAGTAGAACTGCAAGGAATTTAGTGTGATAGTAGTTTGCAGCATTTGTTTGGCAGTTTGTAGCTGATTTTTAGGAGTTGTACCAAATTTGCAGTACATGTAGCCACATGATATGTAAACTCGTCTAGCCCCTGCAGCCTAGTAGATTATCCCATAATGTCAATTCTTCAAAAAAATAGTATAACTAATAATGTTGCCTCTTGTTGTGTGCTTGTGGGTGTGTAAACCCCATGCCCAAGATTGTGTGGCCTTGAGAATTTGAGTCCGTGCAAATTTCAAGGTGATCAAATTCCATGAAACAGGTCAAATTCTATTCAAGCTTTCGAAATAGGCAAGCTCTAGGTAGCCCAGCCATGCGACGACAAAATGACTAGGTTGGGCCCAAACGACAAGGACATGTGAGTGCATGACAACATTGCATGTGTGTGCGCTATTTGAATGGGGATGACCCTAATATATTAGGAGAACAACTCTAGGGACAGGACCCAATACTTAGCTACATACTTGCATACACTCTAGAGGTATTCTTGACCGAATGATCTCAGTAGCATTTTCCTAGATCGGGTTGGCTAGATCATTTTGGTGTACATTCTATTACCATGTCCTTCATTGATGGACATAAATGAGTATTGTGCTCCAATTGAGATGTTGCTCTGATCGGACTAAGAGTACAATTGTGCATTTCCCTTAATTTAGAATCCCTAATTTGGGTGGTGGAATTAAGTTTGAACCATCTTCAACTGGAGTTGGGATCTAGGCGTTTTGAATAATGTTATCTTTGTATTCTGCAACCCAATCACTACTATAAATTGATTATTGCTCGAGTTGGAGTATGTTTATTGATGAACAGTCTATTGTCGTGTTATGCCATCTAAGTCCACCCATGGCAAATTTGCAATGTCATGAGTCCTCAAATATTAGGTCTATGTTGTGTGAAGCATTCAGCATCACAAAAAAATAGAGATATGTCTCATTGACAAACTTTTTGATTGCAAAACATTTAAGACATTGTGTGGTGTAGTGGGCTATTTCCTATCCTGGCCTCAATCCTACATCCAAGCACACAAGCATCAAGGATATCAAGTATGTTATTATGCAGGGGTTCGTTCTCATGAGATCAACACTAAGTCCACAATGACAGAAACTCGCCCTTCTCTCTCTCTCCTTTCTCTCTCACAAAAAGTATAAGAACATTCAATCCCAATAAGCATGAAAGCCAACAACTAGCAAACACTAAGAAAGCATAAGAGATGGAGGAAGAAAGATAGAGAGCAAGGACATTCTTGATCCATTCCATAAGAGGGCCAACCTGCTTGTATTAAAATGAAGAGAGAACATGTACAATGATTTAAAATTACCACTTATATAGTGGATTGAAGGGTCTTGGCCTCAATTCCGCCTCCCTAACTTTTCAAATTTGAAAATGAGTGGGAATCCATTCAATAATTGGAATGGACCAATTTGAAATTGAATTTTGCAGGGAACCCCTATTCTATTCACTAACTTGACTTTTGGGCCTTGCGATGTTAAAAGTCTCGCGAAAAGTCCTAAAGTCCTTTTATTAACTTTCTAATTAATCAAATCTCTATGTGATCATCGGGTTGGACTTACACACGTAGGGTGCCAAATCCCTCTCACTTATTAACTAGGGTTAGGATTACCTTGGGATCCACAAACCCTCCAACAGTATCCCCCACCAAAACTGGTCGTGGTCCCATGACACCTCGCGAGATTTTTGACTTGGGGCTTTGGTTGGGCTCTCTTCGCACCTCGCTCCCTGAATTCCAGGCGCTCCAAATCTCATTAAGGGTAGCCCTACACTTTGCCAGAGTCATTTCCTTAACATTTGACTAAATTTTTACACGTAATTCCTGACAGGCGAAAAATGCGAAAAAGACAACATTGTATTTTTACACGAGATTTCGGACAAGTGACAAATGTCTGGATTGTAGAGAGAGAAAATGTGACACTATTGTCAAACTCCGTGTATTTCTACAGACTGTGTAAAAACACTTGTAAATCTGCAAACTGTGTAAAGACACGGGAAAATCCACAGAACTGGATAAACAATGGATGAGGATTAAAATTGATTAGTCGATTAGTAAGAAAACAAACATCACAAGTAGACTATTAGTAAAGGTCGCCCTCCTTCAAAATGAATCTAGCACCAATGCTTTCACCAAAATGAAGATATTTGGATCATCAACTAAGCTCTTTGACTTGGCTCTAATACCATGTCAAATTTCAAAGTTTTAGGACTGAATCAGATCTACAAATGATCATAAAGAGTGATTGGTAGCTTGAGATCTTGATCTACATCAAGACTAGCTTCCAAATCAAGCTTCTAGTTGACAATTATTGTGATTCCAAGCAAGAACAATTAAGAAATGATGATCCATGGCTTCACACGTGTGAAGTATAGCTATTGTACACACCAAGATTGCTTCACAAACCAATGTTTCTCAACATTAGGTTCACAATGGATCCATCGTGGATCAAGTACATAATCACCATAATCTCTCTCTTAGTTGCATCCAGCACGTGTGGGATAGCTCATTGTACTCATCCATATCCATTTTGGATAAGATCTACCAAGTTTGCCACATCATCCATTGGTGGTTTGTGTTGACCTTCTAGATTCCTACAATCTAGGACCTAACTCCTATAATTTAGGAGATGTCATATTTGACTCAAATGAAAGCTAAGCAAAATGGATCTAAATATTACAAGTCATTTCACATGTGTGGACAGGTCCTCACATGTGTGGATTTCAAGGAATTTATGCAAGTAGTCCTTAAACGCAAACTGCATCACTTGTTCAAAGTATAAATGATTATCATTCCCACAAGGAGCATCATAAAGAGCTATTCTGTCATTATTGGTGAGATATAAAGATTTATCTTTGAACTCTAGCAAAATGGAAGTGTAAAGCTAGTTGTCTGATGACATTTCTAGGTAGGTGACCAGTACCACCATTGAGAATGGTACAAATAAACACCAAGAAAGATATTCAGACAATTCAACCAAGAAATCCAGATTCCAGAGAAGAGTAAGAACTCGGAATGATTAGGCATCCCCACAATATTAAGATCACATGCTTCACCGTTTAGATCTAAACTTAGCCAAAACAAGAATGCCACCAGGCCAAACGATTGCTGTAGGCAATGCTTACAATGGACTATGTCGACCCTCAACAGTCTTCATAAACTTGTTACTCACTTATTTAGATACAGCAGTTCCAAACACAACATACTTCGATGAATTACTGGGTTCAGTTCTAATTATAAATCCATGCATAGCATAGAATCCTTTATTCTGCAGAATCACCATGAACTAGGATCAGTTAGAGTAGACAATAACAACGAGGGTGTGATTCATTCCACAAAGAATTAGAAAACTCAGCATAAAGTTCTTGAGAAACCAAAACTGTCTGTCATTCACTCCTTCAGATTCCTGTGAAAATACAGTCTACATATACATTGTTGGTAGATCATTGCATTGACTCAAGCGGGCTAGATTTCCATACAGACAAAATTACATTCGAATCCAGGCGGACAACTTCTTATTCGAAGCCAGAATTTACCAACTAGCACATTCCATGCATACTGGACAGACATACTTCTATTCAAACCCAGGCAGACATAATTCTATTCAAATCTGGACAGATAGAATTCTATTCGAATCCAGTCAGACAATGATGGCCCTGTGAATTCCTAGTGCAGATGTGTCTTTCCTCTCTATTGACACTTATCACCAACTATCAGAAACTTACAGATTCGGCTGTCAGACAAATATTTGTTCTACCGAAGAAATGTTTGAGCTGACCAGTGAACATTCACACTGATGTACGTACGTGGCAGGTGACTGGCCAGGTGTAGCTTTTTCATGTTTTGCATAAGGCTGGATGAATGACAGACAAAGCACACATAGACTAAGCCCATTTAGAACTTCAATAATTCGTTTATGGGCCTTCAAATCTTCCAATGGAGGTCCTGCTACATGACTACACAGATATGTCTTCAAAAAGATGTAATCATGAATAGGTTGCAGTAATGGCCTTCAAGGTAGCGATCTTCAACTGGATGAGAAGGTATGCTTGATAGAATAAAGTTTAGATGTGCGTGTAACAGCAAACCCTCAAACCTTCAGCATTCAAATAGTCAGTATTCAGAGAATTGACATGCAGAGCTTCTTCAAAAACTTGTTAACAGGCCTTTAAATATTCGGATCTCAAATGATAATCATGTGACTGAGTTACAAACGCGACCGTCAAGGTCTTCGAATTAAAACCTTTCGGACTCCCTTCAATAGTTAGAAAGCTAACTCGTCCCACAGGTCAACAATCGTGAAGAACAAGGACCAACATGGCCGAACATGGCCGATAGAAAGAGATAACTACCAGCTAAGCATTCCTTCAATAACATACGAAGAGCGAACGGCCATCTCAGAGACTTCAACAATTCCAGAAGTCATTAGTTGTATAAACTAGCTAATAAATACCATTGATAATTGTCAGACAGCTGAATACTTCTGGTGTAAATAAGTGGGTTGGAACGAGCAGTAATTAAATAATGATGAGCGTTGTTTAGTCTCGAAGGAAAATGTGTCGTTCAGATTATCTGCTCATTCGATCAGAGAGACAAATAGCAGCACATGCCATTTGATAAGTAACGCTTCCAAACATCGAAAGTTTGGGACTCAAAATGGCCGCTTCTGACATGCCTGTTATTATAGAAAGTAGAAACCTTGGTCTGATTTCTGAACGGCTTAGTAAGATAAAATTATGTTCGTTTGTTCTGCAATCTAAGATGGGTGAGAAGGCGCAACTACAGATAGAGGTTCTGACCCTTGAAATAAGAATGAGTAGTAAAGCATTCTGATCTCTCGAATAACTGCAAACTTAGAATCCAATAGCTCAAATGGAGTCACGGATGTCTGAGCAAAAAACACTCAAAGAAGAATTGTTCGCTTCGAATTGGCTTGAACTGACTCAAATTTCATAATGTCCGAATGCCAGGCAGGCGCACATGTGGACGAATCCCAGCATGTGCTTTGATGGCACGTTGACGATTGCCTGATGTGCCTACGAATTACCGCTGAGGAATAGCCATAGTAACTACTCTGTCTGATAACTCATAATGCACAATTTGTTGATGCAGGCCTTCTAGCATATCCACCCTTTTTAAATAGCATGATGGTATTGCTCAAAGTTTGCACCCTTCAACCCTTTTGAGATGGCAGTTCGCTCTTCGTATGTTATTGAAGGAGTGCTTACCTGGTAGTTATCTGTTTCTATCGGCCATGTTGGTCATTGTTCTTCACGATTGTTGACCTGTGGGACGAGTTAGCTTTCTAACTATTGAAGGGAGTCCGAAAGGTTTTAATTCGAAGACCTCGGTGGTCGCGTTTGTAACTCAGTCACATGATTATCATTTGAGATCCGAATATTTAAATTCCTGTTAACGGGTTTTTGAAGAAGCTCTGCATGTCAATTCTCTGAATACTGACTATTCGAATGCTGAAGGTTCGAGGGTCTGCTCTTACACGCACATCCGAACTTTATTCTATCAAGCATACCTTCTCATCCATTCGAAGATCGCTGTAGCAGGACCTCCATTGGAAGATTTGAAAGTTATAAACGAACTATTGAAGTTCTAAATGGGTTTAGTCTATGTGTGCTTTATTGTCTCTCATTCGATGCTGCATTTCCAGACAGACAAAATTACATTCGAATCCAGGCAGACAACTTCTTATTCAAAGCCAGACTTTACCAGCTAGCGCATTTCCACGCATACTAGGCAGACAGAATTCTATTTAAACCCAGGTAGACAGAATTCTATTCGAATATGGACAGACAAAATTCGAGTCGAATCCAGTCAGACAGCGATGGCCATGTGAATTCCTAGTGCAGATGTGTCTTTCCTCTCTATTGACACTTATCACCAACTATCAGAAACTTACAGATTCGGCTGTCAGACAAATATTTGTTCTACCGAAGAAATGTTTGAGCTGACCAGTCAACATTCACACTGATGTACGTGGCAGGTGACTGGCCACGTGTAGCATTTTTATGTTTTGCATAATGTTGGACGTAGTCCAGAACGTACGTCGTCCTCCTAATGAAGGTTGAACCTTGTCTTTAAGGTATTGAAGGGTAACTTTTCTAGGAACTGGTGACGAGAAGTTCCCACCATTGGTCTCCAGAACAACATGCTTATTTCCAGGTGGCAGAGGCAGCGTTTCACACCAAAGTCTCTGTAAGTAATAGTAAACCATTGGGTACCTCACCAAATATGACGTTTCAGATCTTATGGGTGTGCTTTCTCAAACACATATATAAGCAGAGCCCACGCTCATTTTTAATTAATTAATTCATTGTTCTGCATGGTAGAAAGCAGGAGTAGAGCGTTTGCTGTTTTCTCTTCTGTCTGAGCTATTATGGCAGAAAAAAATACTGTCTACTGTCTTAATTCGGCTTGCATCAATGTAGTGATTCGCCAACAATGTATATGTAGATTGTATTTTCACAAGAATCTGAAGAAGTGGGTGACAGACACTTTCGGTTTCTCAAGAACGTTATACTAAGTTTTCTAATTCTTGTGGAATGAATTACACCCGTGTTGTTATTGTCTATTCTGACTGATCCTAGCAAATTCATGGTGATTTTGCAGAATAAAGGATTATGCTATATATGGATTTATAATTAGAACTGAACCCAATAATTCATCGAACTATGTTGTGTTTGGAACTGCTTTATCAGAATAAGTGAGTAGCAAGTTTATGAAGACTGTTGAGGGTCGACATAGTCCATTGTAAGCATTGCCTGCAGTAATCGTTTGGCCTTGTGACATCCTTGTTTTGGCTAAGTTCAGATGTAAACGGTGAAGCATGTGATCTTAATACTATGGGGATGTCTAATCATTCTGAGTTCTTACTCTTCTCTGGAATCTGGATTTCTTGGTTGAACTGTCTGAATATCTTTCTTGGTGTTTGTTTGTACCATTCTCAATGACGGTGCTGGCCGCCTACCCAGAAATGTTATTAGACAACCAGCTTTACACTTCCATTTCACTAGACTTCAAAGATAAATCTTTATATCTCACCAATAATGACAGAATACCTGTTTATGATGCTCTCCGTGGGAACAATAATCATTTATACTACACTTTTACTGAGATTTTGGTTTGGTAAGTTGCGACAATCCCATGAGAGCGATAGCATATCTGAGAATTCAGCATGTATGGAAGATCCACATCTAACTCTAACATCCATTAATCCTAAGCATTAAACACTACATCCATTAACCTTACGATCCACAATGAGATAGATATTTGCTTATCTCTCTCTCTCCCTCTCTCTCTCACAAAAAGCTTAAGAAATAACAATTCCAATAACATTCAGATCTAACAATTAGCAAAATACAACAAAAGCATGAGAGATGGAGGAAAGGAGGAACATTCACAAGTCCATTCCATAAGAGAGCCAATCTGCTTATATTGAAATGAAGATTTGAACATGAGGAGCAACTCGAGTAAGCCCCTATTTATAGTGGAGAGGAGGGCCTTGGCCTCAAAATACTATTGGCCCATTTCTACTTCCCTAACTATTCGAACTTTAAAAATAGAGTGGGAACTCATTCAATAATTGGAGGGAACCAATTTGAATTTGAATTTGAACCAATTTTGGTGGTCCCAACTTTATTCACTAACTTGACATTTAGGCCCTGCGACATTAAAAGTCCTGCAAAAAAGGCCTAAAGTCCTTTTATTAACTTTCTAATTATCAAATAACTATGTGATCATCGGGTTGGACTTACACACATAGGGTGCCTGATCCCTCTCACTTATTAGCTAGGGTTAGAGTTGCCTCGGGATCCACAAACCCTCCAACATTTGTTCAGATATGCTGCTGGCTTACATTAATCCTTCTGCTTGCGCAATCTCTAGCGATCTCAATGACCTCCATCTCTTTATGATAATGCCACAGCCGCAGGAGAAGAATTAGAAGCCTTAAGCTTGCGGTGTCTGTCTCTCTCTCTATCTCTAGATTCCTTTCTGGCGGGATTTATATAATAAAAGGTGGGGTTTTGGACCATGCAACGTGATCGTAACTGCCATGTGGAACAATTCGGGAAGGTGCCCTAATTCGTGTGGCAATGGTGGGAAATATTCTGTTTTCTCTCAAATGTGTTTTTCTTAGAAATCGGTAAGACGTCTGGTTCATCTTTATAATTAGGTGTGCGTACTCACACTTCGAGATGATAACAAAGACACAACATGAATTATGAAGCCACCAACTAGCTCTCTCCTCTCAAAAATAGTCCGGGACACTTTGGAGGCCACTTAGACCGTGTCTAATTGGACTCGCCAGTTGCAAAGCCAATTGTTTACAGTCATCATCAATAGAATGGTGGGCAATAGTAACCAAAGCACGCAAAACATTGGAGGAGTAGTTAAGGTGGAGAGCATAGGAGGTTGAAACTAGGTTGCGAGCAAGGCATAGTTGGTCAATTGCACCAAGCTAAAAATAAGCGCGTATGCCACATGGTATAAACCTCAAATATGTCCAAGTATGTTTAAAAACGATTCTAAAGTTAAGTCTAGCAATTTGTGTTGGCTAGGACAGAAATTTCTATCACACTAGTGCTCTAACCTCACTCGTTGCACCATCGATGACATCTTGGAGCCATGTGTTGTCTATTTAGTCTCGGCCTACTAATTGATGTACAATGTATGGTTGTGCATAATTTGAAAGTAGAAGAAAACAAGGGCTACGCACCTTTCTAGATTTAGGAGTGTTGGTTACCTTTAACTCTTTCATGATCTCTCTCTCTCTCCTTCTTTCTCTCTCTCCCTCTCTCTCTCACACACACACACTCAGTATGAAACATAACTAGGCAATAACACATAAATTAAGATCCTACAAATTAAAGTAGCATGAATAAATTAAAATACTACGCATTAGAGTAGCATGAACTAGTAAGCATGAAACACAAATATAGACACTACGAATTAAATCCACGCAAAATCCAGAAACTTATCCGCGTGGATACCGCATGGATATAAATTTTTTTTTATCCACGCGGTATCCACGGCCTCAACTCTCTGGATTTCACGTGGATAAAGCAAATTTTGCAAGGATTATCCACGCGTGGATAATTATCCACGCGGTATCCATGCAGTATCCACTCGAAAGCCGAGCCTTTTCTATTTAAATTTTACTATGGCGCGTGGATTATCCACGCGAAATTAGAATTCCTATTTCCGGCTCTGGGTGTCGGAGGTTTGCCCGGTTGCCGGTAGTCGGACTTGGCGTGGATTATCCACGCGTGGATAATCCACGCATTTTGAATTTCATGACATCCGGCCAATCTGCTGCCGGAAATGACATTTGCATGGAACATCCACGCATGGATAATCCACGCGCCCGTATCCACGCGTATATCCACGCCTATCCACGGCTATATCCACACAAGAAAACATTTGCCCGTGCAACCTCCTTTGTATTGTGCGTGCATATTTGCATGGATATTTGCTACATGTGTTCTTGTGTTAAAGTAGCATGAACTAGTAGGCATGAAACATAAATCAAGATACTACAGATTAGAGTAGCATGAACTAGTAAGCATGAAACATAAATGAACGACATCATAGCACACGCACACGCACACACATCCTAAACCCTAAACCCTAAACACACACGGAGAGAAAATGAAAGAGAACATAGTAGAGGGCTAGTCAAAACTCTCGAACTGTACGATTATATCCTATTCCAGAATGTCACCACATGCTCCTTCCCTGCGGTGTTTGGGCTTTCTTGTGGAACTTATCTTCCAACAAAAAACAATTGAATCACGCTTTTAATATAAGAAAACAAGGGTTACACATCGTCCTACAATTGAGTGCTGGTTAGTAGCATGAACTAGTAAGCATGAAACATAAATCAAGATACTACAGATTAGACTAGCATGAACTAGTAAGCATGAAACATAAATGAACGACATCATACTTACATGCACACGCACACACACATCCTAAACCCTAAATCGTAAACACACACGAAAAAGAAAATGAAAGAGAACATAGTAGAGTGCTAATCAAAAATCCCGAACCGTACGATTATATTCTATTTTAGAATGTCAGCACATGCTCCTTCCCTATGGTGTTTGGGCTTTCTTGTGGAACTTATCTTCCAACAAGAAACAATTGAACCACGCTTTAATGTAAGAAAACAAGGGCTACACACCGTCCTAGAATTGAGTGTTGGTTACCTTTAACTCTTTCATGCTCTCTCTCTCTCTCTCTCTCTCTCTCTCTCTCTCTCTCTCTCTCTCTCTCTCTCTCTCTCTCTCTCTCTCTCACAATATGAAACATAACTAGGGAATAACACGTAAATTAAGATCCTACAAATTGAAGTAGCATGAATAAATTAAGATATTACGCATTAGAGCAGTATGAACTAGTAAGCATGAAATATAAATTAAGATACTATAAATTAGAGTAGCATGAACTAATGTTGATTACCTTTAAATCTCTCTCTCTCTCTCTCTCTCTCTCTCTCTCTCTCTCTCTCTCTCTCTCTTAATTGTTTGCTCTTTGCATTTGATTGTTGTTTTGGATCCATTTGATGGTGGTTTTTATGTAATGTGCTAAAGTACTTTTATTAGTAAGTTCACTTCCTCGGTGTTGATGGAGTGAGACTAACCTTTATTGATTGATTTGTTGGACTCAACTTGTATGTATCTTCTATACAAGCCAAGTATACTAGTACCAACCCACTAAGATCAAATAATGGTACTAATTTGTGTCTCTCTCTCAAAATTATTTTGCTATTACAACATTTGCTAAAAAAACTACAATTATGCTATATAAATAATTTATTGTTCTAAAATGTAAAATGTTACTATTAGAAAATTGAAAACTGTTCACAACCAAGACTTGCGAAAGATGTTCAAAAACATCAAGCAATCATGATTCAAAAGTGGCATAAAAAAATCAATGGCTTCTTCGCAAAATAAGACCCAACAACAGTATATTTAAAATAGCAGTGACTTGAATAGATGACATTATGTACAAAAGGATAAACTAGAAATGCATAAAAACATATTGTATCATAGTTACAACCTCTACATTATTATTGTAGCATAAGAACCTCATATACCTTCTTGAGGCTCTTCATTTTTGTCAAGGTCTTGCTCTCTGTCCAATTGAGAGATATCTATATCACAGATCACAGTTGTTTCATAACAACAAATAAAAATAGTATACAAATAATGTCTGAGAAAAGAACAAGTGAGAATTTAAAACTTACTTGTTAACCATGTAATCAGCTTCTCATAAACCATAGTTGATTTCGAATTGGCATAAAGTGGACCTCCCACCATGCCGACGAACTAAAATTTTGGTTTTTCCATTAAGAAACGATGTCCCAACCTTTTTTGGACCATCTTCATCATCATCAATGGATGCATGGTTTGCAAACTTAATGTCTTTGATTTCTCGAAAACACAAATCAAAACCCTTTTCTGACAGGATTCTTGAAAGGGAAATACCACCTCAATAGTAGTTGAAACGAAACACGTCACTATAAAATCTTGGCTTGTTTTCAAAACATCACAAGCCATATGATTTAAATAGATATATGTTCCAATTTCAACATGAACATTTAATGATAAAGAGTTTAATGCTTGCAAACAAGCATACAAGCACTATGTTTTATGGATGAATGCCACCAGATAAAATCTTTCCATTGTAGTTGATTCAACAACTGTATGAAAAAATTTCAAAAATGATTCTTGTGGCCACCAGTCATTCAAATCATGCGATGCATCAACCAGAACTGTTGGAGGGTTTGCGGATCCCAAGGCAACCCTAACAATAGTTAATAAGTGAGAGGGATTTGGCACCCTGTGTGTGTAAGTCCAACCCAATGATTACATAGCAATTTGATTAATCAGAAAGTCAATAAAAGGACTTTAGGCCTTTTTGCAGGACTTTTAATGTCGCAGGGCCTAAATGTCAAGTTAGTGAATAAAGTTGGGTTTCCCTCCAATTTGAATGGTTCTCACTCTTTTTTAAGTTTGAATAATTAGAGAGGCATAAATGGGCCAATAGGATTCAGAGGCCAGAGTCCTCCTCTCTACTATAAAAATAGACCAACTCGAGTTCCTACACATGTTCATTTCCTCATTTCAATAAAGGAGATTGGTTCTCATCTTAAATGGATTGATGAATGTCCTTGCTCTCTATCACTTTTCCTCCATTTCTCATGCTTTCTTTGGATTTTTTTAATTGTTGGATCTGATTGTTATTGGGATTGTATGTTGTTATACTTTTTATGAGAGAGAAAGAGTAAGCTATCTTGTTGTGGATCGTAGTGTTAATGCTTAGGGTTAATGGATGTTAAAGTTAGATTTGGATCTTCCATTCATGCTGAAATTTGAACTATACTATCGCTCTCATGGGAACGAATCTATGCGTGACAACTAACTTCGTCTCTTTGATGCTAGATTGATTAGATCTTGGCTCTTGGATACCCGGAATGTTTAACCTAACCTGCCCCACCAAAGCACTCCGCTCCTCCTGCCAATTTGATGGAACCAGAATGGTACAGAAGTGCTGAGCAAGAAGGTGGATCGTCAGAACAGTATGTTATATATGCTGCCGCGCAACAACAAGCATCTAGAAACTGGACCAGAGCACCACTTGGATGCTTTGCATGTGGAGAAAATCACAGAGTTGCAGAATGTCCAAAAAAAGAAAAATTTGTACCATTCTATCGTGACTGTGGTTATGGGCATTGCTATAAAGACTGTCCTGCAAGACCGAAGCCACCACCAGCTATAGCTCCTGGAAATTTGATAACAATCAAGCGAAGACCAGTAGCTCAGAATAAATCAAGTACACCCTTGATTGTTGTCACCAGAGCACAAAAGCAGAAAGAACCAGTAGTGGATCCAGTATCTGCTGATTCTATACCGTGGTTCAGGAGTTAACCTGATCTCTACAAAGCTATGTGCAAAATGGGACCTTACAAAGATCAAGCCTGCTACTTTTACTATTAAGCTAGCTGATCAAACGACAGTTCATCTGCGAGGAATGGTTGAAGATATATCTGTCAAAATTGTGGGAATACAGTTCGTCATTACTTTTGTCGTAATGGACTTACCAAAAGCACCAAATGTCAATCGAGTCCTATTGGGACGTCCATGGTTACGAGTTGCGCAAGTAATTCATAACTAGGGTACCGGAAAAATCACTTTTGAAAATCGTGAACGTGCAATCAAAGTTGATCCTGCAACTTGGACTATCAAACCAGTGGTTCAAAAAGAGGATGATGATTCATCAACAACGGATCATACTTGTGAGCGAAGCCAAAATTTGACAAGTTTCGTGTCTTTGGATGTAGGGCCTATGTACATGTGCCAAAGGAGGAGCGAAGCAAACTTGATGCCAAAGCAATCAAGTGCATCTTTGTCGGTTATGATGAGAGGATGAAGGCGTACAAGTGTCTTGATCCTGTAATGAACAAGATTCACATAAGCAAGGATGTAATCTTTGACTTGAAGAGGCCAGGGATCAGAAGATTTGGCAAAAATCCATGCAGGAGGAAATTGACTCAGTTAATCTTCTAAATGGAAAGGAACCCATTGGTAAGTAATGGATCTATAAACTCAAGTACATCGCCAATGGGACAACCAACCTTGAGGTACACACGATGGATGTAGGAACAACATTTCCCAATGGAATTATCGAAGAGGACATGTACATGATCCGTCCATAAGGCTATGTCCTCAATGGTCAAAAAGATCAAGTATGCAAACTCCATAAAGCCTTGTATGGTCTGAAGCAATCGTGAAGAGCATGGCTCCATTGAATTAACACATTTATGATCGATCATGGATTTCAACCAATGTTAGCCGATTCTTTAGCATGTTAAATCGAGTTAAAATCAATATTTTCAACTAGTTTTTATGATAGACTATGTGTAGAATTATCTAATGTACTACTTAATCGGCATGGATATTGGCCTGCATAGCCCATGCTGAAGGGGTATGGAGCATCATGATGTCCGTTGCACTTGGAACATCACGATAAATGGAGTATCGCAGAGACTGAGAGGTATCAGTAGAAGACATGATGACTGAAAGTAAGTGATACCCAATTTGAGTGATTTTTGGTGCAAAATCAAGCATTTTCTATAGTGAATCTAATCCCTTGATTAGTTCTTGGATTACGTAAGTAGTGGAATTGAGGATTATTAGACTTGCCCTTATTAGTTATTGGACCTTGACTTTAGATAAGGATAGGCCCTTAGCAGATTTGGTAGCTTTTTGGAAAGTTTCATTTGCTCCAACATATTATTTTTGGGAGTTGGAGACATTCATTCATTAGCTTTAATGATTAATACGGTTGAGTTTTGTGCATGGAACTTGCATGACTTGATTCTTGATTGTAGATGTTGATCTTTTAGTTGATTTTTAAGTTAGAGATAATCTCTAGTTCATCACTTAATCTTTTATGTTTTATGTGATGCTATACTTCTAGATCTATTCACAACTTGGTATCAAGGAACTTCCTTTGTTGGGAGTGTTGAAATTGAGAAATAATCCATCTTGATTTTAGGCTTGCTACAAACATTGTACCATGCAAGTATGTTGTTCCATGAATGTAAATGCCAAATTTGGCCTAGATAGAACTCGAGCTATATGGATTTGTCATATCTAGTTTGATGATTACAACTTGCATATAGATTGTAGACTTAGAAATAGCATTATTATGCTTGTAGAAACTCGTGGCATATCACATGCATTTATTGTAAGTGATCCATAGTGACATGCAAGGCATGCACAAAGTGAAATGGACACATGCATGATGACTTGTACAATTCTAGTCAGAACTAGGACACTTGGTAAAAGTAGGTAGAGATACATGCATGAGATATGACAAATGTCACATAGACTCTAGTTTTCACTTTAGATGTCATTAAAAGGTGGATGGATGTGGTTCTACCTTGAGCTACCTCAAACTCCATAAATATGTGTAGCTATTCTCATAATTTATGATGAAGAACCAAAGCTTTGTAACTATCTCATGCCATTTTGGATCCACACCATTTTCGCTTGATATCTCTCTGCTCATACACTAATTTCTTGTACTCTTGCTCATTTATGATTCATTGCTATCATTCTCTGATTCTTAGCATGCTAGTTCAATCTAGAATCAGGTTATTGTGCTAATCATAAAGCTTAATAAGATCTATCATACTTGTGGATCATCCCCACACTCAGATGTTCATTTTTCTTCTTCTAAAAGTATTGGTGGTGCAACATGTTTTGTCACCTTTATTGATGACTTTACAAGATATACTTGGTTGTATCTACTTTCTTCAAAAGCTATGGTATTTGATCACTTCCTAATCTTCAAAGCTTATGTTGAGAAATATTTTTCTTTCAAAGTTAAAGCTTTAAGATGTGATGGGGGAGGTGAATACATCTCCAACACGTTATATGAATATTGTGAAGGTGAAGGAATAAAGAGAGAGTTTTCTTGTGCTTCACCATCTCAAAATGGAGTTGCTGAGAGGAAAAACTGATCTTTATGTGAATGTGCTAAAGCAATCCGAGTTGAAGCTTATTTGCCTATTGAATATTGGGGTGAAGCAATCAATTGTGCAAACTCTTTGTGCAATAGATTACCTCACAATGCACTTGCTGGAAAATCACCTTATAAAGTCTTGTTTAAGAATAAAGCTAAGGTAGATCACCTTAGAGGTTTTGGATGTGCTTGCTTTGTTCATGTACCCTTGGAAACAAGGAAAAGATATGATCCTAATTCTATTAAAGGGATCATGATTGAATATGCATCCAACAAGAAAGCTTATAGAATCTATGTTCTCTCTACCTCAACGGGATGTTATATTCCATGAAAATCAAAAATACATTCTTGAGGAGGCCAAGCTCAAAGATTCTCAAAAAGATACTCCAATCATCACCCTTGAAGACTATCATGGAGAGATGGAGCCAAGAATTGAGGAGTCACCTCGAATCTTTTCACCAAGGATGTCTCAAAGAGAAAGATCCGAGCCTAGGAGGCTTACATATGAAGATAGAGGCAAGCAACTAGAACTCAACTCCACTAATTGTGCTTATTTTATTTCGAGGAGCCAAAGGATGTATATGATGCACTCAATTTGAAGGAATGGTATCTTGCCATAAAGGAGGAATATGATGCTTTGATGGCCAACAAGACATGGGAGCTTGTGGATCTTCCATCCAACAAGCACACCATTGGTTGCAAGTGGATTTTTCGAGTCAAGTATAATCAAGATGGCACAATCAACAAGTACAAGGCTAGGCTTTGTGCAAAGGGTTTTGCTCAAGTTTATGGACTTGATTGTGAGGAGACTTTTTCTCCAGTTGCAAAGATGGTATCAATTAGAATCATAATTTCTATTGCTTGTTTTTTCAATTGGCAAGTTCTTCAACTAGATGATTCTAATGCATTTTTAAATGGATATCTAGAAGAAGAGATTCATATGGATCAGCCTATTGGGTTCATCCATGACAAAGACAAAGTTTGCTTGCTCTTTAAAAGTCTATATGGACTAAAGCAAGCCCCAAGGTCATGGTATTCTCGACTTAACACCTTTCTTGATATCTTGGCTTTCAAAAAAGCAAGATACTCTATCACTCTCATCTTGTGAAGTTGAGTTATAAGGCACTCACTACAACAATAAAAGGAAGTGCTTTGGATCAAGAGGTTGCTAGTGGAGCTAAAGATAATCATGGAAGATGATCTACCTATGATCATGTGTGACAACATTTCGGCACAAGCCCTTGCCAACAACCCGATATTCCATGCAAGGAGCAAACATATCGAGGTTGCACATCACTTCGTGAGAGAGAAGCTCATTGGAGGGGAAATCTACTTGGAGCACATCAACACATCATCTTGTATTGCAGATATGCTCACCAAACCTTTGAGCAAGAGTTCCTTCATCAAGCATAGAGCCAATCTTGAAGTAATACCAAGATCCATGTTCAGGTCAACATAGATTGTTTTTAGGAGGAGTGTTGAAATTGAAAAATAATCCATCTTGGCTTTAGGCTTGCTACAAACATTGTACCATGCAAGTATGTTGTTCCATAAATGTAAATGCCAAATTTGGCCTAGATAGAACTCGAGCTATATGGATTTGTCATATCTAGTTTGATGAATACAACTTGCATATAGATTGTAGACTTAGAAATAGCATTATTATGCTTGTAGAAACTCGTGGCATATCACATGCATTTATTGTAAGTGATCCATAGTGACATGCAAGGCATGCACAAAGTGAAACAGACACATGCATGATGATTTATACAATTCTAGTTAGAACTAGGACACTTGGTAAAAGTAGGTAGACTCGGATACATGCATGAGATGTGACAAATCTCACATAGACTCTAGTTTTCACTTTAGATGTCATTAAAAGGTGGATGGATGTGGTTCTACCTTGAGCTACCTCAAACTCCATAAATATGTGTAGCTATTCTCATAATTTATGATGAAGAACCAAAGCTTTGTAGCTATCTCATGCCATTTTGGATCCACACCATTTTTGCTTGATATTTCTCTCTCTTTCTCTCTCTAACTCGTGTTGAGGCTAATGCTCATACACTAATTTCTTGTACTTTTGCTCATTTATGATTCTTTGCTATCATTCTCTGATTTCTAGCATGCTAGATTGTGGTTAAGCCATAACTTATGTACTAGATCTTACTATTCAATCGAATCAGGTTATGGTGCTAATCATAAAGCTTAATAAGATCTATCATACTTGTGGATCATTCCCACACGTGTAAATTCTGAAAATTTTGTCAGGGAGGGCCTTAATTTCTTATTCTCTTTAGTTATCTTTAGTTTTTTTTTCTTATTTTCTAAAAGTTTTTATATTAATAGTTTATGGGAAATGATCCTATAATTTTTGTATTTGACTCCGACTTAATCTAATTGATCGATTTATTTTATTTATTTGTAACTCCATATTTTTTCGTAAAAGCTGCCCATGATTATATGAACTTTTTGTTTGTGTGTTCTATTAAGGGAAAATAGGGTGTCAAAAGTCATGGAAGGACTTCTTTCACATCATCAGCCATAACTTTTTTGTCTGTTGTTGGGCTTTGATTTTATTAGTTGCGTTGGCTTTCAATCATTAGTTACTATAAGGATATTTAAAGTTTTGTGAGAAAATGTGAGAAGTTCGTGTTTTAGATACTCCAATTATGAAATTTTTGGTCATCATTCCAATAACTAAATATATATATGAGGGCACTATATATATGAGGGCACTGGACTAACATGAGACTACTGATCCAATTTTCACATCAGATGGAGTTCTCCATCAAAGGTTTTTACCTAATCAAACTTAAATGTATAGTGTTTTCTATTTTGCATTGCTTTTTTCGAGTTTCCAATGGATTTGGACATTCATTATAAATAGGCAATTTTATAGCATATTAAAATTCATCGAATGGAATTTTTGCTCAAAGAGTATTGTTAGCCAAATAGAAGGATATTTTGCTTTTTTTTTAAAGATTCTATCTAGATGTTGTAACTTGTGTGGATCTTTCTAATTTCACATTTTCGTAGCACTTCAAATCAATTAGAGATTCCTACCAAAACGTATTGTATCTTCAAGTTTCTACACAAATTTTTTGTACATCATGCCTCTGCTACAAAATTTTGGAGCATTGGGCTTTCTACAATATAGTGCTTTTATTGCAATTTACAGGCCTTGATTTGGTAATTTACTACAAATCCACTAACTTTTACAAGTTTTACCAATGTTTTAGCACTTCATCCTTTTCATACTTTTTGGAAGTTTTTTCAGTGCCTGACTTTCGTGTTGTAGATTGCCATCATAGGTGAGCCTCAATGGCTCGGCCTTTGCTCTTGTAGATCTTCTTGGAGTTCTTGGAGTTCTTGCATCTTGAGATTGATCCTCAACTTCTTCATCACTTGGAAGCTCTTCCTCCATCCTAGCATGATCTTTGGCATCAAGAATTATCATCCAATTCACAAACATGTCCTTCATAAAAAATAACATCCCTACTCACTATCACTTTGCTAGTGATGGGATTGGAACTCTTTAACCTTTGCTATTCTCACCATATCCCACAAATATGCCTTTGATGGAGGTTGCATCATCCTTATTCCTTCCAAGGATTGGTGTACATAGCAAATGATCCAAAAATCTCGAGATCCTTGAGATTGGGCTTCTCTCCAAGTAGATCTTCATATGGTGTGATTCCTCCAATGGCTTGGTTGGGCAATATACTGCATAAGAATTAGCACATGTTATTGCCTCACCCCAAAATGGTTTGGGTAGAGAAGCATCTAGCCTTAAGGACTTAGCACACTATCAAAGAGATCTATTTCTCCTCTCACTCACTCCATTTTGTTGAGGGGTGTATGGACATGACAACTCCCTCTTTATGCCATTAGAACTACAAAACTCAATCAACTTATTGGAGATATATTCATCTCCATTCTCACTTATTAATACCTTGATCTCTGTACTAAGTTGATATTCTACAAGAGTTTTGAACTTTAAAAATGAATCATACACCAAAGCTTTACTACACAAGAGGTAAATCTAACAATATCTAGAATAGTCATCAATGAATATTACATAGTACCTGGCACCACCATTAGATTCTTGTAAAAAACTATGAACATCTGAATGGATGATTTCAAGAGGAGTGCTAGATCTTGATATAGGTCTAGAGAAAGGTATTTTATGAGCCTTTGAGAGGCTACATGCTTCACACATCTTTCCAGACTTTGACAAATGCTTGGGGAGGCCGAGTGCAAGCTCCTTTGCACACATTCTTTCCATAGTTTTGAAGTTGGGGTGGCCCAACCTTTTGTGCCATAGCTCCACCTTTGAGATCTCCAACTTTGCCAAATTCACACTCTCCATAGCAACATTAGCATCAAGTTTAAACAATCTACCTTGTTTGAAATCTTTTGCTATACGTTCATCATTTCTAAGAATGGAACAAATTCCATGCTTAAATTGTACATCAAGGCCATTATCCATTAATTGGCCAACATTAAGCAAATTATTGGTTAACTTAGGAACAAAAAGGACATTTTCAAGATTCATCCTTTTGGATACAATGGAATGGTTCCAATACCACTTATCTTACACTCTTGATCACTAGTTGTATAGATAGATCTATGTACATCATTGTAAGAGAGTAAATTGGAGAAATAGTCCTTTTGAAATGTCATGTGGGAGCTAGCCCCACTATCTATCCACCAAGAATCATTGGTGTTGCACTTGGATGATGGAGGTTTGTTGGAAACCATCAAGGATTATTATTCTTCTTCCTCCTCCTCCTCTTGATGTTGAATGTTGCTTTGCTTGTTCTCTTGTGGCCTCTTCTTCTTGAGACATTCTAATGCAATTTGCCCTTTCTTCCCACAGAAAAAGCACTTGAACTTGGATTTGTTGTCTTTGATCTTGCCTAAATCTCTTTTTATATCTCACTAACTCATGTGCACCCAGAGGTTCATCTTCATCCGCAATCAAGAATTCAGAAAGTTCTTGGAGCACCATTAGTGACTCCATCCTAAACTTTCAAATAGCATAATTTGTAGAATTCAATCTGTCACTAGCTTCTAGAAGGTATGCTCCAATAGATCCCATCTTACTAGTGATTTCCACAAACAAGAAATAGATTTGAATGACCTAGAAACTCACAAAGGTCTCTCACTTGTAGTGTTTCACTCAAATCTAATAATCCAACAAATGGATTTGTAATCTCAGTTCTAGCACTCCCTCACAAAGTTGGAATGAAGATAAGATGAAGTGAGATCTACTTTCAAACAAATCTTGCCAATCTCGGCTATTTTTGGACAAAAAATGACTTAATTTATTTCTTTCTTCTTGATTTACTTTCAAGACTTGTAAATGACTTTAATAGGACTTGATTTCAGCCTAGATTAATAAGATATCATGAATCAAATTTAAATCTAATCAATGGTACGCAAACTTGGTAGCTCAACCTAGGATTTCCACCAATAATCACATCAGGAACTCTCAAATTGAATTTTAAGTGATCAAATGAATGTAGTGCATTAAATGAAGGTTCAGAGATGCCCACACTTGTGAACAATATGGATTTTGATACCTACAAAGTTTGGAATCAAATCCCCTCACCAAAACTTAGCTTCTAGCTTGCCCTCACAAAACTAGTTTTTAGCACCAAAACTTGCTAAAAATGGATATGATTTGGTCAATGATTAAAGCCCTTGTACTTGGCTCTAATACCATGTGAAAGTGCAATAATTTTTGGACCATAAATGGATCTTCAAAGATCCACAAGAGTGACTATGTACTTGCTTAACAATCTATCAAAAAACTAGTCATCAAAAGATTGATCTAGATTGGCAATTTGACAAATAACAAGCATTGATAACCAAGTCAAAGATCATAGACAAAAATCCGATCCCACACGTGTGAAGAGCAGCCTACTGTATGGATTCTGAACAGTGTTTGAAGTACTCAAAGTGTTGGTTTCATTTGAATCACAAAAACAATTTACATGGAGAGAGCAAACTCGAGATTGCCAATGAGCTCCAAAAATAATCTATCTTCTCACTATGGGATCTTGGAAAATATAGCAAAACTCACTTCCTTTGTAAAGCTAGGTGAATTTCCAGCATGTAATAAGGAAGTTAAGTCAGACTTTTTGCCCTAAAATGAAACCCTAGCCTATTTCCTAGAGTCATGCTTAGCTAGTTGGTCAAAATCTCATCATAAATCAACGTCTAGATCCTATAAAGTAAGGATCTCTACCAAATAGACACAACCACTTATTTTGACTTGAGCTAACCTACATTAGGAGTGATTGGTTCTCTATATTAGAGACCTATTTTTTTTTGTATCCCAAGATTGAAACCCAGAAGGTCCAGTTGGCTACGTTACATCTAGATGGTCGAGCTCAGACTTGGTGGCGTGTTTATCGTCTTGAGCTTGTTCGCGAGGGGTTGCATATATGGCCTACCTTTTGTCACGACCTTTGTATGGCTATGATTGACCCCTAGTGGCTAGTTCGCCTACGTGTTCTATTTTGCAGCCTTACCCATACTGGTGAGTTGATTGCTTATATTGACCAACTTACTGAAATTTCTTATCTTTTTTGTGATATCCACCCTACTGAGCTTATTTTACGCTTTATTGCTGGTCTTAGAAGTTCTTTACGATATGATGTATCATCCTTCCGGCCTCCTACTCTCTCTAATGCTATTTCCTTGGCTACTACCTTTTAGCATAAGTACCTTGAGTTATCCACTTCTTCTTGTTTTTTCCGCCCTCTCTTAGAGACGCCTACTATTTCGGCTGCTTCTCCTACCTTGGCTTCTTCTAGTACCACTCCTACTCACTTTCCTGCACCCCGCTCCACCTTTTTTCGGCGCTATTCAACCGTAGAGTTCGTTGAGATTCAACAAAAGCATCTATATTATCATTGTAAGAGCCTAGACCACATGGCTCGTGACTGCCGTCAGGCTCTTGGCTCTACTAAAACTGTTTTTTACCATGAGGCTATTACCTCCTGATTTACATCTAGATTCTTGATACTCCTGACCCACCTCCTGTTGATGTGCCGGCTGATCTGCTTTCTACTGATCTTGCTCTTGTCGCTTGCCATGCGCAGCTTGGTTATGCTACTTGGGCTAGGCAACCTGGTCCTCCTATTCAGTTACGTGTCCTCATTATGGGATGAGAGTATATTGCTTTAGTGGATACAGGTTGTACACATTCATTTATTAGCAGTTACATTTTCACCAGGATTTGTGCTACACCTATTCCTGCTTCCAGCCTCTCAGTGTTGAGGTTGCTAGCTCCCATTCTTTTTTCAGTTCTCAAATGTTTCAGGGCTTGTATTATTGCATTGGTAACTTTTCTGGTCAGGCAGATTTCTACATCATTCCTATGGAGCGCTATGACATTATTTTTGGTGTAGACTGGCTCCCTTCACTTGGTACTGTTGATGTGGATCTCTCTTAGCAGACAATTTCCTTTACTCATGCTGGTCAGCATCATGATCACTTGTTGGTATAGATTCCAAGGTGACTATCAGTTGGTTATCAGGAAGCAATTTATGTGTAGCTTGCCAAAGGCTTAGGGTGTAGCCCTTCTTTCCATTCATAGTACATTAGTTGTTGTGTCTCTTTCGCCATCCATGGGTCCTCTTCCTCAGATGCTTTCTGACTTATTGCATAGGTATTTTGTTGTCTTTTCAGAACCTACGACTCTACCACCACTACGTGATGTCAACCACCATATTGATCTTATTCCTGGTGCCACCCCACTTTCTCGTGCACCATATCATATGTCTAAAGTCAAACATGATGAGGTTTAGCTCTTGATTGCTTCTCTTTTACATCATGGCCTCATTGTACCTAGCCATAGTCCCTTTGGTGTCTCTGTTCTTCTTGTTGCTAAAAAAGATGGAACCAAATGCCTCTGCATTGACGTGCCTTGAACAAGCTTACTATCCGTAATCAATATCTTATTCCTCATATGGATGACCTTTTTGATCAACTTCACACTTCATCTATATTTTCCAAGATTGACCTTCATTCTAGATACTACCAAATCAGGATGCATCCTTCCGATGAGCATAAGACCGCGTTTTGTACTCACTTAGATTTGTATGAGTTTTGTGTTCTTCCTTTTGTTGTTCAAAATTGTCCACCCACATTTCAAAATGCTATGAATAATGTTTTACATCCTCTTCTTGGTGTTTTTTTTTTAGTTTATTTTGATGACATTCTTGTTTTTAGCACTTCTTTGTCTGACCATGTGTCGCATATCTCTTCTACGTTTGAGTTACTTGTTAAGCATTATATGTTTGATAAATTGTCAAAATGTTCCTTTGTTGTTGCTGAGATTGAGTTTTTGGTTTTCCTTGTTTGTTGTATTCATCTTGATCATCGAAAAGTTCAGGCTATTGAGGATTGGCATGTTCCAACCGACGTTCATTTTGTTCATATGTTTTTAGATATGGCTACCCATCTTTGTCGTCCTGTTAAGTATTTCGCCACTATGGCTGCCCCGCTTCATTCTTTGTTGAAAAAGTCTCATATGTTTGTTTGGACTCCTGAGTGCCAGATTGCTTTTAATGCTTTACATCATGCCATCGTTTCTGCCGCCGTTATGTGTTTGCCACAGTTTGATCAAATGTTTATTGTTGAGATTGATGCTAGTTTTGTTGGCCTAGGTGCTCTTCTTCATCAATCTAAGTGTGTCATTGCTTACAAGTCTCATCATTTGTGCTCTTATGAGCAACATTATTCTGTTCATGAGAAAGAGCTACTTGTTGTTATCTATGCTCTTAAAAAGTGATGCCATTATTTGTATCGTGTTCCTTTTAAATTTAATACTAGATCATCAGTCTCTTCATTATCTCTTTTCTCAACATGATCTTAGTAATCGTCAATATCATTGGTTATGGTTTTTACGGTCTTTCCATTTTGACATGTTGTATCGTCCAAGAAAGTCGAACACGACAATTAATGCTTTATCTCGTCTTCTTACTTTGTTACATAGTCTTCTTGCTTCTGTTCCTTCTTGGTTTGATGATTTACCGGCTGCATATTTGTCTTATCCTGACTTTTGTGATGTTTATTGTTCTCTTCCACTTCCTTCCTCTCGAAAGTTCTAGGTTTATACTGTTATTGATGATCATTTATATCATTATGGTGCTTTATGTATTCCTAGTTGTTGTCTGATGCTCATGCCTCTCCTATTGATGGCCATTTTGGGTTTCAAAAGTCTTACGCACGTCTTAAGGACCATTTCTATTGGCCATCCATGAAATCTGAGCTAGCACATCTTATCCATGACTGTACATTTTGTGCCCGTATTAAATATTCTTGTGCTGAGTCCGTTGGTTTGCTCCAGAGTTGGCCCATTCCTCATCGCCAGTGGACAGACATTTCTATGGACTTTATCCTTGGCCTTCCTCATACCCGACGTGGTAATGACTCATGTATGGTGGTGGTAGATTGGTTCTCGAAAAAGGAACATTTTATACCAGTTCGCAATACTATTATAGTTGAGCAGTGCACATGTCTTTCTATATCTGAGGTTTTTTGGCTGCATGGTTTTCCACGTACTATCCTTTCTGATCGGGATACTCAGTTTACATCTACCTTTTGGACTGAGCATATGTGTATTTTAGATGTACAACTCCTTATGGGTAATGCTCATCATTTTTCTACTGATGGGAAGACTGAGGTCCTTAATCAGATCCTTGAGAATTATCTTCGTGATTTTTTTTCTCCTTCACAAAAGGATTGAGATCAGATTTATATTTGGCAGAGTATAGCTATAATAGCTATATTAGTACCAGCATTGGAATTTCTCCTTTTTTATTGGCTCATGGGTATGCTCCTCTTTTGCCAAGGGTGCCTCTTCCTCCTGATGATACACTAGTCACCATTGCTTCTTTCTTATCAGATGCTCGAGAGCTTATGATGAAATAGAATTGGTGAGGCGTGAGGCTCTGTTGCAATCTGTTCGATCCGAATGGGAGGAAAGAAATAATGCTGAACAGCTCCCGCCCCGATATAGGACTGTTCTAAAAACGAATACGTGATCCACCGAAGAGTGTGAGTTACTGTTAATGATGGAATGTTCTATTACAGAATATAGAATTAAAGTGCAAAAATTTTGCGCTTGTTCCTCAGGCATCAGAGACGATCGCATAAATAGTAATGACTAACGGCTTAAAGAGCGACATATAATATATTTAAAAATTAGATTGATTCTAATTGTAAAAGGATTTCAAAACTACTTATACCAACTGGATAGGACAATAGTTGCTTAATTTTATAAAGCGATTCCTATTTTTTGAATTTGACTTTTGAGATCCGTATCACGATTATTGATTTGAGTTCTTAAAAAATGAGATGATATATATGGACTGGAAATATGTGTGCAACCAACAACATGTGTGAAGGGCTTTAATATTCAACATGTAAGAAAGATAGCAAACGCTTTAGTTTTCGATGCAGATAACAAACGGAAAGTCATCAAATAAGAACATGGAAATGGGACCGTCTGTTTCAAGGCTTTTGGATCAATTGCCTTTTGAAAGAAATCAACAATGTTTATGATGTTATGTCACTAAATATAAACGCATTTCCTATGATGCAATGTAGATACATGAAACAAAGCTTTTCATAGTACAAAAATAATTACTAATAATATTCGAAGGCAATGAACAATAGGTCTCAAAAATCTAAATATAGACAAAATAAGGATCAATTCAAAACGATACACGAACGAGAATGAAGATCATGTCAATAGGAAATGTGCAATAGACAACAAACAAAATCTAAACAATGCCAGATCTGAAAAAAAATCTAAACAATGCGAGATCTACAAATAATATGAGCCAAAATCGAATATTTTAACAAACAGCACGGTTTGCAAACAATTTCAACTTCTTGTCTCAAATATGTGATTGGATTTCTATCAATATCTAAGATCTCTACAAAGAATGAATGCTTACGATGTTATGTTGCTAAATGTAAACACATATCTTATGATGCAATGTAGATACATGAAATGACATAGCATTTTATTAACGTGCTCCTTCCGTTTCAAGGCTTTTGGATCAATTGCCTTTGAAAAGAAATCAAGAGAATCTAAAAAAGAGCTATTCTTGATTGGCGAGACATGCAATGATCTAAACAAACGTGGATACTTAGCAACACATATTCAAACATCTACGAAGCAATACAGGAAGAGTTTGACAAACAAGCTCTATTGATGTTTTTAGACAATGTGCTATGTGTAGATATATTTGAATTCTATTTTGAACTTCATTCTTTATAATGTAATTAAATCAATGTAGAACATGGCTTCCATACATAGAAGTCATACAAAAAAATTTAAGCAAAGATAGACAACATTGTGAAACAAATTTGAGTTATATTAAGAATTAGAAATATCGTTATTGTTATTGATTAAGAAAAAAATCATTGATCATAGATTGTGTTTTGTTAATTGATTTTATTTTCCATTTGTTTTGTTGTACTTTACAAGACATCATTTATTATTTTTATTTCAAAGAGCAATGAGAGAGCTTTGTAGAATGTTTGAAATATTCTCACAATGTTAGTATTTGTCAAAAAAAAGCTAGTTGTTAGAAAACCATTTTTTTGATCAAGTGTAAGATGGCAAAAAGAGAGGTGGCTCTTTTCCTCTCAAATTTATAAACTAGGAGATTTGCCTTTCTCCCGAATGCCAATACAGTGTGAAAAATGAAATTCGAAATTGCAAACTGCAAATTGCCATAAAATACTTCAAATACTCTACAAAGCTCGCGCATTATTCTTTCAAATAATAGTTTCTTATTCTATATTCTTGGAATTTGAATCATGAAAATAGCATATATAATTTTATGTTCAATTAAAACAAAATTGTCTACAAGTTTTGTGAGTTTTTTTCCTATCTAGCTTTTAAACTTTCATTAGGGGAGTTTTGAGCTCCAAAAGTACCTTATAAGAATTCGTGCACAGATCCCTTTTGTATTATGAAATATTATAACACTATTTTCAGCTAATACCTATGACTTGCCATAACTTATTAATCATAGTTCAGAAGTATGTCATGTAAGTTATCATTGGAAAGCACTTGTCGAGCACTTTCCAACGCACCAAACTCCACTGAAATCGGACTTACCACTAAAGAGTTATGACATTTTGAATGTGGACTCAAAAAGTTACGTTACGTAGATTTCAAATTTGAGTGTTTTGATTGGTCCATGTGTAAGAAAAATTTGAGAAAAAATATAAAGAGAATCTTTCCAAAGGGTTTTTCTTGGATTTAGAACTCCTCTAATGCATGGCACATGGCATGCCATCAAGATAGGCTTTGCTATCTTTCATATATAGTATAGGGCTCATTAGAAAGCCATGGATATATCTTATTATCCTCCGTAGACCAGTCTCAACTTGTAGTGAAATAAAATACTAGTTGATTAAACTAATTAATTCTACATAAAAATAGAATCTTTTTTCTTTTTAGATAGTCTCAATCCGAGCTGTAATAAGAAAGTTACAACCGTTCAAAGTTTTCAAGGCTAGAAAAGAAAATTTGCCCTTGGCACCTAGAATTGAGAGCCAGCGTGCTACCAATTTCCGCTGTAAGCCTTGCAGTTGAAATTGGTAACCCGACGGCATGCTCTCAATTCCAGCTGCCAAGGGCAAATTTTCTTCTGTAGTGTTGAAAACTTTGAACAGCCTTCACTTTCTTATTATAGCTCGGATTGAGATTATCCAAAAAGCAACAAATGTTTCATTTTGTATGTAAAATCCATTAGTTTAAAATCCATTAGTTCAATCAAATTTAGGTTTTTATTTTATTTTGGCAGCTGAAATCTTGAGCACGCTGGCGTGCTCAAGATTTCAAGTGCCAAGGACAAATTTTTGTTTTTAACTTTGAATGACTATAACTTCCTTATTATAGCTCAGATTGAGATGATCCAAAAAGCAAAAATGTTCCATTTTGTATGTAGAATCCATTGGTTCAATCAAATTTAGGTTTTTATTTTGTCTTTGCAGCTGAAATACTGAGCACGCTGGCATGCTCAATATTTCAAGTGCAAGGACAAAAAAAAAAATTTAACTTTGAACGGCAATAAATTCCTTATCGTAGCTCGGATTGAGATGATTAAAAAAGCAAAAACGTTCCATTTTGTATGTAGAATCCATTGGTTCAATCAAATTTAGATTTTTATATTATTTGCAGCTGAAATCTTGAGCATGCCGACGTGCTCAGTATTTCAAATGCTGAGGACAAAATTTTCTTTGAAAACATTGAACAGCTATAAATTCCTTATTATAGCTCAGATAGAGATGATCCAAAAAGAAAAAATGTTCCATTTTGTACGTAGAATCCATTGGTTCTATCAAATTTAGATTTCTTTTTTTTTCCTTTTGTAGCTGAAATTGAAAGCACGTTAGCATGCTTGAAATTTCAAGTGCCAAGGATGGCCATGACTGAGATAAAAAAAAAATTAGTTTGAAAAAAATACACATGGTGGTAATGAATTAGGTAAATAGATTTTAGCTAGAGAAAAATTAACTACGGCAAGAACAAATATCTATGAACCACAAAAAATTGTAGCACTCCATATGCTATCAATCTAAGCCCTCCCTTAATGACTTGGCCATATTGTATATATGTTGTATATAAAACCACTAGTTGCTTAATAATGTATGGAACAAAAATCAAAGATATATTGACTAATTTTAAGACATTCATAGTGTTTGGGTTCTCATTGATTCATTTGTGAAGTACCAACTACAATGGTTTCGTTAATGACATCATTTGTTGGTCATGAATCCACCTTTTAAGATATTCGTCACTTTGAGACTATGTACCAACTAATAAGACAAAAGTGTGCATTTAGAGACCCAAAGGACACATTTCTTCTTTTGAAGTTGTATTTCCGTTCAATTAGGTCTTAGTTTATTTAAAGTAGTTACCAAAGGGCAAACCCTCGTGATGTATGTTCATCATCTCATTCCAATTAATGAAGCAAAATCTCAATCTCTCTCTCTCTCTCTCTCTCTCTCTCTCTCTCTCTCTCTCTCTCTCTCTCTCTCTCTTTTCAAAAAAAAATTGATCTCCTTAACTACAAACAATAAAAAAAAATCTCAAAACAATCCTTGGCCTCACCAATCTCGGCAAATTTTAATCAAATCTACAACTATAGAACTAATTGTCCGGACTCCGCTATAGCAAAGCCTATAGCCCGATCTGCAATCTATTCATTGCAGCAAATTCTCTTGCTTGGATAACCTCTTTTGCTTCCATGCTGTCTCTCCCATGATTGGAAACATTTAGCATATAGAAGTTTCTAGAAGTTGGAGGCCATACAGTTTATTGCATTGATTGTTTAGACACCTCGCCAAAACATGTCAGCAAGACTCCAATTGTGGTCAACATAAGTCAAAAAACCTAATTTTGGACGGACAAATCAAAACACAAGAATCACGTTTTGACCATCAGAGCAGTTGATTCATCTTTCGTTATCATTACATCATATGTTGATGACACATTACTTTTTAGTAATGACATTCTAAATTAGGTCCATGTACTGCCTGAAATCTTATGAATAATCTGAATGTTTACTCCTAATGCTTGTCTCGGAGATGCTCTCATGGTGAAACATGCATTTAACTTTCTATTTGATAGTTAATATGTGCCATATTTTGAAACCCACATTGGCTTGAACATTCTCTCAATTACGTCTACTTTTGAGAGAGTTATCATTTCACCAAATGAGGTCACCATTCTGTGGTGTGACACATACATTAGATAGAAGAAGATAAGTCATTCAATTACAAAATTGACAGCATTCACTCGACCTTCTAACCAGAGTCTATAATGCTGGGCTGGTTGCATAAAACGCATGCCATGTACCATGTAGCTGAAGCAGCTTAAAAAGAATGACAAGCTCATTTGGCACCGTGAGATCTGAATGGCCGTCCGTGAAGGATTGAGGGTTGCCGAAAATCACCCCAGCGAGAAGGAGAATTTGCAGTTAGATTCTCTTTTTTTTTATGAGAAACATTAGCAGCTTGTATCTTGATTGATGCAGGGGGCTTAGCAGAAAGCAACGGAGATAAAAGCATAGTATTCATGGCATTGTGTATTTCTGGATCTGGTTGCCGAACCTCCATATGCTCTGCAAAACTACCAGCCTCAGTCTTACTGGCAGCCATTGAAAGCGAACGAGATAGAATTTCTTTATCCAATTGCTGGCGCTGCACTTCTGGCAACAATTCGATGCAGTTTCCCTGCACATGTGACAGAAATATGTTGTGTTGCTAGAACAAAGCAAAACGTGGGCAGCATTTGTAGCATGCAAATTCATGGCACTCAAGTAGCTTAACTCTTCAAACATAGCCTGTGACACTTGAGCTCGTAACCATCAACACATTGATCACTACACACATTTAGTCCGTTGGCTACAACGAACAGTGATCACCAATAACTCCCAGAATTACCAAAACAACCAAGGACATACATCCTCTTGCCTCCCTGAAGCTAAGCAACTAAGAGCTTCAATCATTCCTTTACAACTTAAGGCACTTGTAAAAACAAACAAACCTTATCACATAATTCCCTCCACTACTTCCATACAAGTTCTAACATGTGTCCTTAAATGATGGTAAAAATAGCAAAAAACGTACATAGAAGAATATTTCTTTCCCTGATTTCTACATAGATACCTAATACATAAGGGGTATACAACAACTTCCAGATTCGACAAGACTCTGAAATTCTCTCGACTCGTACTGCAAGATTGACATTCATGTCAAAACTCAAAGAAATTTGAAAGAGCTTTTACTCTAGAGTGTTGAAACCGTAATTGAACACTCACAATGATTCTTGATCTCTGCTCACGAATATCACGTAAAAGCAGAACCTTTTCTTTGTCATTACTGAGCAAGCTATACTGGTTCTCCAGATTGCATATTCTCTGGTGCTCTGAATAGGCTTCCATGTACCGACAACGCTGCAACATGCATAATTGAGAAATCGATCAATGGAACAGATAGAGGTGAACGCAAAGAGGTCAAAATACTTAGTTCATTCCCTAACAATAACAATAATGACAGCTGCAAGAGCACCAGAGAAAACAGTTCATTGATTACCTGATTATACTGCATGTGACAGTTACAAAAGCAGCTTAAGAATATTCACTTAATTTATTCCCTAATAATTGAAAAATTTGGCACTTACAGAAACACCATGAGAAGATATTCACGCTTCTTCCCTAAATATATATTAACAGCTAAAAAAGCAGCGTAACAAAATTCAATGCAATTCAGAGAAAAAGAATCACATACGAAACAAATCTCCATATTAGCAGAAAGTGGAAACATCATGACAGCGCAACTCCTTTCCAGTACCACCAACAGGAGTAAAACCTTAACGTAGCTACCTCTTTACATACAACAAGACTCAAACATAAATTCGTCTGATCACTTTAGAGTTTAAACCCCAGGAAGATAAGCTGCATAGCACTTAAGCTGACAAACAATTCAGGCTTGACAAGGCAAAAAAGGTTAAGTTCCACTTCAAGCCAGCCAGTCGAAGGTACCCAGGACGACATGCATCAAGTCATCATGAATCACTACAACAAAAGAGAAAATACATGGAGAGAAAAGGAAGGGGGATATCATGAAAAGAAATTAATGATACATTGTGAGAGTAACAGTCTATAGGATCAACATTCGACCTCCATTTAAAAGACATCATCATCTAACAGCTTATTGAAGATATTAAGTGTATGCTGCCCGCTATAGTGTTTTGAAACAAGTTCAGTTTCATAGAAGATTATGGACTCTGATAGCATCACATCCAAGCCTATCACTTGTACTGACTCTCTCCATTGCTTGCATGATGCGTGCGCACATCAAATTAAAACTAAAACAACACAACCCCCATTAAGATTATGGGCTCTGATAGCATCACATCCAAGCCTATCACTCGTACTGACTCTCTCCATTGCTTGCATGATGCGTGCGCACATCAAATTAAAACTAAAACAACACAACCCCCATTATGACTAAACCTCAACCACCAAATACCTTGTTTCTTATACCAAAGATCAAGGAAGCGATTCAAAAGCTCAAAAGCATTACAAGCTAAACCTCAGTGCTCACAATAAACTGCAAATAGAGAATATTCTAAACGCAAAGAGCTAGTTATGAGTACAGAACGACCGTATTGAAGTACCTAAGCTAAATGTCAAATGCAGATATATGCTAAACTAAACATCAAGCTATTCTTGGAACTAAGCAATGGTTGTTACTGTCAATGATGAGGCTTACAAGCCTATTTATATGATATGGACACAGTCCAAGAATACTCAACAATGCATACATTCAGATCAACCATTCTTATTGGCACCATCAGTCATTATTGGGGCCATTTGTTACGGTAGCACTACATCTCATTTTCAGCAATTGAAATTGGGTGCACTATTCTTGAAGGAAACATTTGAATTCCCTGAAGCCCCAATCTTGGTAGTGCTACCTTTGGTAGTCTATAAAGAGATTTGTCTTTTTATGCGTTCTGCGATAATTTTCTAAAGATGGGGTACTCGGCCAATTGATTGGCCTGCTTAAGATCAGTTTTTAATTGATGATTCTTATTCTGCCCCCTCCTACATTTGCACATCCCTCCAATTCTGTCCCCTCCTTTTGCTGTTATGGACATACAATAGATTAGGGCATATTCAATACTCTGGGCTCACGACTGGACACGACCCAACACACAACCCTGAATATTTTTTTCACAAGGCCCATACATTATTTTTGAGGCAATTTGCTATTTTGAGGCCCTAAGGCCCTGGTAAGCAGAAGATCCCTGTCCCTTATCCTAGAGCTTAGAACCTGTTCCGACCATTTTGGGCCGGAACGTAATGTACGTTCCATACAGTAAGTTCCAGAACGTACTGGGTCGGAACGTTTCTTTTTAAAAATACAAAAAACAGGTCCGGCCCCTGCATACGAACCATCTACTACTGGATGCTGTCTCAATCTGATCACTGGATGGCTGTCTGAAGCGCACATTATCTATCGATGTTTTTTGCCTTGTTAAATCAGCAATAGAAAATATATTGATATTACTTCTTGATCTGCGAGTCGAACACCTAGCTCATTCATGAGATTTGGACAGTTGGATAGAAGATCGAAGAAGAAAGATGGCATCTATAGCTGTTTTTTTCTAGTAAAAAAAATACGTATTTTTTTTACAATTTTTTGGTCAAGTTCCGGAACAGAACGCATTCCGGAACAGGCAACTATGTCCTAGAGAGTATAAATAGGAGCCAGAAACTCTCATTTGGCGGTTGATTGAATTGGAAACTTGAGCTCTTGATCTGAGAGTTCTACTATGGAGATCTTTGTGAGGATCCATCTGGGATATCAGCAATTCATGATTTTGCTAGCTGCCTAAATCTTTCTCACTTTTGCTGGTGCTTCACTTCCCTCTTGCCGATTTTGCTTCTCGTGCCCTATTTCCACATTTGTA
This sequence comes from Diphasiastrum complanatum, assembly GCA_029204225.1. NCBI lineage: Eukaryota > Viridiplantae > Streptophyta > Lycopodiopsida > Lycopodiales > Lycopodiaceae > Diphasiastrum > Diphasiastrum complanatum. The sequence goes on from CM055108.1 coordinate 25,821,000, forward strand.
TAACGTTAGCCCCTTTTCTAGCATCTTTTTTTTCTCGGTGCCTCGATATTTGACCCTCTACTCTAACAGCACCCTCCCTTGATATCCCTGTCTGTCCATTACTTGCCTTCTTATGTTATTTTTTCACTATTTTTACAGCCTGTGACACTTCCACTTTTGGCAGCTCTTTTGTTTTGTGATGTTTAAAGTCCATTATCAACCTTTACAACCCATTTCAGCCACGTTACAGTTCTTCTTAACCCTTTTTCACCCATCACGAGCTCCTCTGTTCCATTTTCATCCTTTTCTTTCGAGTTCTTATCCTATTGCAATTAGCTACCACCTCATTCTATGTTCCAGCCCAGATCTTTCATTTTTCAGCTATAATACAATAGCTATGCAAAAGGTAGCAAAACTCTAGTCAGCAATTCTAGTCATTGCAAACAAAGCACTATCAAATCGTGATGGAAAACGTTAACTAACCTGAATGAAAAAGACCACAAGCAGGCTTCCTGCAGCAGATGATGGATCCTGAACTGCTCGCTCAAATAGACAGTTAGAGACTGTTTTTTCCTCATCTGCTTGCCATGGAAGTTCAAGCATTTTATCCACCAAGTTTCTGCGAATACACAACCAGCATATTTCTCCCACCAACACATCCATTTCTTGAGAATAATATCTAATCACATGGTCCCCTTCTTGCTTGTTAGATTTGTTGGCATGATACCTCTGTTCCTCTGCCTTCACTCCTCTGCAGTGGGCTCTCTGGTAAAGGTATGCTTCTGTTAGAAGCCCACATTCAAGCAAAACTCGTACAGCCGTAACAGCCTCCGATAATGACCCCGTTGCTACATCATCATTCAATCCAGTGTTGGGAAGCCCCAAACAACTATCCCTTCCACTGGAACGCAAAACTGCCAAAGCTGCATCCGGACGTTGCCTCTCCAATAATACACGAGCAACTTTTGGGTGTATAGATGGACTGACAATCTCAGGCAGCAAGTCACAAGCTTCCTACAGAATGGCACCATAACAGCGGATTACCAAGGTTATAATGTCTTCTGAGTTCCCAGTCTTTAGAATTTCTCAATAAAACAAAAAGTTTCCTCCCAATCCATACACTACAAATTCCAGAAGCGTAGCTTTCCAAAACTTTATTTGAACATATTTTCGTTCCAAGAGGTGCCAGAAGAATCTACCAAAGGCGCATGACAATGGGAAATCAGCATGTTCACAAAATGCAACACATCCTTTAGGCCCTGTCACAGGTTCCTGTCACTTGAGGAGACATATAAGCAACCTTGCTGAGGCTGATTGGAAGTCACGTCCAGCTCCACGACTGATGGCTAACTTCTAATCAGTTGGAGATAATTTTAAATAGCAGACTTCAAAAGCTCCATCTAACTCATAATACTTAAGGCAACCTTTCATCATGCAGAAAGCTTAGGAAAACTAGTAATTACAGTGACTCAATACTCATGGCGACTTGTTTTGAATTTTTAACTGAAATATTCCAAGGTAACTAACAGCCAGATGTCCTAGAACTTGCTGAAATATACGTCCATTTTATCATGACTGGAAAGGACGTCTACAAAAGCAATAATTAACTTCAGCAGATACTTTGCAATTAAAAGAGCTACTGCAATGTTACCTACCAAAAATTTGGGATCCCATTTTTGCTACATCAATTCCCGTAAACTACAAGATTCCAACAGAATTTTCTTTGAAATACTCATCATGGCAAACATGTACCTCCAAAGCTTGCTGGCTGTCATCATCAAGTAGGTAAAAAATGAAGGACTCAAGCAAAGAGTGTCTTGAAATTGAGAAAGTAGCGGCGTAGTCATCCACGATGGCCCTCCATTTTTCATCAGAAAGAGACCAATGACAGTCAAACAAGTAATATAAAAACTTCTTGAATTAAGAAATTCCAATCAATCTCAGTCTTTCTGTCTTTCTCTCTCTCTCTCTCTCTCTCTCTCTCTCTCTCTCTCTCTCTGCAACTACGTCTGCTAGTGTTTGCAAACTTGCAAATGCATTCGATGGTGGTTCAATGTAGAAAATGAATCCGAGTTATTTTTTATGTAAAGAAGAAGTAACCTAATCATTAAACACTAGTGGTTGTGTGAAGTTGATTTATAATTTAGTATCAGGGTAGTTTGTACACTATACTATAGGGCAACATTTGTAAAGGTCCCCCCCCTATGCAAACTTGCAGACGCATTTGCATTTGCACAGTTGCCACTGTTACTTGCGAGTGTGTGTGTGTATGCGCTCGAGCGCGACATGTGTGTGCTCCTGTGAGTGTGTGGGGGCTCAAAAGTATTTTTTGATGTTTTAAGCCTCTTGGTTAACTTGGCAAGATGACACAACAATCATCCATTTTAGGAAAAAGAAGGATCCCCATTTTATGTTTTATAGGTTACAGCAGAAGGGTTCGCCAATAATACAAAGTATTCAAGGTTGTTGATACTTGACAACCTTAAAAAAATATATATATATCAGGATACAAAGCTTAGCCATGAATGGAAAGCATTCTATGGCTTAAAAGTGCAACAAAAGAGTAAAATGAAGTTAGACAACAATAAGATGGCCAGCTCAATTTCTTTGTACAGTTGCAACATTCAGGAGAAAAATACTTCTCTTTTAGAGGATGTCAAAAAAATCGCACATTAATGCTTTTGTTGGTTAAAAGTGTTACACTCCCATGAAAAGCAGTAGTTCTTTCACATGTGAATCGTGATCATGTATCGTGAAAGGATACAAAACTTGAATAAAGGTAGTCTTCCAAAGGAGCAAACAAGCACAATGAATTATGCACACCATCCAAACATGAAACTCTTTGTGAGAAATAAATTAAGTATAAGCACTGAAAGGATACAATGGACTTCTTTGCCAGTACAAGTTCAGAGTCTACTTCAAGGAAAAGCAGGTCAACAGCTGCGCGTATGTTCTCCGGTGGATAAAGATTTGTTGGCCCATTTGCAGCCACTGCAGGAACCTCCCTTCGAGGTCTGAAAGATGCAGGGGAGGTGGCATTTCCTTGCTTAAGCCAACCTGACTCATTAAACTCTTTTCCAGGCTCCTCTTCATCTTCGTTTCCAAGACCAAGGTTTGAAACAGCATCTTCAATGAAAAGAGATGACTGAGGCTTTGGTCCAAGCTTTCCTGTGTGCCCCACATAATCTGGCCAAGCCCTATCATTGGCTGCAAGTTTTCTTTCTTTGAATGCTGTTCTCCAGTGACCAATACTTGCATGTTGGCACTCCACATTTTCAAGAAAGCGGTGTCTAATGCACCATGTCATGACTTCAAGATGCTGCAGCAAAGGGAAAAAGGTAATGATCATATTGGTAGATATACACGGCTAATAAGATTCAACTCCAGCCTACACATGTAAGTATCAGCAAATAATTACTGAAGAAAGGTCAAGCCAACTACTATTTCAACAGTTAACTTCAACATGCATTCAGATTTGGATAATCACTGGAGAGAGTAGTAGGCAGATGAGATAAAATATTCTTGATATTGATGTTGACCACCCTATTGAGTTGGCGGGGAGCTTCTCTTTGTTCTTATCGATACATGGAAAGCTTTACTTCAGTTGCTTGCTTCAGCGTATTTGCTTGCTAGGCCAGTTTACATTAGTTTTTGCATACTATTCTATACAAAAAGCAAGTAAATAGAAATATTAAAAAAAATAAGAAGTTCACAGAAACAAAATGGCTAACAATAAGGAAAAAGAAACGATTTCAAGGACACCAGCAATATGCACATGACTTTCAAAAGTTCCAGACTTAGATGACAATTTTTTGACAATTTGGTTGGCTCAATAAATAGAATGGAGAATATCTTTCCTCTCATATTGCCATTACGAGAATCATTGTTGTAACTTGTAACGTAGCTCAAAAAGCTTATGAGCTAGAGAAAAAATTTACCTGATATACCCTTCGAATCCCTTCGAGCAATTGTTGTATTTCAACCAAAGCAGCAGAGAGTGGGTTGAGTGGAGCTTCCAAAGTTTCCAACACATAGATAACATGCTTGAGTTTTGTTGAAAACTTAGGAAACAGGTCAATTTTAGTGCACATTTGCTTCAGGCCCAAGTTGTCTAGAATTTAAGTTAAGGCTCTTGCACGACTGAAATATAATTACTGGATCTTTGAGTGAAATTTGAGAAGCTGCACTAGCTCATCAAAGGAAAAAGACACGATCTTCAAGACTGCTGCAAGTGAACTTACATCTAAACCAGGTCCTATTATGAAAAGGAGCAATCCATAGACTAGAAGTACAACAAGAAAAAAGGCAAAAATGTCACAGTTACTTGTCATAACTGACGCCTGTGAACAATAAGTCAAGCAATGCATACCTTATTTCACTTGAAAAAATCAGTCAACATCATATATATACAATATATATTTAAAAAAAATGTTCCGGACAGCCTTCCGGGTTCCGGAACGCATTCCGGATGCATCAATGGTACGTATGTATGTATGTATAAAGCCTGTAAACCCGTTCTGAGGTTTCAAGGTAGGAATGTACTGATACAATATGTTTCTTTTTTCTAATTATGTAACACCAAAAAAGAAAACCAGAATCAATGGAATCTGAAGCCTGAAAAAAATGATGTAAGGATGAAATCTATAAGCGACAATACGGATTTTCGATAACTAGCCACCACCTTTCAAGAATGTGGAAAGTCTTGATCCAACCACTATTCAAGGAGGCAGAATGCTCAGGTAGGGGCGAAGGGGGGGGATGTTGCAAGACACATCCAATAGGATTAGAGAGGCTATGAATAAGGGGTCCAATAAGAATTGAGCATGGACTACCTGTTGAGATCAATGAATGTTTTTGCAAAACAACTTTGTAGGAAGTAAGAATAGAAAAGACACCTTTTAACACAACTTCCACTAATGATGCAAGGATGAAAAAGCGATTGACAGAATCAAAATGCTTTCCGAAGTCAGCTGGTGAGATCTATAAACGTTTTTGAAAAACAACTTTATAGAAAGTCAGAATCAAAAAAAGTTGACATACTTTTTTCAGTATGTACTGAAAGTAATAAAATAATTTTCTCGTTCCAGAACAGTGTTTTAGACCGCATTCAATTCAGGAACAGTGGGCAAAACAGTATATTTATGTATGTATGTGAGTAAAAACACACAAACACACACACATATGTGTTTGTGTGTGTGTGTGTGTGTCTGTATGTATAGAGAGAGAGAGAGAGAGGATACATATGTCCCGCAAGCTTTGCACTAAACCTAAGAATGTTCTTTTGCACCAATCTTTGACTACGGCTCCATCAAGAAGCATTGAAATGACCGCATCACTGGAGACAGCCCCTTCATCCATGGAGACATCACTCACATCTATACATATTGTCAAGAAGACCAAGCTCTTTCCAAGATGGATTAATAATTTTCTGATCTAGAACTAGATTTTGAAAAACAAAAAAAGAAACCAGAAATGCAATGATTCACTCAGATGTTCATGGATACAATGGCATATAAGGGACACCAGATTGTTGTCAAGCGCGACATCAAATAAAGAATGAAGCCGCCATACATCCAGACTCCATAAATTTCCTTCTTTGTCTCTTTCCCTAGATTCCTCATCTTGTGTGCTAGGTAAAAGGCCTGCTTCAACACACTGATCATACAGGCGAAGTCGTATTGCAGATCCATGCCTTGTTATTGGCACTCTACATATAGGACAAAGATCACATCTCTGACTACACTCTGCACACAAACAGGCATGACCGCAAGAAACAAGGAGATGCTGAACTATCCTTCCACAGCTGCGCAAATCTCTGGTTGCCCTGCACTTTTCAACTTTAGCTTCACTGCAGAGATCCCAAGGTTCCACAGAAGCAAGGCGCTCAATAGGATCCTGTAATAGAAACATATCTTACAGTATAATGGTTAGCATGCACTCTCTTCGTGAAAGGAAAACGCATCACCATTTGATATCTTAATTATCTGGAAATGCATGTCGATATGGTTCAACATTATGATGATATTGAAATGAAAACTTTAACATATAGAACTTAAAATTTTATCATGCAGTTTTAAGATGTCAATTCTCAACCCTACCATTCGCATTGGACTTTTCAAATGCACATAATTGAAATTTTTTAAACAAGGGTTAAATTCTCACGTCCATGACAAGTCTTGGGGTCTAGAAATAAGTAAGCTAGATCTTAAAAATAATATACATACGATAAGCCTAAACTCTAGCAAATTGACTAACTTCCACCCCCCATCAAATCTTTCATGTGACCTCTAAATGCCTAGATAACAATTTACAGATGCAATAAAAGAACCTAGAAATCAACATAGGCACCCAAGCACGTGTACACTCTCACAAGGTCTATGTCCAAGTGCAAGTGAATATTTGCCAGTAAAAGAAAACATTGCCAATGAACCCAAGGGAACCTCATGCTTTAACTTGAGAACCTTAAGAATACATTATACAGCTACTTAAGTTTCACCTAACATATTTAACTTGTAAAACCAGCTCCCTAGCACAATTTAGACCTTGGCATCTTGAGCACATCCGTGCCAAGTTTGCTACTCCACCTATACAATAGATGCAACCTTCCAGCTTATCACATATATTCAGAGAGTCCAAGCATTTCCATATACATAGAAGACATATACACAGTTTTCACTTGCTTCCTCCCACTCTCTTCATGATCATGGTTATCGACTTTTATGGTTTTCTCAGACATCTCACTTCCTCCTTGAGTCATTGGTATCTCTATCATAGATCTTCCTTTGGGTACTCATCAATATATCAGACGCTTTTTATATAGAGCATGCCTTGATCACACTTGGGGGCATCAGCTCAGGGTTAAGCCCAACTAATACCAGATTCATTTCTTGGAGTTAGACATAACAGGGTTCCCAGTTCTACCACAATATTTGGACTCAGGCTTATCACATAGTCTTGCCATCATTGCTGAATGTCGTTGCCATCGTTGCTGGAGGCCAATACCATCGCTACCAGAGCATGCCCAGAAAGAAGGAGAAGGAAAAGGGGGCTAGCCTCCCTGTTCCCATCATCACAGTTGCCGCTACTACTGCTGTTGTGGGCAGCAGCAGTCTGATGATACTGCGGGGAGCATTCTACCCCTATCTCCATACCTCAACCCCTCATCTTTGCTCTTCCTATTTTATATGATGAAATTCTAGACAATTGTCCTAATATTGCTCTTCCAATCACTCCTTATCCACGGACATCTCCATCACTCTTCGATAATCACTACTCTCTTTGAGGATAACAAAACTCCTTGCTTCTCACCAAAAGGAGATGGACTCCCACCAAGTAAAGTCCCAAGTGGTGCACTCGGACCTCCTACAATTGGATACGTCCACTGAAAACATCACGTAAATCGCTACTCCAACTAAGATCCAACAACTTGTACGTAAAGTAGATCGGCACCATACGGCTATCCAATCTTGGGTGGACGTTCTTAAAGAAGACAAACCCGAACAACACTCATGGGTTAAAGGTCCAGGTAAAGACGCTCCTATTTCGTTCATCTCCGCTACACTTAATGAGAGCCAGTTGTGTGAGCCAAAGGCCCTTAATGTTCGTGCAAGGGGCATCCCTAATCCTTAGGATGCAATTGGTGAAGCCATGTAATTTTTGAATGTTACTCTCTGGCATCACGACAAAGGCTTGGACACAACTTGGCGTAGTTGATCCGTCAAGTGTCTATCATACTTGGATGTAATCGATGTCTTATAGGTCTTCATGCATGAAAAAGACATTAAATAGCTCTTTCTTTCTTTCTCTCTCATCTGAATTAGGAGTCATTTGAATTCCATGAAAAGTGACTTTAGCCTTCAAAGATTCAACATGTTGGCACTTAAGGAAACACACAAAAATTCGAAGTGACTACTCAACTCAAAGGGCCCAGGCTAGAGATCCAATCCAGCATCAATCAACTTCGATTGACAACCTCAACCTACAAACAAGACACACCACCGTGGCTAGATAAGTTAAGGTGTCTTTGCTAGAAAAATAGGTGTTCAATAGAACCTCTTTGCAAAGAAGTCTCCTCGTTGGTCAAAGCAAAGCAAGGCATCTAGAAAAGAGCATCAAAGATATTTTTCAAGGGGTTTTTCTACAAAGCGGAGTTTTTTCGTATTGTGGGAAAAATCAGCAACAAAGATAGGATCCTATTTGAAATTAGCTAGCCCTACCGTTGTATATCTACTTGCCATGATAGAGGCAAATGAAGGGTTGTCAGTGTATGTGGAGGAGGCAGAGTACTGAGCTACTACAAGCAGCAAGTGAAGCAATATGATTACAAAGGATTCTATAGGATCTTCATATGGTACAAGATACACCTATAGTACTTCAGTGTTATAATCAAAGTTGTATTAAATTCGCAAAGAATTCAACTTTTCATAGCAAGACAAAGAACATCGAAGTACAACAACACTTCGTCAGAGAGAAGATTCAAAGTCGTGAGGTGAGCTTATTTATTGCCTTATGCTTCTTGGTTTCCAAGGGGAGGCTCGAACCTGGGACCAAAGAAACTTTGGATGCCAAGCTAACCAGTTGAGCCAACCCCGTTGGGTCTATTTATTGCCTTATGGAAGAGCAAGTTGCAGATATCTTTATCAAATGACTTGGCAAAGAATAGATAACCAAGTAAACATTAAGGAGGAGTTTTAGGAAAAATGTTGGTTTGGCCATGCCTATGAGCTATGTTAGGGGTCATTTCTATTTTTAGTATGTCAAAGTCCTAAAGTCAAGTCAATTAGTCTTGCATGATTTTTCACTTAGCAATTTATTAGGGATCTTCACACAAAATAGAGAGCAACAATAGTAATTAGCTTTTTGCTTTTGCTCAGCTTTTACTTTTGATAAAGACCAGAGAAATGATATAAGGAGGGCTGGCACCCCACCTCCTCTCATTCCATTGTACTATGTAGAGAGCTATGCTCATTTTTGGCTTAATCTAAGTTCTCTTCAATCTCTCATGTTGATCTTGATTGATGTGTGTGAGTGCTAAATTTTAATATGATTAGCTCACTTCCATCTTGAATTTGAGCATCAAATTCCAACACCCCACCCCCCAAAAAGTCTGCAAATTGCAAGTAAAACTACCATAAATGTACGTTCAATGAAGTTCGAACTTACTGAAAATAATGGGAAGGAAGGTGAACGTTTGTATGTGTGCATATGAGAGAGAAACAGAGTGGACCGTCAATCAAAAAAGATAGGCTACAACAAGTATCAAACAATGAGGTTGGCAAACAAGAACACAAGTACAGTACACAAACTTGTAAACTACAACAAAATCACAGCTCAAAGTCTGAAAACTCACCTCCATTCCTAGACTTGAACACCCGCTCACCTCCCAACTACCAAGCTCCAAGTATTCTTCGGCTTGAGGGACACATTCCAGGGCTTAGGCTTCAGCAGCATATCAATCGTATCGGTGCAAAGCTGCAAATGCAAACACTTATTCACCATTCATTCAGCTACCGAGGACTGTATGTACTATATCACTATTCTGGTCCCTGAACCCTAACTTGAAACTCTACATCAAAACAGAAAAAGGAAGATCGTGGAACTAAGTACATTCTGAAGTAGAAAAATAGCCTTGTTTCAATCTTTCTTTTCGTCTAATCAATCAGTGCGTATGATGCTTCAAAAAAATGTGTATGGCTGTTTTCGATCTATCATACTCGCAATAATAACAAATCCAACTCAGAATTGAGCAAGCCGCCTTACCAATCGGCTTCATTCAAATGCTATGGGCTGCGACCTGTCCCCGGGAACTCCCACGGAGATGTCACGATCCGTGCCGAATCCCACACATGAAAGGAACGGTGACCTCTTTTCCAAACAAAGAGGCTTTAGCACGGTGCTGCAATGGCAACTTCATCTACATTCATCGAGCTCGCGCGCTCTCCTCCTCTCTTTTCTCTCTCTCTCTGTCTCAAACACCTCACTATACATCGCTATTAAATCTCTAAAACCCTAAGAACCCTAAACCTAAAATCTAACAAAAACCTCTATGCTCACCGTCTCTCCTCACTCTCTCTATGCTCTCTCACCATCTCTCGCTGCTCTCTCTCTCTCTACGCTGTCTCACCATGTCACCCCGCTCTCTCTTCCTACGCTCTATCCCCGCTCTCTCTCACCTATCCTGCTGCTCCCGTCTCTTTCTCCGGATCAGTCATATTCTGTTGTTGCCGGTCCTCGCTATCCTTTGCTCCTCGCTGGGGTTGCTGCTCGCTCACTCGCGCGGCCATCGCTGCTCCTTTCCTTACATTCTCTCTTTCTCGGGTATCTCTCTCACGCGATACGCTGTCCTGCGCTCTCCCTCGCAAATTTTCTTTCTAGAAAATCCTTTGACATCGCACGTCTGATTTTTCGCTATGCACGTCAATGAAATTTGAAGGCATACGTGGCTCAATAAAAAAAATCTAGAATCAGTTTTTATTCATGACAACCTACATTCTCTTTAAGATATTATAGTTATTTTTCATTCCTAAACCCTAATCTTAACAAAACCCTACAATTTCATGCCTTTCATTTTGAAAAACACGTCCACTCATTTCAAGCTTTACAAGTTCTGAGACTCTAGATATATATATAAGCCTTTTTATTCGAGCTCCATTTTACTTATGGGTTAAAAAAAACACACCTGTCAAAAATTAGTTGACTTTTGTTGGTCAAAATTCTAAAATGATTTGGGCCAATCAAAACGCAAAAATCTCGTTTTGTATAACTCGGTGACATTCTTCTCTCTCTCTAGCCACATGTTTGGACCTAGTTCAAGAGAGTACCTCCATATAATAACACTATGAACTAGGTAGCGGGCGTGAGCAGACCCCTCCGCTACCCTCTGTAACAAGCAGCCTTCACGCACTGAGCCGCCCTGCGGCGAAGTGCGTTGAAGGCTGCTTTTACATGGTAGCAGGCCTACTACCGGGCGTAATTGGCCCTTCAACCCTGCGCTATGGCTCCGAACACATATGTTCAGAGCCTATGAAAATAGGACATGTCCTCTATCACTCCTCATGCCAATTATGACTTACAATATCTAGCGTTGTTCTTTTGTGTGTTTTTTCATCCTTTATTAGAATAACAAGAAGAAACACCCTTGGTGCATTTATTGGAGAACTAGATACTCAATTTTGTCCTGATTCTAGAAATTTTTAAGCGTGAATTGTATGCGATATTCATAATTGAATTATACACATTGTGTAAAAACATATTTGCATAGTTTCATGATTTTCTGGAATTTCAAAAAATAATACAGATGGTTTTTGAAACTATAGAAGAAATTAACTATTGTTGATAGAATATTATGCTACATGAAGAGCACTTACTTGTATAGAGTAAAGAGGAGGAAAGATGCTTGTCATAGTAAAAATGCTTGTCATAGGAAAGATGCTTGTCATAGTAAAAAAATCCGTAAGCAATTTTATGTTTTGCTTTCAATGTTATGTGTAAATCTACACCTTTGTTTGAGAGTGTTGAAAAAGTATTAAAGTAATTGGTAAATGAGTTCTTCGCCATTTCAAGTTGCTTTCTATTTTTGTTTTTATGTCTTGGTAATTGTAGACAAATATTGTATTGATATTGACATATGAAAATATGTAATCAAAGAATTGTTATTTTTTATTATCTTCAATTCATTTCATGCATGTATTTGATGATGTTGTATTGTAGATAGAAAAAAATTGCATTTTAAAAGAGAATAATACAAAACGAAATACAATATTGTAATGGTATGTTGATATGATTAAAAAATTTCTAGAAATTTGAATTTTGAATAAATTCAAAGTATGAGAATAAACAAGTTGAATTGAAATTATGAATTGATAAAACATGCAAAAATTTTCATATGTATGACCAGCGTTTCAAATAGCAGTATTTGCGTGAAAGCGAAGGACGACTTTCTAAGTTATTACAAACTCACATTTTTTGAGATCTAAACATTTTTACATACATTTTTTCTAATCTATTTGCAATTGAAAAATCCTTAACACCACCTAATATTTGGGCTTCAAAATGATTAAAAAAACTATTGCAAGTCTTGTCATAGACCATCCCTTTCGGTGGCCTATGAGCATGTTGTTGCACGCGTCTGTCAAAATTTGTTGTTTAGCCGATATAAACTAGCTTGCCTATTCGGGATGCTATTTTGTAGATTGTGAAGAACTTGTCCGTGGTCATTTCGGTGGTGGCATCAGATCCTACAAAGAATGTTGAAAATTAATGTTTATTTTTTTATAATGGAACAATATCTATTTTGAGCGAAAAAATAGCGTTAATTTGACATACCTCTTTGTTGGAAGAAGCTCATTGTGATATCGGTTGTGGAGGTTCCAGAATCATCACATGTTTGTTAGTTCAAAATTTGTATATAGATTTGTGTAAAATATGCATTGTAGGCAAAGTTTACATTACAATGATTAAGAAAACTGAACCTGATGTGTATCACTTGTTCTCCCCAAGTCCATGTTGATAGCATTCAATTCTGCTCAAGACATAGTTTTCCATTCTGAGTATAGGTTACATATTGCATAACATCCTTTGTCAAGGTGCCCTTCGAAATGTTGTATCGCCGACCTATTCGTCTTGATCGAATTTGGGATCGAAATGGAAAACATTTAATTAAAGTGTTTCAAAAACCTGAAAAATGAACATAAGTTATAAAAATGATATGATTTTCATATGTTGTAAACAATTACAAAGAATATAATACAAAGTAAATTAAGAAAAATAGATAATGATTATTTACCTTCCTTCTATAGGATCTCCATGATGTTCGTGGACATACGCTTCTCTTGCACATTTATGTGTTGTGATAAACATGCTCATAGCCTAGCTATTTTGAAACCCATCTTTGTATTGTTCTGGTTTCATTTCGCAAGCATTTAAGAGGAACAGTTGGAACAGTTGTCGGTTGTCGTGTTAGGAAATGCACAATTCCTTAATATTTATCAGATGTCGACGCTTGTAGTTTTTGAGTCTCTTCTTTTAGCTTTCAGAAAAGCTTTTGGAAATTTTTATTATGAAAGTTATTATTAAAATTAAATCTCCAATTTTGAACTGTTAAAAACACTATATGTTTAGATATTTTATTTGATTATAGAAGTCTGATTTATGATATTCATGACAATGTACCTTTTCGGCTTCTGAAAGTTCCTGTAATTCCATATCGAATGCTTGCTTTCAATTAGAATTCAAAAATTAGAAATGAAATAGTTCAGATATGATATTTCAAAAACAATGAATAAAAAAATAATATAGTAGAAGGATTGAGATCTAGTTATAGTCCTAGCAGCTTGTGTTTTGAACTTTTCCATATGCGCATATCTTAGTCATCCATTTATGTCAATGGTTAAGATGCATCTTAATCTAGTTATTATAATCAATCAAGTCGTAAATTAAATAAATGAATGTTATTCATGGAAAATTTTTGCTTCATAACTTGTTCAATTTCACACAAGCGAGACATTAATTGGCCCTCTCAAATAGAAAATATTTTTTGTTTTGGCAAACTCTTTGTACATCAAAAATATTTCTAATTTTGTAAAATTATCCGGCAAGTGAAAATATAAGAAATTAGGCAATTTCTCTCCATGCACATCTATGAAATACTTTAGTCAAGCAGTTGCATTTAAAGCATCTAAAGAAATAGTTCGACCCTGTAAGGATCCCCGTAATGTTGGGTCTTTTTGAAGTCATGCATGCATTCGTTGAAGCCATGAGTTTTCGATTACGTGAACTGCTTTGTAAGTTTTGCGACAAACCTCCAAAGCATTTAAAAAATACAAAAAGGAGTTTTTGTCCGGCCTCACTGTTGCGCACAAATAGTAATTCTCTCATCCTTACTTTGTAAAAAGAAGTTTGATCTTAATTCTTCAATTTCTCTAATACTCAATTTTTGCAAACAACAGGATGAGCAGCAAATAATATTCTGTACCTTTCGAATCTCAGATTTTGTAATCAACTGTTTTTGTTCGTTAAATCAGGTGAAGAGCCTCTGAAAACATTGAGGATGATACTGTAGTTGTCCCTCATCCCAAAAAAAAAAAATTCACATAATATTTCTGAGTCCTCTCCCACTAGACCCAAGTCACGCCCAAAGACCATGGCTACACATCACCACAAGTCCATTCCATCAATTGAAAGCAAGAAAGTTGTGACTGAACCGTCGATGTCTTTACCTAGTGCCTCGATCCGCCCCTTACAAGATAGCTCTAAGCTTGCTAAATTAAGGGAAGAAATTCATAAAACAAAAAAATTAAAGAAACAACTTTGATTTTAGATATAAATCAGTGTGATAGGCCACCTGTAGACCCAATAACATGAGATAGGCCAATAGAAGTAAGAGAACCAAATGAAACACATGTACATAACCTAAAAATAAAATTTAAAAATCATACACAGGCTATAGTTACGCCATTTGTTGTTTTGGTTGATCCCAACGAATGCAACGACGTTGCAAATTTTGATTTTTTTTTATTAGATTCATATTATTTTTTTGTTCTTGGCATACACAGTCTACAAGCCCGAAATCAGTGAGTGCAATTGCATTTGTTGGCCTGACAATGGAAGAAGCCAAATTATTGGCTTTGGACCATAATATTAATCAAGATTATCGGATGAAGATGACCGTCAAAGAATCCGGTTCTTTCACAAAGAATACACGAGAGTCTCCAAAGCAAGAGATGTGAATCAACTAGACCTGAAAGCACTCTGTGCTTAAGAGACAGGCCTATCGGTTGATTCAAAAAATCCTACGCAGAGCCTTACAAAATATGACAATTGTTTTCAACTTGCTTTTCGTAGTGGCCAGGTAATTTTTCTTGTTATGCTTGTCATGGAATGCTCTAGTCATAATATATGTTACAATCCTTTTAAATTGTTTTTATCAGACTAAATTTTAATACTTCCTAAATTCCTTAGCAATTATTTTTTTGATTTTAGGTGTGGGCCCTTGTTGATAAAATTTTTGACAAATGAATTTTCAAATAAAAGGCCAACCTACTCAGGGTGCCTCAAAGTCAAAAAAGAAAGTTGTTAGAACTCAAACTCTAAAGCCAATTCTAAAGTTGCCGATGGTCAACTCTCTTTGACATAAATGGAAATAGAATTTCAAAGGTAATAGTCATAATTTAAATATTTGTTTACATGTTACTTTTTGTAATAAAGTGATTTCATGATTTTGTTGGATTTTTAACAATTATACTTTTAAAATGCAGGCATAAATTATTTATGAAAGTTCAAGAAGCCCTTGTGACAGGGTTAAATTGTCAAGATTTCAAAGAGTGCTAGAGGCTTTATCCTCAGAGCAGTCGAAATGAATCTTTGACTCCATTTTTTATTTTGTTTAGAGACATAGTATTTATTTCACCCATGCTTAGCATAGGTGCTTATTAATTGTTTCTTTTTTATATTTTATGTCTCCTATGCTAAGCATAGTTTTTTCTTTATTTAATTATTTCTTTTTTATACTTTAAGTCTCCTATTCTATTTTATATTTTATGTCTCTCATGCTAAGCATAGCTTTTTCTTTTTCAGTCTCTCGAATATAAGAAAAACAAAGTCCTTCCAGAGCAATTCAAGAGACATATTCTGAAGGCAAAAGCAAAAATAATGGACAGAGAGAGATTAGCACGGGGGGAGGTGAGACCATTGCGGAGGAAGATCCATTAGAGACCTACCTTCCCAAAAGTGTTGATGATCAACCATGCTTTTACTCAGTTGAGGAGGGCAATTGTAGAGAAATTTCAAAAATTTTAAAAAAAAGGCCTTATACACTCTGCATTGCCGATATATCATATGGCAAATGAAGAAATCACTAAATGACGATTCCTCCTTCAAATTCACTGAATAGTTTCATGCATGGCTTTCTCGAAGTCACAATTTCTTCAATTTGAAGAGTTGTTATTTTTCATTCTTCTTGGCAGTCAGCTTCAGTACAGAAAGCTCTATTAACTTTCTATAATGTGGGAATAAAAAATACTGTATGGTAAGTTTTTAAGTTCCTAAATTATTAATTTGTATTCTAATTCATAATTATATTTGAAATTTTTTAATTGAAAGTTAAATTTTTCTATTTATTTTACTTGTAATGTTCCATGTTAGGTACAAGCCCAATGTCAGGAACTCGGGAGGAGGACGACTTTGCAATGAAATAGAATACATAACCATCGGTTATTATTATTTGGATGACAAACGCTCGATGCTTCATTACAACACTTCCGGACTTGTTTCAGTATCCAACCTTGACCAAGAAACTAAAGAATCCAATGACGAGTTCCGTGGCTTGTCCCTACCAAAAGCCACAACAATTAATTCATATTTTTTCTCACTCAGCTGAGTTTTGGATTTATTCAACGGTAGCGGCACTACAAACGCATGTGCTGTTCAGAAAGGCAGACATGTTGCTGCAGTAGATTTAGATTCTGATTTAGTTGATTTTGTAAAAATGAGAATGAAATCTCTTTCAGTTTTGCCAGATGAACTATCTGATGTGGGAAAGAGTTTAGATAGCGAGAACTCAATAATTCCCTTGTCCAAGGAACCTCAGCCTCCTGCTAGCGTATAAGTAGGCGATATAGGAGAATTTGCTGATGTCTTGGTTCAAGATTATAATGTGGTTACGGTAGTCGAGGAAACTGTAGAAGAGGTGTCACTTGAAACTACAGTGGCTACTCAAGAAAAGGAAAAAGATGTAAATGACCTCGATGATTTTTGGGAATAAGAAATTCTCTTTTGTTTCAAAAAATAATTGCGTTTATATTTTTTGATGTATTGTGTTTTGAAATCTTTTTTATTGATTTAGTGTTCTTAAATTTGTTTTTTTAGGATTTAAAATCAAGAATTTGAAATATTTTCAAAAATTTAACATTGATACTCATTAGCAAAACTAAAATTATAATGATTTGTCAAGTTTATATTATTTTATTTTTGGATGTGTTTTTATAATATTTTTTAAAAAAAAAAATATTGTTAGGAATTTAAAGAAATGGAAAGATTTTTTTCAGGGTGATGTAAATATTTTCACAATTAATCTCGATTATTGTAAAGTAATTTCATTTGCGTTTATTTAATGTTTAAATATTCAATGATCATAAATAGGTATAAGTAAAGATTTTTAAAAATTTAAAACTTTAAAAAATACGGATTAAATTCTTTATCATAATTTAAAAAATATTTTTTTGACACAAGAATTGTAATTTAAAAAACTTTTAAAATTCCAAAAAAAATATATATATAACTTTTGTTTTAAATAAACAAAAAATATTTTTTTAGTTATTCTAGTGGTTGTGTATCTAATGATTTTATTTTGAATAGTATTATTATTTCATATAAGCTAATTTTAAGTTATTTATGAAAATCTATTAACCAAACTTTTGTAACTTTCTTGCAAAATACAACATTTTTTTAACATTACAATATATTTATTTGAAGCATTTTAAATTTGAATACTTACAAAAAAAAATTGAAATTTTTTGAAAAAAATGGGTCTCCATGTCATTTCTCTTTTTCTTGGTCATCATGTTTCATGCTTGTGGAATTCCATATTCCATCCCTACGAGTAGCATATAATCTTGAGCTAGATCATCGACAGATCTTGGCTAATAGATTATTTCACATAGAACAACTATGTGAGACACGACGAATCAACATCCATGCCCAACAAGTCCACAAACATCGACAAAAGCATGGCATGATCGATCCTTAAAACTCAAAGACCTCCAGGTCAGAGATAAGGTCCTCTTATACCAAGCCAAAGCCTTTAAAGGAAAACTAAAATTTTCTGGCCAAGGACCTTATGTAATCCAAAAGATATTTGCTTCTGGTTACGTACAACTCCAAAATCTACAAGGCGATACTTTAGACATTGTGGTCAATGGAAGCAGACTCTGAAAGTACACACTTGGTTGCCTCAAGACAACACTAATGACATACTTAGAAGCATCCGTGTGCACTTGGAAATCCTTGGAATAATTGGGTGCTCGCAAAATGGGGGCATTGGCTAGAGCATGTACATACCTCTCAAGCTGTGGTGTCAAATGCTACGACGTCAATATTGACGTGCCCTAAAACACGTAAAACCAAACAGAATCTGCGTGGATCAAAATGTACTCCATTTATAATGTAGTTCTCCGAGTGTACCTATGGCTGTCGAGACCGTTTGTTAGCTTCAAGTGTAGAGGTTGGCTCTTTTGAAGTTGGGGTTGGCTCTTCTGGAGTCTAGGTAATGCGTCTAAGAATGGCAGTTAAATCATCATCAGTAGGAGCTGGTAGGGGAGGCTGACGAGGTATCACTAACTCAGTATATCAGATGGTTGTTAGGCCTACACATACTCAGTTTAGATTTGTTGCTAGCTCATACATGCTTAAAGTACTTTTATCTACTTTATGTCTGACTTGAAACAACCGATCATTTGGAATGAGAAAACGCTGAACTTAAGGGCTACAAAAGTAGTAATAAGTTTTCCCTTGTCATACTAATTGACAGAAGTCTCCTGGTAGGGGAAAGTCACTTAGTGCCATACTTGTCATGGGAATTCTATCGAGGTTAATGCTTGCTCAATGGGTTGCAAATGTAAGGTCCGTGTGGTCACTAATATCCATTGCTGATTTACTTTGATGTATAGTGTGGCCCTTACCTGAAATCTGTCATTATCAACTTTAAGTGCTAAGTCTCCAGTTCGAAGGCCACGTACCGTATTATCGAGTCCTATGATGGTCATGTAGAGTCCGGTGAAGCGAAGTATAGGACAATATTGTCGTGGTCGGCGCTCATCTACCATGCCCTTGATGTTTAGGTCCTTTATCTCGTTACGTTGTGGTACTGTTCTAGTGGCAAAGACTCTCTCTTAGCTTGGGTGGCTATTTTGCGGTTCTCAACAACTCTAGATGGTGTGGATCTTGTTCTAATCCAGTCTCATATCTATTATAGATTTTATTGAGCTTTTAGAACATTCCACTCTCTCCAATTCATTCCTCTCTACAACCAATAATTCTCTTAATGATATCACCTAATCCCTAATGTTGAATACTCACATATTGCTATATACTTATAGAGTAGGTGTAGTTTAAATCATAACTCATCACTCTTGGTCCTTCATTTCCCGAAGATGGTTTTAGGTATTCCTTTCATCTGTGGAGTTCACATATCGTGACTACAAAGGTCAACATCCCTTTCATAGTTTGTGTTCATAAGGTATCGTCTCGAGACAACTAATGGTAGCTTTTGTTGTCATGACACTCATTGATGGTTATCCAAACTCATGTCTCTTTTGGGATTCAATCACAACACACAAGATTGATATTTCAAGCATGATTTTCCTAAGGTACGTTTTTAGAAATGTTGATGTGCGAGGCTCTTAGGATGGTATTACATGCTATAGATGACTCCCCGATGGTTGGCATACAAACATTCCCATGTTATTATGGCATGATTTTTTTGTATGCTTGAGGAAAATACTTTTCTCACCGTGTGTCCCAAACACTATTAGCCCCTTTCAAGTAAACCCATAAAAACATCCCTCCGATCAACATTCATTACTACAAGTATAGGTGATGATGATCATTCCACCGTTTTATCTCTATTTCTCAAAGTCTTCCATTTTTAAGAGTTCGGACTAAGGAAGTTTGGTATTCTTGGTTGGGACAGTGGTGTATCTTGTTTTTTGAAGATTTTCATTTTTTTGTTTTTCGGTTTTTTTTTTGTTTTTCCAAATGGTTTTACGTGGGCTAATGTGCTCGTGCTAGTGCGTGGACCCGGGTTCCAGGGGCCCGTGAGTCCTATAGTGCCACACTAAGGATCATGTTTTAAATGAGGGAAAAAAAAATGATTTAACGTTAATTCCTAAGCCCAAGAGGATATTCTGTCTCTTTGGGTCTCAATTAGCCCTCCCTCTATATTCCAAGAGGTAGGGTGGTCAACATCATCAAAAACATCTCATAAGAAAATGCTTTCATTAAGGCAGCCAAACTTGACAATCAACTTCTTATTCAAAATAATTGCATAACCATTCGTGTTCAAGGCATTACCACATCACTAATAATCGGAAAGGTTTACATACATTCAACATGCCAATCTTTTCGAAGCTATTTCAGACAACAAGAGACGACTCAGTGCTGATCACTCATACTGACTCAACACTAGCAGATTCGTATTTGCATGACTTTTTAATAGCTCCATATTCAAACTCTAAGTATTATGAGAAAAGTATTCATACTTAACCATTCGTAATCATGATTACAATGTATTGAAATAGAATGACCCAAGATGTGAAAGAAGCCATACCTTCGGAACTAGTTCCCAGGTCACGCTCACTGGGGAGGGAGGCTCGCTCAGATTTTGGCCTGCTAATGACTTCAAATGACCCACCTTCTGATGGACATTTGTAACATCCACTTTTTACCAATAGCTTGATCCTTCCCAAGTGGTAGCTTGCTGATGTTCTTGGATCCCAGAACCAAACGTGCCTCTCCTTCGTTCTCTTCACAAGAGGAGGAAGAGGGTAAACCCTACGGCCGTGCCCTGCTAGTTGATTCACACCTGAGGGTGATCCACGGGCTTCTACGCTTCAGATGATAGGATATTGTAGGAGGTCTACCCGCGACTCAGAGTTGTGGAGATGTGCTAGCTCAACAGCCCATTGTGCACTTTGCTCAGAGAAAATGTAAGATGTTTATATGGGTGCCAACGTATTCAGACTTCTGAACACACATTTTAGAGGATGCATTGAATACATTAGCATGCTGAGAGTGATCGAGTAGGTCTACAACAGTTCCACGCATCCCTACATTCTGATTGTAATCTGGAGGTCAACGGATGCCGATAAAGAAGTTGTTTTTTGGTGCGGCAGAGTCCACATTTAGCTCTTGCTTCTTCATAAGCCTTTTACTTGCTGTGGATCGGACCTTTAGCGTGGAATGGAGGCTACACGACAGTGCTTTGGCAACCGGATATGTGGAGTGTCATTCTCACTTTCATCTGTGGTAACAGTATAAGAGGTGGAGAGTGGGCACACTACCTATCTTACTTCATAATTTGTGGTTGCTTGCTTCATCCATGTAACTGATTGTCGTTGGCCATTTGTTGATGGGTATTGCTCAGTTGTTTGGCTTTTGGTAATGCTCGCTTGCTTCTCACTATTACATAGAATTTAACAAAGGACCTTCACATATTGAACTACAGTCATATCTACCAAATGCAACACATACACACATCATAACCTTTGAATTGCCCATTATAATCCATTTTTCTTTGGTTAGCAATAAGGGATGGTTAGATCACTTTTTCCATGTGCCAATTAGAAGGGCACTTTGTCTATTCTCATACCTACATGTAAATTGATTCTTTGCTCTCTTAATGGTCCAAATACCCATACTCTCTTTTATTGGCCTCCTCATTCATCTTGGCATTAAGAATGACTTTTTGTTTTCCCATGTGGCTATTAGGAGGCCTCATGGCTAAATTCTTTAGCCCTTGGTCCATTGCCCACTTGGTCATGAAGTCATGCTCCTTCTTTTTCTCTTTTCTCTTTCTTTAACATTGGTCCTCTTTTTTGATGCTACACTTTGTAGCCTCCTTTAACCATAGCCATTGGTTTGTTGACTTGTAATTCCGCAATTTTGGTAATTGAGCCCCCACTTCCCACTGAGCAGCAACCTAAAAACACAGTACTTCGGGTTTTTATATTAGTATCGAAAATCATAGTACATTGCAAAATTTTGGCGTAGTAGCCGAACTATACTATAGGCCAATTTTTTAAGGCCATCAAAAATTTTAAAGGCCAAAATTTCTCCTGTCACATTACGGATGGGTTGGGGCCTATTTCTACATGGACCGGCATTTTTTTTCGGTCTTACAAAAAGTGTGTCTATGTCACATATTTCTGATGGTTCGCGATTTCCAGCCATTTGACATCGAAATTTTGAGATTTTACATGCCGATTTCTATACTATAGCAAAATTAAGCTCCAAAATTAGCCCGATTTTTGGTGTCAAAAATTCGGCTAACACATCTGTAGGGACGGTTTGAAAAATTTGTCATTTCTTCTCATCTATTACTGAACTTCAATACACTTCATTGATATGAGATGGATTACCAACTATTGCCTGCATACCTTGGTTTAACATGTCTCTTTTTTTTAAAAGATGAAATGGTCGTGGGATTGGAAACTTTTTAATACTTACCTGTGCAAATGCCTCCTTTATTATCTTAAACATTGTTGCATATGCTTCTCTACTGATTTTTCATTTTGGTATTATTTAACATGGATTTCATAGATTTAGAAGTCAAAATAGAACCTAGTGAGTTTCCAATGGAAATCTCATCGGCCAAATGGTCTTCAGCAACCGATCTGCATTGCAAACATACTGTTCATAAAATTGTCAGTAGATATTAGGACAATAATAGTATTCATAGCAGAGAAAGTTGAAATTAATAAATAACAAAGCTAGTGATTATGATTGAATCTAAAAGTTCAAGCAATATTAAACCAAATGAGCTATAACTTACTTGAAAGCACAGATTCATCTTTTTCGATAATCTCCTCTGGATGAAGATCACATATATCCTTGGTTACCAATCTTTTTCTCTTGTTGTTTTGACCTTTTTATTGAGCACATCCATATCTTTAACTAGAGACAAATATGATATATGCATGGATTGAAATACAGTTTTCATCTCATCATTACTAGTTGTAAAATGACACAAAGAAGATTTCAATGTTTGGATTTCCTCAAAGTTGCAGGAGTTCACCATTTTTGACACTCCATCTTGAACCTTGCAGCTTTGCACATTTAATCCAATCGTCTTTCTTTTTTTTGCAAAGAGTAGCTTGTCGAGCGGCTTCGTGAGCAGATCTGCAATCACGTCTTCAAATTTTATGTACTGGACCTGGAGCTCTCCTTTCGAGATCAAATCTCGAATGTGATGGTACTTCAGAGGTATGTGTTTTGTCTTTGAGTAAAAGACTGGATCCTGGGACAGATAAATGGCACTTTGAGAGTCCATCATCATCGTGCATGGTCCTCCTTGTGGTATCCCAATTGCCTCCAACATCATCTGCAACCACACTACCTCATTCGTCACCTTTGAAGCTGCAACGTATTCAGCTTCGCAAGAAGATTGAGCTACCAAGGTTTGCTTTTTGCATATCCAGTTGATTGCAACTTCGCACGCCATTGTACATCCTCCAGTTATGGACTTGTTGTCATCTTTGCAGCTCGCCTAGCTTGCATCACTACAGTGGTGCAGCTCGAATCCTTTTCTTTCGTTTTCTGCTATGTAGGTTAATCCCATATTTTGGGTCCCCTTCAGATATTGTAGGATTCGTTTTGTCATTTGCCAATGTGCGATGCCAGGATGGGAAGAGAATTGGCTTAAGGCGTAAACAGAGAAAGCTAGATCGGGTTTGGTACAAATTGTAAGGTACATCAGACTACCGATTAGGTTTTGGTAGGGTATACCTGCCATCTTCTGTTCTTCCTCTTCCATTTTTTTTGCAATCCTGCTTCGTCAACTTGGCACTAGCTATAATTGGTGTGGCCTTTTCTTTGCAGTCCATCATGTGATACTGCTTGCGCACCTTTCTGGCATATTCAGACTAACTCAAGTGCATTTCACCCTTTGTTCGATCTCTTTTGATCTCCAGCTCGAGGCATTTCATTGCTTCTCCTATCTGTGATTTCATAACTTTCAGAAATCTGACTCTTCGTGTCTTTGGTCAGCATCAAAGAATTTCCTATCATCAAGGAATCATCCATGAAAATAATCAATATCACAAAATCTTTTCCTACTCTTTTAATGTAGACATTACAGTCCGGTTTTGTAGGATTGAAGTCTAGAGACTTTAAAAGACCATTGAGCTTCTTGTACCAAGCTCGTGATGTCTATTTTAGACCATAAATGCATCTCTGCAACCGAGAGACATAATGTCATTGTCAAGGTCTTCAAATCGTTCAGGTTGCTACATGAAAATTTCTTCCTCTAGATCTCTGTGGACAAAGGCTGTCTTCACATCAATCTGGTGAATTTTCAAATTGTGTTGTGTGGCGTATGCAAGGAGTAGTCGTATGCTTGTCATCTTGACCATCGGTGAATATGTGTCGAAATAATCAACACCATATCTTTGTGTGTAGCCCTTCGTGACAAGCCTTGCCTTGTAACAGCCAATGGTGCCATCTGATTTCATTTTCATCTTGTACACCCATTTGTAGTCAACGATCTTTCTGTTTTCTGACAGTGGCTCTAGTGTCCATGTCTCGTTTCGCCTCATCGACTCGATCTCCTCTGACATTGCCTGCTTCCAGAATTCTCTCTCTGGACTTTGGACAGCTCTTTGATATATTGTTGGCTCTTCAGTGAAGCTACAGTACTCAAATTGTGTGATTGTCAGTGTAACGGTCTGGAGGTCTCATTTGTCTTGTTGACCTTCTGGGTTCGTTTCGTCGTTGTTCGAACGTTTCTTGTTCGTGGGGTTGATCTTCTGCTTCCTACTGCTCTGGAGTCTGTGGCTCAACATTCTGATTTGATGTCTGTCCTCGATCTCCCTCTTTCATCTTTTAGTCCAGGAAATGTGGACTCATCGAACTTCACATCTCTACTCGAAACAACTTTTTTCATGGTTGGGTTGTAGAGTCTGTACACTTGTGTTCCGTTCGAGTACCTGACCATGACCATTTGTTCTGATTTATCATTGAACTTGCTTCTCTTTTCTTTTGGAATGTGCTTGTATGTTGCACATCCAAACACACGTACGTATGATAGATCAGGCTTTCTACTTATCCACATTTCGTACGGTGTCCTATTTTTCAGCGTTGTCATTGTTGATATGTTCTGCAGGTGTACAGCTACAGCTATTGCCACAGTCCAGAATTGACTTGGCAATTGAGCCTGTGCCATCATGCATCTAGCTCCTTCGACTAGCGTCTTGTTTCTTCTTTCTACGACACAAATATATTTTGGTGTGTACGCAAGAGTGAATTGATGCTCGATCCCTTGTTCTTGGCAGAATTTTGAAAATTCTTTGCTCTTGTACTCACCTCTATTGTCAGATCTGATGATTAGGATCTTCTTTGAGGTGTGTCGCTCTTCAAATGCCACAAACTTCTTGAAGGAATCAAACACTTTTGATTTCTTCTTTAGGTAGTAGATCGTAGTCATCCGGCTGTAGTCATCTATGAACGTCAGAAAATACCTCGATCTTGAGAGTGAATCCATTTTCATCGGTCCACAGACATCTGAGTGGACGAGCTCAAGAACTTCTTTGGCTCTTCTTCCCTCATATGTGAATGGATTTTAATGTTGTTTGCCTTTCTGACCGGCTTCGCAGAACTCAGTATTGAGTCTTGATATCTTTAGACCTGTGACTATGTCTTTCTTACACATGTCATAGAGGCTCCTCATATTTAGATGATACATTCTCCTGTGCCAGAGCTGATCTCTATTCTTTGATGCATTTAATATGCTATCAGAGTTGTTGATTATCTTGGCTTGGTAGAGATTTTCTTCTCTTCATCCAACCATCAACAATTTGTTTGTATTTTTCTCGATCATGCAGCATGTATTGCCATCGAAGAAAACTCGAATTCCAAGATCTGCCATCTTGGAGACTGATAACAGATCTTTTCTCAATGAAGGCACGTAGAGTGCCCCTGGTAGCTCTGCTTGACTTGACAATATTTGCAGTTGTAGAGTCCTGATGTCTTTGACATCATGTCTGCTCCCATCACCTAGAATCACTGCTTTGTTATGTTCGAGTTCTCTGAAGTCGATCAAGAATTTTTTGTTGCAGGTGATGTGTGATGTTGCTCTTGAATCAATGACTACATCGTAGTCTTATTCAGTGTAGCTCGTAGAAGCTTCATCAAGTATTCTGAAGGCTTCATCACCTCTATCGGCATCCTTGGATGACTCTGCAACATTTGCTTTCTCAGCCTTGTTCTTTCTTTTTGGGTTGAATCTACAATTGTATGCAGATTGCCCCTTCTTCTTGCAGTGCATGCAAGGTATTGTTGGATTGAACCAACATTTGTTGGTTGTATGGCCTAGTTTGTGACAGTGATCACAAGAAAAAGATTGTTGATTTGAGGACTTCGTCTTGTCAAATCTGGATTTGTTCTTGTTTTTCTTCCTTCCTTTCGTGAAAAGGGCCTTCTCTTTATCACTGCTTCCTTCTCCTTCATCCCTCATCAATGACAAGACTGATTGCTTTGTCGAATGTCATATCTGGTAGACTCAGTATGAGCATTCTCAACGGCTGATAGGACGTAGATAAAAACTTCATGAAGTACATCAGCTGTTGTGGTGTTGGGATGTGGTGCTCCTATCCTGAGTCATCCCATCATATGGATTGTAGCTGATTGTGAAGATGCATCACTGAAGCTGCAGTCCTCACTTTGTACTTTTGTTTTAATCTTTCCCATACTGGGCACTTCTTGAAATTATCTTTCTTAGCTCATTGCCAAAACCAGGCAGAAAGAGATTGATCATCGTTGTAGTAACAATTTCCTGCCTGTCAGAGGAAAAACCAGACTTGTCTCTCTTGAACCGTGTCACATGCAATCAAACCAACATGTAACCAAAATGTTCAACCAATAGATCAGCATGCAGTCTAGGTGAACAAACCATGAAATATACTTCTACTTTATTGCAAAATGAACTGACTACAACCAATCTACACATGCATTAACCTAAAAACTAGAAACAAAAACTAAATGGACAACTTCTTGAAATCTGAAAACTAAACTAGCATACACAGTACACTGCAAGAAACAAAACAAGAAACTAAACTAACTAAACTAGACAGCATTTTAGAAGTCCAAGAATCAAGAAACACTCATTTATTGATTCTTGGACACCCCACACACCCCAAGAACATCAAGAACTGGATTGTAAAAGGATATGCAAGATCTACACCACAAATCCAGCCTATTAGGTTTACCTGAATGCTGATTCATACATTAATCCACAAGAAAACATGAAATCTAATCCACTCTACGAAAGCAAGGGAACTAATCCACAACCACACACAAAGGAGATGGAGGGACAAGGTCATTAATGCATCACTCAAGAAACAAGAATGATCAAGGGGCTCAAGAATGCATCAAAACTCATGAAAGATCTTCTCATTTCAGCATGGAGTAGATACATTTACAAAAGCCTCCTCTTCACAAAGAGGGAGTCTCTTAAATAAGCAAGAGAGCTCCTTAGGTGGCATTTTCACATTACACAAATTACAAGTGGAATAATGCTCTCCACTAGAGGTCACCATCAAAAGGTGGCTCACTCTACTTTCTTTAAGAGGGGTCTACTTGCATTTATTAATTTAGCCTAGAAATACTAGTTCCTACATGGTCATTCCATTTTCCGAGATTCACCATGAGGCTTACACAGTTCTTGCTTGTCATTCCTAACTAGCATTTCTCGGCTCTCAGTCTTTGTTAGTCTCGTCTTGTCAAAGACCTCCTCGGTCTAAAGTGAGAGGTGCTCTTGAGTTGCTCTGTCCGAGTATCTTGGGGATTCGTCAGAATCAGCCAACAATTTCTGACAGATTTTTCATCGCACTCATTTGATATTTTTTTTAATTTCTCTTTCAAATAATGTATTTTGTGTATTGAATGTGCATTCTCATAAGCATCAAATTCTCACAGTAACCCAAAAGGCCATTTTTTGCCATGACACATATAGATTATTAATTGACTCGCTGAATGAAAATTTGGATGTTGCAATGAATATGGATCAATAAGATACAATGTTCCTGATGACCATAAATCTACATGCTTTAGCTTTTCCTCCCTGTATTGGAACATGTCAAAAGTTGACAATTTGGGTTGCTTTAAATTTTTTGTCTTGAGCGGAGCATATTCTGGTGACAAATCCACATGAAGATGATAAAGCTTTGTCATCAGTACAGTAGTATAGTAACAAACAGCACAACGACAATAACAGAGCTGGATATCGCGCTAACCTTGGAGATAGAGATGACATAGGCTTTGTTTCTGAAATGTCACTCCTGATTCAAATTTTTGAGTGTTCCCAACTATTGGGAGAGAATATTTTGACATTTTGAAAATTATATACTGTGGTTAAGCACCAGTGAAGTTTGATGTGACTAAAGTAAGGTACATTCATTTTCATGAAAAGTTGTGCGGATAGATCCGTAAAGAAGTTAAAAAATGATATTTTAATAGCCTTATTGTTATTTTTCTCTATCCTACATGGCATTTCTTATAGGGCCCTCTTTGGGCCCATATTTTCTCTAATGTGGGTTTTTTGCCAGGTATCCATATGGTGTAGCAAATTAGTGGAATTAAAACTAGAGGTGTGCTCAGGGTGTGGATCATTTTTTATGCGAGCTTTCCCCTTGCAATCACGATGATCATACTCATCATCGGATCCTTCATTTTTCTCTCTAACGGCATCATCCATTACTTCTTTCAGCTGGTCGTATGAGTCAGGTGACTTAAGTCCTCTAGTTGAATGAAAGGGCTTGGGTCAACTTGGAAGATTTGAATCGTTTGGTAAGGGCTACAGTAAGGGTTTCCCAAGAAACTAGATCATATTCTTCAAGATTAAGATACCATTCCTTAGCATTCCCAAGTAATATCATAGAAAATAGGCGTAATTTTTTCATTCTCAGAAGTATCAACATAGAATTTGCAGGCGTTTTCAAAATCTTGGAGAAATATGATTGGGTCGTATCCTCCATCATATTTTGGCACATCAATCCTAGGGATTTGTCTTTCAATTTGTGGAGTAGGGGCACCTTCAGATTCCTTACTCATGTCGCCTATAATCAATCGGGCGGTATCACCATAAGATTACAGTAATATGACATGAAATCGAAGGGGAGAGAGTGATATTGCAACGGACACGCATAGAAGGTGGTCAACAACTAGATAGGGTAAAACTGACTACTTTTCTGAAAATTCTTGGCTTACAAGACCCGAACAGAACTCGCACAAACTTCTAAGGTCTCAGAAATTAGTTGAATCAGTCAAAGCCACAGTGTGCGAGTTTTGAATCTCAATATTTTAATAAAAATTTAAGGTCCTTGTGGTTCAGACATAAATTTCTTTTAAAAAATTTCTGGTTTCAACCTTCAGACAGATTTGCCTCACTATGTGCGAGTTTCTAAGGCTGTGTGCAAGCTTTAAAGAAAAGTCTAGATAGGTGTGCAAGTTTTATTTATGGAAAAAAGTTCTTAAAGGTACACAGAACATGAGTTCTTGATTGAAGATGAAGATGAACCTCTAGGTGCACATGAGTTAGCTAGATACAAGAAGAGATCTAGGCTTGCACTTCATTGTATGAAGATGAATGTGAGCAATGATTTGTTGAGAGAAGTATTAGCTTGTACTAGTGCTAAAGAGGCTTGGGAGTCTTTAAAATCAATCCATGAATCTAGTAACACTTCAAGAGTACTCATGCTTAAAAATCAGATTTTGCAAAGCATGAGGAGAAGTGACGAGAGTGCACATGATTATGTACTCAGAATCAAGTCTCTAAATAGGGAGTTGGCTTCCATTGGAAAGAAGATTCAAGATGGAGAGCTTGTACAAATTGTTTTTAATGGTCTAGGAGATGACTTTGCAAATTTGGTTCAAAGTTTCTCCATCCAAGACACTTTGCCATCTATTGATAAGCTCTATAGTGTGCTTGTGGCTGAAGAGTCTAGGATGCTCCATGCAAAAGCAAGGATGGGTTCCTTATCATTGCAAGATGGAGATGAGAAAGCCAATTTCTCATTCAAGGGAAAAAAGAAGACCAATGGAAAGAAGAAGCATCCAAAGGAGGCCAAAGAAGAGTATGATGCATCAATCTCAAAGGAGAAGTCAAAGGACAAGTCAAAGCAAAAATGCTTCTTTTGTGGAAAGAAGGGGCATTATGCATCCGAATGCTACAAGAGGCTAAGAGCAAAAGAGGAGGAGGACAAACAAGGGAACCTTGCATATGAAGAGGATGAAGATGAGGAGATCTCATCTTTGATGGCATCTACATCCACTCTAACAAGCAAAAGCAACTCAAAGGACACTTGGTGGATTGATAGTGGGGCTAGGCTAGGGTTTCATTTTAGGGCAAGAAGAGTGAGTTAACTTCCTTATTACATGCTGTAAATCCACCTAACTTCAAGAAAGAAGTTGAATTTGCTATGTATTCCAAGCTCTCATAGTGAGAAGATAGAAAATTTTTGGAGCTCATTGGCAATCTCAAGCTACTCCACTATGTACATTGAGTTTTATTGATCTAAATGAAACAAACTCAATTTCTACTTGTTTCTCAGGTTGAAGGCCATACTACAGCTTGTAGTACACACGTGTGGACTCGGATTTGGTTCTTTGATCTTGTTTATTGATTATCCATACTTGTTATGTGTCAAATTGCTAATCTAAATCAAGATTTATTGTCTAGTTTTTTGATGCATCATTAAGCAAGCACATAATCTCTCTTGTGGATCTTCTAAGATCCATTTTTGGTCCTTAAAGTACCGTACTTTCATAGTGTGCTGGGGAGACTATGCTGAAATGTTTTACAAAATTCAGCCAGAATTTTAGATTTCACTGTTTACTATTCTCTCTAGTGTGTTTATACAAGCCCATATTCTCTGCTCCCTTGATTGCCACAAATCACCTCATGGCGTCAGGTTGGCAGCCGAAATCGATTCTGAAGTGGCCTAAACTATGAAGATTCATAGCAGAAAATTATTTATTGGTCGTTCCACATCTTTTAGAAAAAATTGCGTCCACTGACCCTCCCCACCACCGACACCTCATTTTCATTTAATTTTAATTTTGATTCGGATTCTTTCATTGCCCAACTCTTTCAAACCACCATAATCACCACTTCATCCCCTCGGTCTACCGCCACTCAATCTCCACTAACTACACCTATCCCACGCCCAACCTAGCTCTTCACAAATCCCTCCACACCATGAACCCTATATTCCTCCATTCACTGCTACTCCACAAAACTACCCAGATGGATCTGAACCCCTCCCTTATTTGGGTCCTTGGGATGATCTCCTCCCTTTAGTGCAAAAGGCAATATGGGCAAATCATGATGCACAGAAATACCTTGCCAAGGCCAACATATTTGTAGGTAAAGCCAGAATATTGCCCTCTCAAACAACATGAATCTTTCACACCGGAGTTCACAGCCAACAACATTTAGTGGCCTATTCTTACAAAGTATGTACAAACAGAAGGTCCGCCGACACGAGATCTTATTTCAAACTGCAGCCAATTCTATAAGCGAAACCATCGGTGCCCAGACAGGGATGTGCACTATTTTGCCGACAATTGCGGCCTTATCGCCTTCTTGGCACCTTTGGTGTTAAATTTCACACATGTGAGAATGCCCTAAAGTGTGTGATTGATCTCCTAAGAAAGCTTGTGCACTTGCCAATTGATTTCCAAGATCTAGATCAAAAAGCAAGGCATAGAGGCAAAAGATGGATGCAATAGTTGATAACCAAAGTTCATACACATGAAGAGGAAAGCTTCTTGAAAAAACAAAGGAAAATTAAGCTCCTCTCCTCAGGTAGAGAGAGAATAGAGCTAATTCCAACTCGTGTAGAGAGAGAAGAGACAACAAGCAAATCTTACCAAAAAGTTTGACTCACAAACTCAACTTACATAATGATCATAAGGAGAAGTACATATAGAGTTTGTAGAGATCCCTCCTTGCATGCTATTGAATCCCTAATCATAGCCTCTTCAATTCTATTTGACCCCTAATCATAGCTTCTTGCATTCTATTGGACCCCTAATCATAGCCTCCTTAATTTTGTTGGACCTCTAATAATCACCTCCTTAATCCTATTGGACCCCTTGGTCAAAACTGACTTTTGACTCCATCACTCATCAAATTACATTGTCACAAGTGTCAAGACCCTATTCATATGCCTATCTAGCTCGAGATTATATCATGACTCATTTTTGGCTCAATAGAGGCATTACATGTGGACATTGCCAATTTGCCATCTATGCCAATTTTTGGCCCTATCATAACTCTACACAAAGAAGCTTGTCCTAAAAACTTAGAAGACCCCTAAAGTTATGATAAACTATTTTACACATGTGGGAACATGTTCCACACATGTGAAATGTACTCACAAACATAAAAAACATAAAATTGCCAAGCTAGATTTTTGCCAATTTTTTACATTTGGCACCTCATCGGAATCTATCCTTGCCTCCCACTCTATTGG
The DNA here is from genome assembly GCA_029204225.1 of Diphasiastrum complanatum. Taxonomy (NCBI): domain Eukaryota; kingdom Viridiplantae; phylum Streptophyta; class Lycopodiopsida; order Lycopodiales; family Lycopodiaceae; genus Diphasiastrum; species Diphasiastrum complanatum. Next base: position 25,853,219 of record CM055108.1, read on the forward strand.
ATCTCAATAAGCCCTTAGTCACCAAGATGGATCACCTCAACGTGGCTCGGCTTTATTATCGTGCGACCATGACAAGCGCCCTTCATGTCGACATGATGGAAATCAGACAAACGCATGGCTTTCTCTAGAACATGCTCCATTATTATGGCCCACGACCTTTCTTGAATAAGTTATGGTGGCAGATGTTTGAGCACGTCGGCAATAAATGCATGCCACCAGGGTGATGCTCAATAAGGAGACCTACAACGAAGTAGCCCGACAAAGAGCAGCTGCCATTGGCGTGGAACCGCCAATCCAATAAAGAGGGGGATAATGTTAGCCCAAAATAGGAATTTATGGTGGCATGTGTTTTGTAAGCCCACAAGTAAATTTAAATAAAGATTTAGGATAACCTTATACTTAGACCTTTTACTATTTAAGTTTAATTATTACAAACAATCATTTGTAATGGTTCAACTTAGAAAGTCTAATTTTTTAAAATTTATTTCTAAGTTCAAGTTAATTCCTAAGTTCAAGTTTAATTCTAAGTTCATTGTAAGTGCACTTCATTTGTTTAGAGAAGGCACTTTACAAGTTAATTAGCATTATGCTTAGACACAACATATTCCATCTGTGCTTGCCTGCATTGGAGCCTCAGACCATCCCGAGTATCTGGAAGCAGTCACAAAGATTGAAAAGCTCGAACAGGAGCTATCAGATCTCCAACAACAAATGGAAGATCAGAAGCTGGCTGTTGAGTTGCAAACTCAGGACTTGGCAACTGCATCTACACAGCCCAAGCGAATGCGACGGAATCAGTGCTCGGGCCTCCTCTTGCCTCCTTTCATTGGATTATTGTGGCATGCTTTATTTGTTAATTATTTAGTTAGCCGCAATTTATTATTTCATTTCCCTTTGGGAGTTAGTATTAGTTTTACGGTTTGCTAGTTGGGAAGCCTTAGCAAGCCTAGTTTATTGTTGATCCTTGCTAGTTGGGTACCGCCTTAGCAAGTTTATTTACTTTCCAAGTAGTGGCTAGTTGGGTACTGCCTTAGCCACACCTTAATTAGTTTTTATTTCGAGCACCAGTTGGGAAGCCTTGGTGCTCCCTTTTCGTTTATGTTTTTATTTCACAGTTGTTAAGCTTTGTAGAACTTAGAAGGTGGACGACCAGTCTACCACTATACTACACACGAACTCTTCATTAGACCTAGCCACCGTAGAAAGTAGAAATACTTCCAGCACTTCTTATGTCGTTTTGTTTGAAAGTGGCCTCTAGTTCTAGCCCAAGTTTGCTCAGAGGGATAGCGAGAAGGTTCAAATTTGTTTATACGAATAATGGTGTTGAAGGAAACAGGGGTCTCAAGAGAAGGATTTTTATGCATAGCGGCCAACTTGCAAACTTGTATCTCTTTTTCTATTAGATGAGTTGTCATAATCCAAAGATCGATAGGGGTGGGTGCAAGGAAGTTGACAGATGGAAGACTCCAAAGTTTATAAGATATAAGAGTGGATTTATACTCGATGATTCTACTAGGGACAAAATGAACTTGACAACTTTTAGATTGGCAAAAATCATAAGAAGAAAGGTCACCAATGTCACAAATGTCTTGGGAAAAGATCTCTAGTTGAGAGGCACTACCCTCGTCAAGGTCATCGGTAAAGACAAGAGGGTGCGGTGAAAGAGAAACATCAGAAACATAAGGAGAAATAACAGTATGAGTGATACCATTTTCATTTTCCAGGCACATGAACACTTTTCTAATGGGCAAATTATAGAACTTTTCTTCTTCTTTGAATTTTTCGACAAAATCATTGAGACGACTATAAAGATTTTCCACTAAGCTCAGAGTACCTTTCTTCTTAACAAACTCAAGATAAATCTTACCAGTCAATAGTCTCAAGCAGATCAATAAAACAGAGAATCTTATCCTCAGGTCCGGTAAAAGAACAAGTAGTCCTATCAGTATCAATGATAAAATTATGCATCTCAATGGCCTTTCTCATACAACAAATCAATGTCTGAACAAAATGGTTAGGCGGAGAAAGGGGCTCCCCATAACCCAAAGACGCAGCATCCTGAAACCATCCTCTAGACTAAATCATAAAAACAGACCTTTGTTAGCTTATAAATCAGATAAAGGGTAAAAGCTTCAGTACTATCCCAGTCAAGATATAGTCGGATTTATATGACTAGGATGCATAGAGAGAGATACAAGACTGCACTTAGTATATATATTTAAACAATGAATAAATGACTTGATATGCATGTGATTTATATAAAGCCTATGCGAATTGAACAAAATATATAATATCCTTTTCAGCTACATAAATGCAATTGTTCTGAGAAATATGTGTATTGCACTTAGAATTGCTATCAATTATAGAATATTATAAGTTAATCATTAAGTTTTATTCAAATATTTTTTTTTTAAGAGAAATTGCTAAACGATATAATTGCAATGTTATGTATTGTAATTTGTTATGTTGATAATAATTGATATTTTCTTATGATGCATAAAATTTTATTTTTTATTACAAAATTATTATTTTTTTAAAATGTTTTTCAAATTATTTCTTTTCAACAATGACTAACGGATGATGATTGTTTCATTTCTCGATGTTTATTCGCATGGTTGAAATCTACATTAAAAAAAGTCAGAATTTTTGTGTTTTAGCATAAAGCAAATAATATCAATTCGCATTGAGTACTTGGCAAAAACAACTCATGGAAAATAAATATGTAATCATCTTCTTGGAATAAACAAGAATTCAAAATACACAACAATTATCCAACAAAAATGTGATTAGAAATGAAACGAACATTAAATGAAAGACTTAGAACCGTGAAAGAAAAAGTTTTACAAAAAAAAAAACTTATATCATATTCATTCAGATATATGTGGAACTATGCAAACTCCATCATTGCTAGATGCAAAGTATTTCATTACCTTTATTGACAAATTACCTCGAAGAACAGCTGTTTACTTCATTAAGCATAAATCAAAGACTCTCATTAAGTTTAGACAATTCAAAGAGCATGCTAAAAATTAAACTGGAAAATGAATTAAAGCACTGAGGTCCGACAATGGGGGAGAATACATCTCCACCGGATTCAAGGAGTACTGCCTTAACAATGGCATTGAACAACAATACATTACCTCCTATTCGCCTCAATCAAATGGTCTTGCTGAGAGAAAGAATAGAGCCTTAGTCGAATTGGCAAAGTGCATGTTATCATACGTGACACTTCCGAAGTCCTTCTGGACTGAAGCTATTTCAATAGCAAACTATATTCAGAATAGATGTCCTACTAAAGTTCTCTCAAACAAACACCATTCGAAGTTTGGATAGGTACCAAACCTTCTTTATCAAACTTACGAGTTTTTGGATGTATTGCTTATGCACAAATTCCTCATGATCTCAAGAAGAAGCTCGACTTCTAGAGTATCAAATGTATTTCCATCAGCTACACTACTTCAGATCAAACTTACAAGTTGTTCGATCCTATCGAGTCAAAGATATTCACTAGTCGGGATGTCATTCTCATCGAAGATTAGTTTATCAACTTCAAAGGAAAAGACAAAGCTCATTTAGCCGACTTGTCTGACTTGTCTGACATATTGTACTTTGAGGTTCTTCAGTCAACTATTCCCATTGAAGGTCCAAGCTAATCTGCTTTCAACAAACAACATATCAATGGCAAATCTGAAGATAATGATGTTGCAATTCAGCAACTACAGTATGATGAAAATGATCAACTTCCTCTATTACCCAGAAGATCATCAAGAGCTAGCAAACCACCTGTCAAGTATATCAAAGAGTATGCAGCCTACCTTGTTCAGGAGTTGACGACCATCGAAGAGGCACTCAGTCAGATCTTTGGAAAGAATCTATGGATAAAGAGTATTAATCTCTTATCAAGAATTAGACATGGATGATTGTCGAATTACCTGCTAGCCGAAACATAGTTGATTGCAAATGGATTTTCAAACTCAAGTACAAAGCAGATGGAAGCACGGACAAAAGCCCGACTTGTTGCCAGAGGATTTTCTTAGGTATACAACGTCGATTACATTGAGACCTTCAGTCCAATAGTCAAGCATTCTTCTATTCTTTTTTATTATCGTTTACTGTTACAACAGATCTGGAAATACATCAAATGGATGTACAAACAACATATCTCAATGTAGTTGTTGAAAAAGACATTTATATAGTGCAACCCAAAGGTTATATTATCGAAGATAAACACAATCATGTGTGTAAACTCCATAAAGCACTTTATGGCTTGAAGCAATCTGCTCGAGCATGGTTTCAAATGATCAATACTTTTCGTATTGATCATGGCTACACACAAAACTCTTCAAATTCGAATGTTTACTTCAAGACAGTGCAGCAGTCTTTTATCATTATCACTTTATACATGGACGACACATTGCTTTTCGACAACAATATCGATCTGATAAAAGAAGACAAGTCAATGTTATCTTCTGAATTTGACATGACTGATCTGGACGAGGCTCATTTCTTTCTTGGTATTCAAGTCCACAGAGACAGAAATCGAAAGTTGACCTACATTATTCAACAGAGATACATCTGCAATATGTTAGTCAGATATAATCTGGTTAATTGTGACAAAATTTTCAGAATTCACACCTGTGGGGAATGTCCACAAGGATGATGGGCTAATCTATCTGGATCATCCGGAACCAGCCTGAAAAAAGAGAAGAAAAGAGTTTGTGGAAATAAGAATAAGAAATATTTTGACGAACTGGATCAAGCTACATCTAAATTTAGACAAAAGAAAAAGTTGTCTCGAAAATAGACTAGAAGGACCAATGTTTGTTTCCATTGTGGTCAGCTTGGACATGTTATAAAATTCTGTCCAGAACGAAAGAAAGGCGCAGCTCAAGTGATTGAGATGCCAGGTAAAGAGAATCTTAAGCTGGAAATTAATAAAATTAATTGTGAGTGTGACTGTTCTTTCAGTACTACTAAGGTGAATACAAAAGCAAAGAATTCTCAAAATTCTACGAAGAATAGGGGATCGATCACTCCTGCATACACACCAGAATACAATGGTGTAGCAGAAAGAAGAAACAGAACGCTAGTGGAAGGAGCTAGATGCATGATGGCACATGCTCAATTGCCAAGTCAATTTTGCGTTGAGGTGATAGCTGCAGATGTACACCTGCAGAACAGATAAAAAATGACAACGCTGGATAACAAGCTTTTGTACGAAATGTGGATAGGTAGAAAGCTTGATCTGTCATACATATGTGTGTTCGGATGTGCATCATATAAGCACATTCCAAAGGAAAAAAGAAGCAAGATCGATGATAAATCAGAGTAAATAATCATGGTCGGCTATTCGAACGGAACACAAGTGTACAGGCTCTACGATCCAACCACAAAGAAGGTTGTTTCGAACAGAGATGTGAAGTTCGATGAGTCCACATTCCCTGGACTGAAAGATGAAAGAGGCCATGAGATCTTCACACTGCTGCCTATTCAAGAGGAAGATCGAGGACAGACATCAAATCAGAATGCAGAGCTGCAGACTCCAGAGTAGCAGGAGGCAGAGGATCAACCCCACAAACAAGAAACGTTCGAGCAATGACGAAACGAACCTAGAAGGTCAACAAGACAAAGAAGACCTCCAGATTGCTACTCTGACAATCTTCAATGGAGCAAAGACACGCAGTTCAAGTATTGCAGTTTCATTGAAGAGCCAACAACATACCAAGAAGCTAGCCAGGGTCTAGAGGGAGAATTTTGGAAGCAGGCAATGTCAGAGGAGATCGAGTCGATGAGGCGAAACGAGGCATGGACATTAGAGCCACTGCCAGAAAACAGAAAAATAGTCGATTGCAAGTGGGTGTATAAGAAAAAGATGAAATCAGATGGCACCATTGGCTGCTACAAAACAAGGCTTGTCGCGAAGGGCTACACGCAGAGATATGGTGTTGATTATTTCGACACATATTCGTCGATGGTCAAGATGACAAGCATACGACTACTCCTTGCATACGCCACATAGCACAATCTGGAAATTCACCAAATTGATGTGAAAACAACCTTTCTCCATGGAGAACTAGAGGAGAAAAGCTTCATGAAGTAGCCTGAAGGCTATGAAGACCCCGACAATCGACAATATGTCTGTCGGTTGCAGAGATGCATCTACGGTCTAAAACAAACATCACGAGCCTATGTTCTCATTCAGGCTTATTTTTTTTCTACTGATGTAACTAATCAAAACTATTATTTGTAGCACATCCTTCTTCATCATGCAACTTATTTTGCAAAGGAATATGGGAGCTTAAGTATCTGATCATCACAAGGCATGGAAAAATCTCATTGGCAAGCAAGGGGGGCATTCATAAAGCAACAAATCATGGAGGACACAATTCAAGAAATAAATATTTAGTCCAACTTTTTCAGTGGTTTCATAGAAGATCACAATTTAGATATTGAGCTAAAAACTTGCCAAGTATTACGATTTTTTTGAAAGACATTCAAATTCATAACAAAAGAGAGATCCTTGGATCTTATATCTTTTCACTTCAGAGTCTAGCACTAGAGATGTATTACCATAATAGGAAGTTTGAAACTTATGACTTTCTCCAATTACGAACTTGAAGCTAGGAAGGATTCTAGATGGTTGCTCGTATGCAAAAAAATAGAACGCCTCAACTTCTTTTTGATGAAATCTCTCGCTTTAGTAAAACCATGTAATGCGACCTCTGCCACGAGGTTGAGGATTGGCCATATGTTGGATTATGGCTATCATGGCATCAAAAAAAAGTGAAAACCCTAGATCAGTTCCCAAGCTGTTGCTGCTCCTCTATCACTGGTTCACATCTGAAAATCCCCATGGATGGGTTAAAATTGTCTCTTCTTTCTATCGTAAATTCTCTCATCCACTAAGAATGGCATTCTAATAAAAATTGAAAGTTCATTCATAGTGATGCAGATTCACAAGTAGGAAAAACCAATTCTATCCTAATTATTATGTTTAAAAATTATACCTTAATGAAGACTTTGCTTATAATGGATTGATAATACTATACCTTGACAAAAAATTTGCTTACTATATATTCAAATTCATTTACCTTGCTCTAGATCTTCTCCTTAGAGGTTGAGTCTTCTCAAGGGAGGTGAACAATGAAATAAATCCTACCTATTGATCTTAATGATCACTCCATGATGTTGTTAGAGAGAGAGAGAGAGAGAGAGAGAGAGAGAGAGAGAGAGAGAGAGAGAGAGAGAGAGAGAGAGAGAGAGAGAGAGAGAGAGAGAGAGAGAGAGAGAGAGAGAGAGAGAGAGAGAGAGAGAGAGAGAGAGAGATATTCAAAAGTGAAACTGGAAGAGTATTATTAGGACAACGAGAAGATGATGCAATACAAAGGAAATGGCCCTCTTTATAGATTTGAGAGGTGAGCCTCATTCACTCTAATTGGCTACCAAATTTCAATCAAGATCAAGATCTTGAACATCAAGATCACTTTGTGTTTCTTGAGTACAAGTTTTGTTTCCTAGCCTAGGAACTTTACAAAAGCCAAGTTTCTTTAATTAATAATTGTGCTCCATGGCACTTATTAGCCTAAGGCCCAATGTTGGACTCACACATGCAGGATGACAACTGGTCACCCATTTCTAATACTTATGACTCTCTACTTCATGTAGTATTTGGGTTTATTGCAGGATCCTTTTGCCATATTTTAGAATAATTCCATGTTGTTCCCAAAATCGAGCAATATCCTCATGTTGTCAAATAAGTGCCAATCCCATGGCATTGCCTCTAACTAGTTCGGAGATGGTAGCATTTGGTGATGACGATTGCTGGCGTTGTCAAAATTGTAGAGAGAATAGGTATATATAGATATATATTTTGTTGTGCTCTAGGAAAAGCGTAGATACGAGTTTGTGCTAGGGCGGAATCATGGACGCTCCATACTCGAGGCCCCAGAGCCCACCCGTGTTGGATTTCTATTTTCTCCATTCCTATATCTATTCTAATCTAGGTCCATTCACTAGTTGTTGTAAATACTTGTATAGTCGCATAGTTTGTAGAAATACACATGTTTCTTAAAAGTTTCTAGAAATACAAATGTATCAGTGACATTGCTTCCCCGATCGTTCGGCCGCCTACGACTACTTGGCTATCCTCGATTGTGTTGGAAAGAGGTGTGTAAAGGATAGGTCAAATAGAATCGAGAAAAAAGAATTCGAACGACAAGAATTAAAACTTACTGTGCGCATCGGAATAAACTATCTTTCTCTATGCATGCCTACGCCTGACAATTTTGAACAAAACAATAGTGATAAAAATCATGTTTGATCTTGTAGTAACTAACTTTGAAAAACATTAGTACTACAGTGATTATGTAGCCAAACATTAATCATTGAATTATCAAACAAATAATCAGTCACGAAGAACTATAGAAACACATACATTTTGAGATGAACCTGAATGCAATAAGAAGATAGTATTGATTCAATATGAAAACAAAACAGATGTAGATGAGTACAACAAGTTTGCGGATCGAGGCCGCGTACTCTAAGCTATCTCTAAGTGGCTAAATATGAGTTTGAATTAAGTGCAATGTTGATAAGCAGTCAGCACAATAGCAATCTCTAATCAACTCTAAAGAACCAAGCTAGAATGCTCAAGAGTGTTCAAGCTCGTAGGCTTGAGAGAGAGAACACTAACTATTCGATAGTTGATGATTTATCTTCATGCTTCAATACTTTAAATGTAGGAATATGAATAGCTATTTATACTAAGCAATTAGATCATCAAATGCGTCATCTAGTTGGTTGTGATGTGCTGGCATCCATCCAGTTAGGACTTCTCAAAAATTACTTGTTGATGAATTAATGCAAGTTGGTGGCTTTGGTCATAAATAGTCTGTCTACAAATTTAAACGTAAACTATAACTCTGCAAAAATGAACGTAAATTGTCATGCAAAAAATGTGAAGGTCGTTGCCAACATCATCTCCTTAACATTTGAGGCATCTGGAATTTTGCGAGAAAGCCGAAGTGAGAGAAAATCCCATAAGATGAAAATGTTGACACTGTGAGCCATTTCTGAGTAGTTATGCAGACTGTGTAAAAACACGAAAAAATTTGCAGGTCTAAATAAAAGTTTGATGAAGATTAAAATGTCGATTAGTCGATGCCATTTTGGATCCACACAATTTTTGCTTATTATCTCTCTATCTTTCTCTCTCTAACTCAAAACAAGTTAAGCAACAACAACTTTTTGTGACCAACTACTAACTTTTACGAAAAAAATTGGGATTTTCGAAATCCGTTCGAAATGGACCAATTGTGAAAATCGATTTTTCAGATCGATTTTGCCAAAACACAGGCACTGTCTCAAATCGATATCATTTCGAAAGATCCTGCATGGAACTAACTCGACATGTACTGACTTTTACAAAAAATTAAAAATTTTCAATATATGGCCTAGTTGCTAGGAAATCTGCTTTTTTGATCTAGAATTGCTAAAAATAGTTACATGCAACAATTCTACTGATCAAATCACTGGTTACGCATGCAACATGCATTTAAGCATGCATACAGGTCTATCCATACATTTCCATCATCAGGAAAGCACTATACTAATTTACAAGCATGCATGCATCAAAACAATTCCAAAATTTTGCAAATTTTAGTTCAAAAATTGCCAAACTTCAGACGACCATAACTTTCTCTACAGGACACCAAATTGGTCGCTGTAAAGCACAGTAGGGAGGGAGACTGGGTCTACAAGGCACTTGCCATGTCATCCTACACCCATGGCTCCACACGTGCAAGCAGTAAATGCCTGAAATATAGGTAGGAGGGCGCATTTTTGTGGAGAGGTATCATCAGAAAACACATCCAGCCCAAAAAGCCTTGGATCAAAGGTTACAAGCACTCTACTAAGGTTCATTAGAGAGGCATAGAAGCTTCTAATAGGTCCAGCAAGCAATCATAAGCTCAGATCATGCAAAAAATGCATTTTTGGTCTCCTTCAACAAGCAAAACTTCAATATGTTGGTGTCTAATGCACATCTATCCAAATTGGATGCATGATGGCTCAAATCAGAGGAAATCCAGCATATCTTTCAGCTTGTAACAAGAACCAACAGGTTCAGACCCCCAATTAAGAGGTATTCATGCTCAAAAATCATCAAAAATACACTATTTTTGAATGTTTTGAGCCCCCTAATGGTGTATAATCCCTACCAAAATTCATGACAGATTAGGGACAGCTTCATTACATCTCTGAAAACGTCCATACCAATTCTTGGCTGAGAATTTTGAAATTTACCCCAAAATTAGTCCAAAAATCATCAAAAAACCTTGATTTTTGACCAATTTTGACCCAAATTCATGGGGGAAATCCACAAATTCGTGCCTTCAAATCAAAATCCCTGTAATTCCATTGCATGCAAGCATAAAAGTTTTGATTCAAGTCAAAGATGGTTTCCATAGCCCATTTATGGTCCAAAAACCCCAATTTTTGGTCCAAAATCACTATCTAATCAACCTTTTGACTTTTCAACCAACATGAAATCATTAAATTCTGTAATTAATGACTATAAAACAGTAAGTACAATCTGGAAAACGTACTACACCAGATCCTATAATCAATTCCTTGCAAAAGCCATCAATTCTAGGTGAAAATTTCACTAAATTCATAAAAAATCCTATGATTTCCATCAAAATTCATGGAACAAATCCACAATTATGATCTTTAGGCTGAAAGTACACCAAGGATCTGAGAATCCACCTACTTGAAATTGAATTCCAACACCTGGAAGAAGAAGCAAAGGGCTACGCCAAAATAACTGCAAAATCCAAGATCCTCAAGCTCCACCTCCTGGTAGATGTGATCCAAGCTCTGATACCACTATAAGAACCACCAAGTGAAGATCTACAGGATTTTAATCACATGCAAACCAAAAGGACACCTGTGGAGCATGAACCACCCAGCCAATATGAGAGGCTAGTCAATACCTTAACCAATCCACCCCCAAGCCACAGTGAAGAACACAAGAGAGGAGAGAAAGAATTGGCTCAAGAATCACAATTCACAACAGGAGGATGGGCGAGTTTCCACTAGACTTATTCTTCTCAAGAGAGAGAGAGAATATTCTCTTTAGGATCCCCATGCAACCTAAATTGAGCTATTGATCTCCTATTCTTGCATCAAAGCAGTCTTCACCGTGCATGTGCTCCTATGTTCAATTATAGGTCTGGGCCCTCATATGATTATTAGTTATTTAATACGACCACGTCCAGAATGATGTAGCATAACTAATAACCACATACAACTGGAGTGACCGGCTATCCATCTCAGGAATAGTTCTGATTCCCTTATACAGGACATGGACATAACACCCCCCATCACTACTCTCACCATCTCCATGTCATCCCCTCTCATTGTCACTTTTCTGTTGACATCCTATCACATTCGTCATTCTCACCATAACCACCCCCATCATTATCCCCATCATAACTTCCATTACCACTAACACAATTCCTCCCACCACCACCATTTTTCTGGAGTCGATATCACCTGCCCAATTTGCATCAAATATTCAACTAAGGCCCTCTCAGGCAAGACACCCCATGAGGTGTCGACAAGCTCTAAGCCTTCTGTGAAGAACCTAAGAGTGTTTGGGTGCATTGCCTATGCGCAGATCCTAAGAGACACGAGGAAGAAATTGGACTTCGAAGGTCTCAAGACCATCCTGATTGGATATACTTCATTTGAGATGTGGGCATGCAAATGCAATTTCGGCCATCGGATTAGTCTCCCTGATACAGAGAGCAGAAATATACACGACTTGTACTCATGTCCTCCCACCATCTTCAAGCTCGGGGATACCAGCTACGGTTATTACGTGGTTCCTTTCCTCGGGGGTTACCATGTAGTATCAAAAGAGAACTTAAAAGACGGGAGCAGTATGCTACATTGTAGAAAGCAATGGAAGATGCCATCAACGCATCCAATCTATCCACAAAACTGCTAATGGAGCAAATGATAAAGTTACACAAGTAGTAGATGGAAAAACTTGACAACGTAGTTTGATCAGAAACTGAAAGCCTTGTAGGGAGTTGTAGCACTAATTCCAAACCCACCAGAACAGAACCATCTATAATATCCTCGTCGAGAAAATGTATGGTGTTCAGTTTGCACTCAGAACCATACAACCAATGAGTGTTCGGTATTAAAGCAAAACCTCAGATTGACACAAAGATTTTGGCATCTATGCAACGCATCATCGCACGAGATGATATTTTGTCCACTTAACCCTTGGATCATACAACAAAAGAGGAATCCCTATCAGACCTCTTATCCATATCATCAAGGAGCACCCAATGCGGCACCGAGGTATGGCACGTCGAACAATCAACAGCGCATGGCCTTACCTGCACCACCATGGCCAACTAGCAACCAAGTGGCCCATGTGAATTTAGCAACAACGGAACATGAAGCACAAGCATCATCTCAACTTGAGCAGTGGCAATGGTACGGGCCAGAAGAGATATTTGTAGATCCAACCATTAACGAGTATTATGTGACCTATGTGGCTCAGCCTCAGCGTCAAGGTGGTAGAAATTATGGCTGCTACGGATGCGACAAAGGCCATCAAATTGCAGAATGTCCTTACAAGGGACAATATATAGCCTTCTGTTGAGAATGCGGATACGGACACTGTTTTAAATATTGTCCACCATTGAATTTAATCTCAATATACCCTACAGCAACTCCAGAAAGGACGCCACCAGAAAAACAAGACCTTCATGCTCCAATGTTAGCAGTCACGCGAGCGCAAAAGCATAAGGAAGTGGCCCCCTCACCACCCCCGTCAATATCAGACGATCAACCCTCAACTGCAGGACCATATCCGAATGTGAGGGAAGAAGGAAGATAGTATCACAAGATATGCCATTAGGTACAGAAACCGCAAGCAGAGGAAAATGCACAAGCAAGAGATATACTTGCAGAACCTCATGTTGTGGAAGAACTTGTATTGCAAACGGGCTCACCATTGCAAACTGATCAAAATGATCAATTGCATCATCATGAACCACCTTTCCATAAGGTGGAGCCCGTCGATGATCTGCATACTGAAATATGTTTGCTAACAAGTCATTGTCGTGGGTATTTCCTGCACAATAATAAACAAGTGGGTCCCACCACTTAAAATATTGTTGGCCAAGCCTTACCTAGTGGGTCTCGCCACAATACATTGTAAGTAGGGTAATAAGTGCGAGGGCACTGGCATCCTACGCATGTAAGCCCAACCCAATGAGCACAAGTAGCAAGTTGTAATTCCTAGGAATAAGAGACTAGGGGCTTAAAACTCTAAAATGACATTAGAGGCCCTAAGTCAAGTTGCAAATAAAAAAGCTAGAAGGGCCCAACTTAAAACTCACATGAATCATGTGAGTGCCCTTGTGCTTTCTTAGCACCAATAGATTCAAGTTGTGTTTATTTTAAAGTCTTGGATAAGAATCCTTGTCCCAATGAAGTGGCCAATGAGAGTGAAGGAGGCTCACCTCTAAAATCTATAAGAGAGAGCCATTTTCTTTGTATTGTATCATCTTCCATTCTCATTCTAATATAAGTCTCTTGGTTTCTCCATCTCCATCTCTCTCTCTCTCTCCTCTCCCCCTCTCTTCTCCCTCTCTCCCTATGTTGGGATAGAATAGCTTTGGGTAGGCGCTCGAGCCTCCCAAGCCTTTCTCAGCCTAGGCATTCTCTCTCTCCACTCTCTTTCTCCTCTCTCTCTCTCTCTCCTCTCTCTCTCTTCTTGCTATGCAGGTGAAGGTGAGGTTGCCGCTCCTAGCGAGGGACTCCTATGCTACATCGACGACACAATAGTGGCACTGTTGCCGGGGAGCGCCACACACTTGCTTCGCCGCATAGTTTTCTTAATCTCTTCCTCTCTCTCCCTCTCTCTCTTCTTCTCTCTCACCATTCTTTTTCATCTAAAAAATTGAAATATTTGGGGTTAGATTAGTGTGAGTTAGTGTTAGTTTTGCTATTTTTTTGAGATTTTGCAATTTTTCTATTGATTTTTTGTTTGGAAGTGTTGTTAGGAGAGATTGTGAGGTGAGAGGAGCAGATCCAAGCACCCAATTCCTTCATTAATCCATAAAAATCAGAAAAAAAGCTCAAAATCTGTTTTTGGAGAGAAAAAGAGAGCCAAAATTCCATCAGAATTTGATTTCTCAAAAACCAGTGGGCATGGACCTTCGCATGACTGGCAGCAGCTCCAGAGTACTGTCCCAGACCTGCATAAAAGCCTGGGTTAGTTTCCAACAGATTTTGAAAAAACAGAGAAAAATCCAAAAAAATTCAAAAATCCTTTGTAAAAATAATTTTTTTTTTCAAAACTCAAAACTAACCTTCCTGTAGCTCTCTAAAGCTCCATCTCACTGAGACAAGGACACAAACAAGGGTTAGATCCCAAAAAAAGTGCCTCTGTGAAGGTTCCCAAGAGCAAAAAGTGGTCTAGAACCTTCTCAGACAGCAAATTTTTGAGTTTTTTTGGGAAGTAACCTTCGCGGAGCTCTCTAAAGTTCCATCTCACTAAGACAAAAACACTGAGAAGTCTGCAAAAGTTAGATCCCAAAACAAGTGCCCCTGTGAAGGTTCCCAAGAGCAAAAAGTGGCCTAGAACCTTCTCAGACAGCAATTTTTTGAGTTTCCCTGGCAAGTAACTCTCACAACTTGGTAAGCAGGTGGATCTGACTCAGATACAAGCACATACCAGCCTACGAAGATTAATTCCAGAAAATTTCAAAATTTGACAAAAAAATACACTTTTTTCAAGATTTTTTGCTCTCAGCTTGGTGAGCAGGTCAATCTGAAATACAAGTTCATACCAGTCTACGAGGGTTCATTCCTAGAAAATCTTAAAATTTTGCAAAAAGACCTCCAAAAAATACACGTCTTTCAAGATTTTTTGAGTTTCCTTGGGAAGTAACTCTTGCAGCTTGGTGAGAAGGTGAATCTAACTCAGATACAAGTGCATACCAGTCTGCGAGGGTTCATTCCCAGAAAATCTTAAATTTTTGCAAAAAAATCCCAAAAAAATACACTTTTTTCAAGATTTTTGATTTTCCTTGGGAAGTAACACTTGCAACTTGGTGAGCACGTGAATCTAACTCCGATACAAGTGTATACTAGTCTACGAGGGTTTGTTCTCAGAAAATCTTGAAATTTTGCAAAAAAAACCCCAAAAAAAAACACTTTTTTCAAGATTTTTTGAGTTTCCTTGAGAAGTAACTCTTGCAGCTTGGTGAGCAGGTGAATCTGACTCAGATACAAGTTTTCTCTCAAAAAATCTTGAAATTTTGCAAAAAAAACTCCAAAAGAATGCACTTTCTCCATGATTTTTTGAGATTTGCTAGGAAGTAACCTTCGTAGAGGGTTTTATAAATAGATCTAACCTAGATCTGGCTATTGTGAAATTTTTGTGAAGATCCAATGGTTAGAGATCCCTCATGTTCACAATGCAGAGTTCATCATCCATGCCGAGATTGCCCGATGAGAAATTCACAAATAGCCAGGAGGCATTTGGCCTATGTAGACCGACATGCACCTATGCTGACCCTTCCACCTCGAACTCACTATAATAGAAAAATCTTAGTGCCACCGGGTTATAAAACGAGTGACGAAGAGAACAATCTGGCAAAAGTCCCAAAATACGCAAAGATACCCTTGGTCAAACAAGTAAAACCATCACAGAAGACAAAGATGGTAGAATCCATCATGCCAATGGTAACTGAGGAAGTCAAGAAATTGGCATCCGATGAAGTCCAACAGATTTTACCAAGTCTCTTGGCGCAATCACTACAAAGAATTCTTAGTTATGAATTACAAAGGGGACTAGCATCAACAGGGCAACTTGGAGGCGATTCAACACAAGATCCAAGGAAAAGTGCCATCATGCAGCCTTCAACGGGAAGTGCAATGGCCAAGGGAAGACTGAAGTTGATGATTGTCCCTCAACGAGCAAGATTCAACAAAGTCTCATTGTTCCATAATGCAACAGCCCAAACCAATACCAAATCCGTGTATATCCATTCTTCAAAGGCCAAATCTAGGGAACCCAAGACCAATTAGTCCTCCAGTACAACAAGCACCAATGCCTACAATGACAAAGCCTTGTCTTCAATCTATGATATTGACTGCTGAGGAAAGTCATTAGGTTATGGCATACCTCGAATACCTGGACAAACAAGAAAGTCAAGCTAGCATGTCATATCTACCTTACAATTTGGGGGAATATATGACATTGGAACCAGTTGCGCCAATCTATGAGGATCCAGTTTTATCTTGGGATACTCTGATGGAATGCCTCGACTACCCAATTGTTGATGAACAAGGTTATCCGAAATAGCCACCAGACCCTTATGGGTATTATTGAAAACCTGGCAAGTCCTGATTCTTGCTGATCATCCACTAATAAAGCCTCAGGTTTTACGGAAGCGAATTCTATCCACGCCTTTCCTGAAGCACCCATGTCCCAACAATAAAAGAACCGACAACAACGCCCCTTCAGAACAGTCGCAACCTAGTGTCGAGTGATTGGCACTACTTTGGGCCGTGGACCCTGTTGTGGGTATTTCCTGCACAATAATAAACAAGTGGTTCCCACCACTTAAAATACTGTTGGCCAAGCCTTACCTAGTGGGCCTCGCCACAGTACATTGTAAGTAGGGTAATAAGTGTGAGGGCACTGGAATCCTGTGCGTGTAAGCCCAACCCAATGAGCACAAGTAGCAAGTTGTAATTCCTAGGAATAAGAGACTAGGGGCTTAAAACTCTAAAATGACATTAGAGGCCCTAAGTCAAGTTGCAAATAAAAAAGCTAAAAGGGCCCAACTTAAAACTCACATGAATAATGTGAGTGCCCTTGTGCTTTCTTAGCACCAATAGATTTAGATTGTGTTTATTTTAAAGGCTTGGATTAGAATCCTTGTCCCAATGAAGTGGCCAATGAGAATGAAGGAGGCTCACTTCTAAAATCTATAAGAGAGAGCCATTTCCTTTGTATTGTATCATCTTCCATTCTCATTCTAATAAAACTCTTTTGGTTTCTCCATCTCCATCTTTTTCTCTCTCTCTCTCTCCTCTCTCCCTCTCTTCTCCCTCTCTCTTCTCCCTCTCTCCCTATGTTGGGATAGAATAGCTTTGGGTAGGAGCTCGAGCCCCCTAAGCCTTTCTCAATCTAGGCATTCTCTCTCTCCCTCTCTCCACTCTCTTTCTCCTCTCTCTCCTCTCTCTCTCTCTTCTTGCTATGCAGATGAAGGCGAGGTTGCCGCTCCCAGCGACGAACCTATGCTACATTGATGACATAATAGCCATGTTAACTTACCTCTTGGAGAGTTATTGTGGATTGCGCCACACGCCAAGAGACTCCTGGCTAAATGGGCCAAAGCGAAAGTGGAATCAGTAACACAAGAGCCCTTATACTGTGCGGGCTATGAAGGAACGAGCAACGTCCTCCACATTGGGGCAGTGTGGAAAAGCGAAGAATACAATATCACCCTGCCAATCAAACACAAGAGATTCGAGGATGAGGCAGCAGTGGTAGATGGAAGATCATGTGTAAATTGATCTCCACTACTTTATATCAGAAATGGAGTTTGCAACAACTGCTAACAAGAAGAGTCAACTGAGACAATGTTATAACCATGTGATCTAATGGAGAAATTTATCGGAAGAGGCCATAGCCAAGGTGGATATTGATACTCACAATCACAAAGGAAATATCACACTAGTTCCTTAGAAAGATAACAAGGACAAACCCAACTACATGGGCAGAAAAGAAAAAAAGATAGTGTTGGACTACTTGAAGTCAGTCCGAATGGACCCACAACGTCATCTTCCTCACAAATGGCTGATAACCCAAACTATACAAAATTGATCAAGCAGGAATTGCTAGATGCTAATTTCATTTATGAAATCAAGCACACTGAATGGGTGTCGCCGATAGTCACAGTACCCAAGAAGAATGACAAAATGTGCATCTGTGTGAACTTGAAAGCGTTAAATGCAGTCACCAAGAAGGATAATTTTTCCTTACCATTTACATAAAGTGTTCTAGATAGAGTAGTAGGAGCAGAAGCCTATAGTTTCTTGGATGGTTTCAATGGTTACAATTAGGTGAAAATAGCGCCGCAAGATCAGCACAATACAACATTCACCATGGAATGGGGAACCTATGCCTACAAGGTGATGTCGTTTGGACTTTTAATGCCACAAGTACTTTTCAATGAGTTATGAAGACGACATTCAAAGGTTATTTGCAAAAAAATTTGGAGATTTTCTTGGATGATCTATACATGCACGGACCTAAATCTGAGCACTTAGCACTTATCCGAGAGACACCGGCTATGATTTAGACGGTTAAAATTTTTTGGCATTATTTGATGGCCACATTTTGCTTTCTATACGGACCATCAACCCTTGCTATATTTTGTTAATGAAACTTGCAACATAGGGAGAATCACTCATTGGTTACTTCTATTGTTGGAATTTGACTTTCAGATAGTGGTTTGCAAGGGAAAGCAATATTATATGGCAGATCATGTGTCGTGAATCAAGGGAAAGGAGACTACAGCCCTACCTGATGATGAACTATCCAGCGTTGCCTTGTTTTACATTGACATTGTACCTAAGCGGGCTGCAGATATAGTTGAATATTAAATGCGGGGCCAACCGGATAAATCTTTACCCAAGGCGAAACAATGAAAACTAATTTTAAAAGCTAGACCTTATCAACTGATTGCCAACCAATTATATCAAAGAGGACCAGATAGTATTTTTTGAAGTGTATTCTTCCACACAAGGCCACCCAAATTATTTCAATTTGACATGAAGGCATGAGGGGTGGTCATTTTGCATCCGACATTACAGTTCGCAAGGTTCTGCAATCAGAATGCTAGTGGCCAACGATTCACAAAGATACAGATGAATACTTGAAGAAGTGTGATGTGTGCCAAAGAGCTAGGAGACCAACAAGGCTGAACTATGATCTTTTACAACCAGTTCTAGGTCAAGCACCATTTGAGAAGTGGGGATTGGACTATATCGTTCTAATTCATCCTACCGCAAGAAGTTCATAAGCCCAATACATTATCATGGCAACAGAACCTCACCAAGTGGGTCGAAGCCAAGGCAGTGCGAACAACTTATGCTCGAGCAACTGCCAAGTTCCTGTATGAAGATATCATTGTGCGCTTCGGATGCTCGGTGGAGATAGTAAGCAATCGCGGAAGCCATTTTGTTAATGAGACCATCAAGGTCCTATTGGAGGAATACTTCATGATCCATAGATTCAGTACGCCCTACTAACCCCGTGATAATGGACAGGCGGAATCATTGAATAAGATCTTATGTAGCGTGATCATAAAAACAGTTGAAGCTAGCAGATCTGATTGGGAGCACAAGTTACATGCTGATCTAGGATGAAACATGGGATCCTTTGTTAGATATATGGTGGATGTGTTATCCATATGTAGAGTCAGCAGTTCATCACTTTTTTCTCCTAGTTCGTCAAGGAACTGTTTGAGCCATGTGAGCTCATTGGCCATCTTGGCTGTCGCAACGTACTCTGCTTCATAGGATGATTGTGCAGTAATTGTCTGTTTCCTACTGATCCATAGAATAGCGATATTGGTTTCTATGGTGCATCCTCTTGAAACGCTCTTGGAGTGGTCCTTTATGGATTTCCAACTTGCATATTTGCTGTAGGACTCCATCTGAAATCCTGTATCTTAAGAAAAACAAAGACCATAGTCCTTTGTTTGTTTCAGGTATTGTAAAATCCTTTTTGCAATCTTCCAATGTGTGGGTCCTAGATTAATGTTGAACTGGCTCATTCTGAATACTGCATAAGCAATGTCTAGCCATGTGTTGTCTAGTAAATACATCAACGAGTCCATAAGCCTTCTATAAGGTTTTTGCAGCATAATTTCCCACTCTACATCATCTAGGGGACAGTCTTCATTAGTCAACACTATGCCAGGAACCATTACGGTATTTACTCCCTTGCAATCTATTATCTGGAAATCCTCAATTGTCTTGTGGATGTATCTTGACGGGTGTAGAGATAATTTTCCACCTTCAAGTTCTCTTTCAATCTGTAATCCTAGGTAGCATCTTGCTTCACCTAGATTTGATATCTCAAAGTGTTTTGAGATATCCTCTTTTACTTGTGCAATCATAACATCGATCCTTGACAAAATTAATATATCATCGATGTAGACTCCAATGATAATAATTTTACCATCTATCATCTTCACATAGACATTGTAATTAGCTCTTAAAGGCTAGAAGCCCAAGGATCTAAGTGCATGATCCTTCTTCTTATACCATTTCCTGACAGACTACTTTAGTTTGTAGATGCTCTTGCACATCTTGCAGGCATAGCTGAGAAATGTCTTGCAAGTAAATCCTGGCGGTTGGTCCATGTAGATTTCTTCCTTCAGGCTCCATGCAGAAACGATGTCTTCTCATCTACGATATGGATCTTGAGACTATAGGTTGTTGCATATGCAAACAATATGCATAGCGAAGTATGCTCGATTACGGGAGAAAAGGTATCAGTGTAGTCGACATTGTACTTTTGTGAGAAACCCTTGGCAACTAGTTTGGCTTTGTGTTTTGATACATTGCCATCCAATCCATATTTGCATTTGTAGACCCACTTGCATTTGACAGTCTTCATGTTTGATGGTAAGGGCTCGAGGTTCCACACATCATTCTATTTCATGGAGGTCATTTCGTCTTCCATGGCCTTAATCCAATTTTCTTTCTTCGGGTTGTTGATAGCCTCTTCATATGTCTAGGGTTCACTCCCGAAACCACAAAACTCTTCTTGAGTTGAAGCTGAACTACCTGGTGTATACCTAACAGGTTGCCTTCTCTCTCTGCTCGATCTCCTTGGAGGTGGCATAAAAGCGGCGATTGCCTTCCCTTTGTCTATTCTGCTAACAATAGGTTTCTTGTGCATCGTAGGTGTTATGGGTATAAGCTGCATATCAGTCTGTTCGTCATTTGAACCGTCACTTAGCCCGTCTGGAATTCAAACGTCTTCTTCTTCCTGATTGTCGGGATCCACTCTCTCCGTTGATGTCGGCAGGTTGTAGTATTGCTTCCCAAGAATTTCATAGCTAACTGGATCTTCATTAGTCATTGTTTTTGTTTCGTTGAACTTTACGTCTCTTACGGTTTTAATTTGATTAGTCTCTGGCAGATAGATCCTGTAGTATGATGAGAGTGTATCATATCCTACAAGGTATCTCTGCTCGACCTTTTCGTCTTGCTTCTTGTGGATCTTGTCAGGAACATATGCATATGCTATACAATCGAAGATACGCACATGAGCTAGATGTAGTCAGATATTTTTGATCTACTACTAATTTAGTTATGATGAGCCTTTATGCAATATCACAAATAACAGCTGATTTTTACAGGAACATTCGACGAGCATAATTTAGTTAAGGATTATGTGTCATAGACAAGAGATAAGAAAAACATCTATTAAATAATAGTGATTTCTTGAGCATTGTTTGGCATACTGCACAACACGTTACCGCAAGAGAAACTCAGTCTCTTATAGATAGAATTGATAAGCAGTGCTTACTAGCAAATAGTTCTATCTATATCTCTCTATGTTTGACCTTGGAGGTCTGATTGACTCAGCTCAACTCACTTACTAGTGGACGGCTTTTCGGCCTCACATTCAACACTCAATCATTCAAATTTATATGTCTGTCACTTCTGTGAATATTCATTTATGATCAGAGGAAGGATGTGGTCTTTAATGTAAATGAATGATTACTGAACCTACCACATCACGACATTTAGTTTGTTGTCAGCTTTGTCTATGGTGTCAGTTCATTCTCCTGGTACTTTGTTGATCGTGGGTCATAAAGCGTGCCTACATCAAAGCCGCCTTTGTAACCATGATTACAAAGGCCATTGTAACCACACCATAGTTGAGGCCTACATCAAGGTCACCTTTGTAACCATAGTCGAGGCCATTGTGGTTGGACTTTGGTCATCGCTCGTGGACCGTAAGGTTGGCTTGCAAAATTCCCTACGAACGTCTTTGTTTGTTTGCTCAAAGTTGCAGTTTGCACTTTATTGCAATCTACGGTCTATGGCACTTTGTTGTCGTCGTCGTTCGTAAATGTCGCGATGCGATTGCGGTAGTGATGGATTGCGATTTGTGGTTCATAAGCTAACAATGCTTTGTGGACAAAAACCTTTCTTCATGGACTATAGAATAGTTTTGAACGAGGGGTACTTCCATGGCATCTAGGCCTACGATAGTCAAAACTGCTAGGCAGCCATCGGTGCGAAGAACTGTGAGCTCTTGCTCCGTAAGTAAGGGAAGGATGGTAGGCTGCGGAGGTGTGCTCCCCCTGCAACCGGGATCTCTCTACCATTATGCTGAAAGCTGAAGGTGTTCTCTTGATAATTTTAAGGTGGGAAGGGCCTAAGCTGTAGAGCCAGTCTCTCCCAAGAACAAGGTCTGTACGATCCAGGTGCATTATCCGAAAGTTAGTTTCATCTTGATACCCCCGAATATCAAGACTTAAGCTACTTACCATAGTTTCTCATTTTTTTTTGTCTTCACCCTTGGCCAAAGAAACTATGTACCTATGCTGACTAGGTACCTCTAGAAGTCTAAGTTTTTTAACTAGGGTGTAGTTGGCGAAATTATGGGTTGCCCCATCATCAACCATAACTCTTACTGACTGGTTGCCAATTTTACCATGCATACATACTAGATCATGTGGCCCAAAGCTGATGGGTCTCCCTAGCATTATAGAGGTTAATTGGCAATAGTGCTCTTGATCTTCATGAAACACTTTTTGATACTAACAAAATCTGCTCAGAAAATGCAAAATTCTAGCCAAAAACTCTAGTGACAAACTCATAGAACTAAATCACGAACAATTTACAAAACTTTTCACAACACTCGAATTATTTCTGTTCAAGTTGGATCAAGCAGGCTCTGTAACACAACCAAACGAAACGAGACGAATTCTAAACAAAAATGAAACGAAGCGATGCGAATCGAAACTTAAACAAGCTCTGACATTGATTCAAGCTGGAAGTGCACAGATCGCGAAACGAAATGAAATGAAATGCAAGAATTCGCCACACAATTAGGCTCTACAACGAGACGAGACGAGACGAGACAAAACAAGATGAAATGAAATGAAACCTAAGTGAGCTCTATAATTGATTTATCCTTATGGCCAAGTGATCGCGAAGCGAAGCGAATCACGAAGCGAAGGGATTCACGAACGAGATCAGTTCATCAGGAATTCAGATGTGATCACTGGTCACTTCCCACTGTATCACTCCTACAATCCTTCAGAGAGTAGTCAGACACTGCTGATCTATGTTAACAAATTAATGCAGCATTCAACAAGATCAAACCAAAGTGCGAAATAGAATGAACAAGCAAATCAGACTCAAGAATAGTAGCAGATGAATTTACATACAAGATCATGCAATCATCTAGAATAATAATGTACACAACAGCTACAAAATTATCTATTGATTTTTTCTGATTCTTCAAGAACTGCATGCAGATCCACGTAGTGCATTGCGTGAGAGAAATATTGTTCTCTCACGAATTCGAGTCTTGCTTACTAGCAGACTTGTGGATCTACAAATCCTATGGAGAATTGTCTGGTATTCTATATTTTTCGTCTTCTGACTTCTTGTCTTGATTACTAGCATTAGACTTATTGTAATATGCATCAACCAGAAAGTGTATACTTCGCAAATAATTTTGTGTCACATCTTGTAACTTACAGATTAGAAAGATTAAACATCTACAATTAATTTGCGAATTACAAGAGTGGCAGATTAGCCATGATCTAGAATACTTCTAATGATGTCATGATATCAGATCAGATATTTGTACCCCATGGTACTTGGCTGATCTTCTTGGTTGTTCATGGAGCACGACTAATTTTGTGTTGTGTTGTGTCGTGTCATGTCGTGTCGCCTTTTGTCAAAGATTCATAATTGAAAGCTAGCAATGCTTTGGCATTAGAACAAAATGTTCTTTCAGCTCCCTCTCGAAGCATGATAGCCTGACGACTCCAAGGCTGCTCCTCTGTCTCTCGAATAGACCTTTGTCTAGGGCCTTTGTAAAAATGTCAGCAACCATGTTCTTTCGTCCCAATGAAGGTGGTCTGCAACATCTTCTTCCCAATCAGATCCCTGACCAAGTGGTACTTGATCGAATGTGTTTCGTCCTTGAGTGAAACACAGGGTCTTTCGTGAGATGTATTGTAGATGTGTTGTCCATCTGCAAAACCAGAAGTTCATTGCCTATTTCACCCAATTTGTCCAGGAATTGTTTGAGCCAAATTATCTCGTTCGCCATCTTTGCTGCTGCGACATACTCTGCTTCGCAGAATGACTATGCCACAATGGTTTGCTTCTTGCTGACCCAGAGAATTGTCACTCCTGACGCAATGGTGCATCCTCCTGAGACACTTTTACAGTCGTCCTTGAGGGATGCCCAGCTAGCATCACTGTAGCAAATTATCTGGAACCCTGCATCACGACAATAACACAAACCATAATCCTTTGTTAATTAAAGATATTGCAAAATTTGCCTTGCAATCTTCCAATGTGTCGAGCCAAGATTCGTGCAAAATTGGCTCATTCTGAACACTGCATAAGCAATGTCAGGACATGTGTGGTCTGCAAGGTACATCAACGATCCTATCAGTTTCTTGTAAGGTGTGAGCTGCATCAATTCTCTCTGCAGTCCTCGAACAATTTTCGTTCGTCAGCACCGTTCCTGCAAGCATTGGAGGATTCGTTCCTTTGCAATTCAGCATCCCGAAATTCTCTAAATTTTTTGAGTGTATCTGTACTGATGAAGGTACAACTTACCTCCCTCATAGTTCCTTTCAATTTGTAAGCCAAGGTAACACCTGGCCTCTCCCAGATCCACGATCTCAAAATGTTTCGTGATGTCATCCTTCACTTTAGCAATCATCTTCTCACTCTTGCAGAGTATCAGAGTGTCAACCACATACACAATCACAATCATAATCTTTCCATCTGTGATTCTCACATACACATTGGAATCAGCCATAAGTGGCTTAAATTCCAAGGATTTCAAGGCTTGGTCTTTCTTTTTGTACCATTGTCGAGCTGACTGCTTCAGACCATAGATACTCCTATGCATTCTGCATGCATAATCAGGAAGTGAATTCGAGACATATCCTAGAGGTTGATCCATGTAGACCTCTTCGTCTAACTCACCATGCAAGAAGACTGTCTTCTCGTCCACAATGTGGATCTTGAGGTCATAAGCAGCTGCATATGCAAATAACAAACGTAGGGACAAATGTTTCACGATAGGAGAGAAGGTTTCAGAATAATCAATACCATATCTCTGAGAGAATCCCTTTGCTACCAGTCTTGCCTTATATTTCGAGACATCTCCATCTAGTCCATACTTTAGCTTGAAAACCCATTTGCATTTTATAGCCTTTCGCTTATCTGGTAATGGCTGCAACGTCCATACCTGGTTCTTCCTCATGGATTCCATCTCCTTGTTCATGGCTTGGATCCCATTTTGTGGACATTCAATTGCCTCCTCGAATGTCTGTGGTTCGCCACTGAATCCAAGAATTTTTCTAATGTAAAAGCAGAGCTACCTAACACATATCTTGCTGGCGCTCTTTGTTGTCTTGTTGACCTTCTAGGAGATCCTCTTGGGACAACAATGCCTTTGCCTATGTCTACTCTGCTAGGTTCGGAACCATCTTGGTTTACATGTACTGTAGCAAAAGGCTGCTTCTCGAATCTTTTGCCTTCTGATTCGTCACTCGAATGCAAAGCGAGTCAAAAATTTTTGTTTTCGTGTTCGTCTTATGCTCCCTTTGTCGTTGGTGGCAGATCGTAGTACTGCCTTTCCAGAACTTTATAGCTGATAGGATCATCGTTGGCCATCGTTCTACTCTCATCGAATCTAACATCTCTCACTATCTTCACAGTGTTTGTGTCTGGCATGTAGACTCTATAGTATGACAAATTGTTGTCATATCCTACCAGAAATCCCTATTCAACTTTCTCATCAAGCTTCTTTCAAAACTTATTAGGGATATGTGCATAAGCTGCATAGCCAAAGATTCTGATGTGAGACAGGTTGGGCTTTCTATCCCACCATAATTTGTGTGGTGTCGTGTGAGGGACACCAAACTTCCCTGTCCTG
Organism: Diphasiastrum complanatum; assembly: GCA_029204225.1. Taxonomy (NCBI): domain Eukaryota; kingdom Viridiplantae; phylum Streptophyta; class Lycopodiopsida; order Lycopodiales; family Lycopodiaceae; genus Diphasiastrum; species Diphasiastrum complanatum. The sequence continues at coordinate 25,879,488 of CM055108.1, forward strand.
TTCTGAATGTATGTAGTTGTAGCTACTGCTTCAGCCCATAGTTCTCTTGGAGCCTTCGAGTAGGCCATCATGCATCTGGCAGCTTCCATCAAGGTTCTATTCTTTTATTCTGCAACACTGTTGTGCTGTGGTGTGTTTTGGTGAAAGCATTGGTGCTAAATTCATTTTGAAGGAGGGCAACCTTTACTAATAGTTTACTTGTAATATTTGTTTTCTTACTCATCGACTAATCAATTTTAATCCTCATCCATTGTTTATCCAGTTCTGTGGATTTTTCCGTGTCTTTACACAGTTTGCAGATTTACAAGTGTTTTTACACAGTCTGTGGAAATACACATTTTCTCTCTCTACAATCCAGACATTTGTCACCTGTCAGGAATCTCGTGTAAAAATGCAGTGTTGTCTTTTTCGCATTTTTTGCCTGTCAGTGTTATCTTTTTCGCATTTTTCGCCTGTCAGGAATTGCGAGTTAAATATGCAGAGTCACATTTTTCGCATTTTTCAAGGTGCCTCAAATGTTAAGGAAATGACTCTGGCAAAGTGTAGGGCTACCCTAAATGAGATTTAAGGACACTATCAGGTTTTTTTTGCAAAAAGCCGACACTGTCATTTTTTTGCGACACTGTCGCCTATGGTGGTTTTAGTTCATTTCTGCAGAGTGACAGTTTTAGGTCATTTATGAAGACAGACTATTTACGGTTAATTTTCACCGCTTATCAGCAATCAATTTCTGAGAAGGAACTGGATGAATGCCAGCTGCCGACAATCGCATTTGAAAACCTAATTACTTAGTATATGAGATGTTGTTACATGTACAGAAGTAAAACCTGAAGATGACATAGAAGACTCAAAGTGGAAATCGAAGGATGGTAAAGCTTTCACGCTTATTATCCTCAATATATCAGATACACAGATTGGACACATAGCTAAAGCTAGAACGCTAAAAGACGTTTGAGACATCATGAACTCACTATATGACGTGAGGGATGTAACTACTAAGTTACATCTACAAAGAAAATTCTTCACATTCAAGATGTCTAATGGTGACTCAAGAACTATCCGAGTCCGTGAGGATCTGTGGACGTTTGGTTGAACAGGATGTGATGATGCTTCTTCTTGAATTATCGTGTCGCAATGCTGGGAGGTCGTGGGAGTCCAGATTCACAGCATGGACAACGTCAAAATGAATTGCGAGTGCGAATAAGTGCTTTCTTTCACACAAGTCTAGTTTCAATATGGAGCGCCTGGAATTCAGGGAGCGACGTGCGAAGAGAGCCCAACCAAAGTCCCAAGTGAAAAATCTCGCGAGGTGTCATGGGACCACGATCAGTTTTGGTGGGGGATACTGTTGGAGGGTTTGCGGATCCCAAGGTAATCCTAACCCTAGTTAATAAGTGAGAGAGATTTGGCACCCTACGTGTGTAAGTCCAACCCGATGATCACATAGAGATTTGATTAATTAGAAAGTTAATAAAGGGACTTTAGGACTTTTCGTGGGACTTCTAACATCGCAAGGCCCAAAAGTCAAGTTAGTGAATAAAATAGGGGTTCCCTTCAAAATTCAATTTCAAATTTGTCCGTTCCAATTATTGAATGGGTTCCCACTCATTTTCAAATTTGAAAAGTCAGGGAGGCGGAATTGAGGCCATGACCCTCCAATCCACTATATAAGTGGTAATATCAAATCATTGTACACGTTCTCTCTTCATTTCAATACAAGCAGGTTGGCCCTCTTATGGAATGGATCAAGAATGTCCTTGCTTTCTATCTTTCTTCCTCCATCTCTTATGCTTTATTAGTGTTTGCTAGTTGTTGGATTTCATGCTTATTGGGATTGAATGTTCTTATACTTTTTGTGAGAGAGAAAGGAGAGAGAGAAGGGCGAGTTTCTATCATTGTGGATTTAGTGTTAATGGATATAGTGTTAGATGTGGATCATATGCACATGCTTGATTATACAATACGCTATCGATCTCATGAGAATGAACCTTTGCATAATAACATACTTGATATCCTTGATGCTTGTGTGCTTGGATCTAGGATTGAGGCCAAGATAGGAAATAGCCCACTACACCACACAATGTCTTAAATGTTTTGCAATCAAAAAGTTTGTCAATGAGACATATCTCTATTTTTTTGTGATGCTGAATGCTTCACACAACATAGACCTAATATTTGAGGACTCATGACATTGCAAATTTGCCATGGGTGGACTTAGATGGCATAACACGACAATAGACTGTTCATCAATAAACATACTCCAACTCGAGCAATGATCAATTTGTAGTAGTGATTGGGTTGCAGAATACAAAGATAACATTATTCAAAATGCCTAGATCCCAACTCCAGTTGAAGATGGTTCTAACTTAATTCCACCACCCAAATTAAGGATTCTAAATTAAAGGAAATGCACAATTGTACTCTTAGTCCGATCAGAGCAACATCCCCATTGGAGCACAATACTCATTTATGTCCATCAATGAAGGACATGGTAATAGAATGTACACCAAAATGATCTAGGCAACCCGATCTAGGCAAATGCTACTGAGATCATTCGGTCAAGAATACCTCTAGAGTGTATGCAAGTATGTAGCTAAGTATTGGATCCTGCCCCTAGAGTTGTTCTCCTAATATATTAGGGTCATCCCCATTCAAATAGCGCACACACATGCAATGTTGTCATGCACTCACATGTCCTTGTCGTTTGGGCCCAGCCTAGTCATTTTGTCGTCGCATGACTAGGCTACCTAGAGCTTGCCTATTTCGAAAGCTTGAATAGAATTTGACCTGTTTCATGGAATTTGATCACCTTGAAATTTGCACGGACTCAAATTCTCAAGGCCACACAATCTTGGGCATGGGGTTTACACACCCACAAGCACACAACAAGAGGCAACATTATTAGTTTTACTATTTTTTTGAAGAATTGACATTATGGGATAATCTACTAGGCTGCTCAGGCTAGATGAGTTTACATATCATGTGGCTACATGTACTGCAAATTTGCTACAACTCCTAAGAATCAGCTACAAACTGCCAAACAAATGTTGCAAACTACTATCACACTAAATTTCTTGCAGTTCTACTACATTTTCCTCTTGTGTCTTCTCTTGTGCCTCCTGTATGATCTTGTTGCTTCTGTTCTGCCTATTCCTTGTTGCCGATTCTTGCTCTTGTTATGAGGTACATTAGTTGCTTGAAATTATTGTTGTAAATCGATTCATATGTTTGTTGCCTTTCTTGACAATCTAGTTTCATGTGCCTATAATTGTCATGAAAGCTGCTTAGGATCTGAACAAATCCTCACACTTTTGATATTCCTTGCGCTATCTTGCAGATGAATAAAGTTTTTCATTCCCTGCACTTTCACTTCTTTTCGCTACTTTTGTGCCCGACGGATCATGTCTCCTATCTTCTGCCTGTATGATCTTGTCGCTTCTATTGTGCCTTGTCATAGCAGCGTGATCTAGATTGCAGAAATTTGAAATTGATCGCAAGTTTCTCTAGTCACTATTCTCAAATCTATCCCAATCAGAAAATGGAGGGAAAACAATTCAACTAGATCGCTAATGTCTAGTCTAATCCCTGCTCTCTAGTCTCTAGGCTCTCCCAAGCGCCAAATTGATCCTAAACACACTTCAAATAAATCCCTAGTCACTAGTATCTAGTCTCTACCAGTCTCAAAGTGAAGGGAACCGAATTTCAAATTGAGTCCCAATGAGAGTTGGGCCTAGAATGGATAGGAAGTATATATTGGAGATACATGCATTTACTATAAATACATATTTGTGTGCATTACACAAATGATAACATATGTGTTAACTTAAACAAGACATAATTTTTCCATGTGTTTTTATGGCTTTCTCAATGCAAAACTGTTTTGAGAACACACGAGTGCATTGTGAAGATAGACATATATATGCATGCATTATGTGAATATCTATGATTCTAATATCCTTCAATCTTTGCTTAAATAATCCCACAGTATTTTAAGGTCTTCTATATTACATGTGTTTATTATAAAGTCATATGTGTGGGATATGAGACCATAGTGAAGTCTCATGTAAATGGAGGAAGAAGTATTTGGCTTTCTAGCCTAGGTAGTTAGAAAGGTTGTCAATAATTTGTTCCTCTCTAGTTTTACTTCATAAACTTTGTTCTGTCCAAGAGAACTCAGAAAGCATTTTCCAGTCCTATCAGTTATGATTATTTTGGATATCTGATAACCTTATGGTGGTATACATAGCAAGCATTATGTATGTTGGAATAATCTCTAGAGAAACGTAAGATAGGATTTTACATTTTACTTCATAAACTTTGTTTTGTTCGATGAGACTAAGAAAGTTACTCTCTTCGATGATTTATGAATCTGGGCTATGTTTTGGTCAAAATTGCTTGGTTTTTCATGCTTTTTGGCACAAAATAGATAGTAAGAACCAAAATCCAGCAGGATCGGATCAATTAGATGGTTATAATTTTGTAAATTGGTTTGCATGTTTTAGAGAAAGAGTTGTATGTCATGAATTCCCACTTTATTGTGATGAAAAAACCGAAAAATAGCCAAAAATCATCATTTTTTGCTTGTTTTTTCATAAAGTTGGATAGTAGTGGACTGTAAAACACCATGTAAAGCTTGTAAAGAGATGAACCAAAGTCTTTTTAAGCTTTCCCTAAAATTAGAGCCACGAATTCCAGCAATTGGACTTGTAGGAAGTCAAAAAAGTTCAAAAAATGACCATTTTTGGTGATTTTTGGGGGATGGATCTCTTCAAATCCATAAGGAGATAATCCTGGAGTTAATTAGACCATAATTAGCATTCCGTTTTAACTTCCTAGCAAGCTATCAGACTTGTGAATTGATGGCCGATGGCTTATGCACCATCTCCATCAAGTTTGAAGCTATTTTGACTTTTACAAATCAAGAAATCTTCGTTCTCAACCTTTACTACATCTTAGGATTAGTATGAATGCTTCATGGAAGTCTAATTGGTTGTTTAAGACTGTTGGTAACATCAATTTTGGGCTAGGATGGGTGTTTGCACGTCTTTGCATGATTTCTTCTTGTGGAAGTGTGCCCTACTACTGATTTTTTGACACTCTGATCTCGCACATGTGAAGCCTAGGTGGTAGGTTGACATGACAAGCATCTTGTTCACTTGATCTCCCTCTATACTGAGCTTTATAACACCCAATTTGGTGTCTTGTAACCAAAGTTATGATCATCTGAATTTTTGCAATTTTGTGAGTAAAATTGGCAAAATTTGGAATTGTTCTGATTGCATGCCAGTCATTTTCCTAATTTGTAGTACTGTGTTTGCATGGATTAGCTGCATGTTGATTCTCAGAGTGATTTTGACATGCATAAGAGATTTACAATCGATTTGAGTGCTCATGCGCATGTGCTATGACAGTTGGGTCACAAATCAATATTAATGGTTGACAAATTCCGTAAAACTGAAGTTTATGTAAAAAATTCCATAGTGACGTTTGTAACTGATGTAGTGTGCTTTGCATGCCAGTTTGACATCGGGTTAGTAACATTAGCAATCGGACAGTGTTTCAGTTTTTTCGACTTCGATTGCCTTTTGTACTAACAGCATTTTCGTGAAGTTTGTCGTTGCTGACATCTCCATAGCAGATGCACTGGTCCATGGTAGCTCGAATATACCTCATGACTCTTATGAGAGCCTTCCAATGGGTAATGCTAGGATTAGCCATATATTGGATGAGTGAGCTTACTGCACAAGAGATATCTGGTCTTGTACAGACCATTGCGAACATGAGAGATCCAAGTATCGATCGATAAGGATACTCTCTCATCTGCTCCTCTTCTTGCTTGGTCTGGGGACATTGGTCCTTTGACAAAAGTAGGCCTGGATCCATCGGTGAGTGAGCTGATTTACAATTCATTAGATTGTATCTGTCAAGAACATTGTGAAGATAGCTTTGTTGAGTAATGTAAATCAGTTGTCTCGCTCTGTCTCTGGATCAGAATGCCTAGACAGAAGTGAGCTTCGTCCAGATCAATCATGTCAAACTCTGAAAACAACATCTGCTTAGAATCCTTGACCAAATTGGTATTGTTGCTGAAGAGCAACGTATCATCCATGTATAGGATGATGATAATGAAGGATTGCTACACTGACTTGATTTAGAGGTTGCAATCAGTAGTGCTTGGTTTGAATCCTTGCATAAATAGAAGTACTGAGCGCCTGACCAGAGGCATAAAAGCAATGACTTAATTTATACAAGTATTCATGCCTCTTTTCAAGTGCTAGGATCTTGTCTGTCCTATCAACTACCTTGCACTGATCACATTCGAATTCTACTCTATGTCCTAGATCTGTGATTCTGCTTACAGAGAGCAGATTTGTAGATAAATTTGGTACATACAAGACTTTAGAAAGTAGCTTAGACTGATCATTTGCAAAGCTTAATCTTACAGTACCTTCACCTTTAATAGCTTGTGTGCTATTGTCGCTAAGGTGAACAGATATCTTGGTACTGTAAGGTGTATAGGACTCGAAATAGCCAATAAGGCTAGTCATGTGCTAAGTGGCTCCGAAATCTAGGAACCAAGAACTATTGCCAGATGCTCCTTGATGGCTGGTCATGAAGGCATCATGATCCGCTTCTTGAGCTTCTGCAGCTGCATTTGCCCCTTGATTCGACTACCCCTTGTTGTTGTTCTTTGCTTGCAGTATTCGACAGTCTGGAATTTCATGGTTGTTTCGCTTGCAGTATCTACAGAATAGCTTCTTCTCTGTCTGTAGATTCGACTGTTCTTTGTGCTGTGCTAGTTTTTGGTCTAGCTTTGATTGCTTTGGGCCTTTTTTTTTTCTTCTGCTTAGTTGTGCTCTTGTTGGTGTATAAAGCGTGAGAATTAGCTGAGGCCCAGGACTTGAGGCTTTGTTCCTCTGCGTGTCTTCCTGCAACAACATAGTAATGACTCTCAAAAGAGTCGGTTTTGGATGTGTCGTAATGATCATCACCCAGCTATCGTATGAGCTTGGCAAGCTTGTAAGCAGTTGCATAAATGCATCTTGATCATCTATGACGGATCCAACAACGGCCATGGTTCTGAATTGATTGATGTGATTCTGCAAGGAATCACCATTCGCCATCTTGAGAGAGTAAAATTTCTTCCTGAGATGTAGCTTGTAAGCTATATCTCGCACTTCGTATAGTGTGCTCAAGATGTCTCAGACTTCTTTCGATGTCTGAGCCTCAGATACATGGCCGATCTGGGCATCCGTAATGTTGAGGATGATCAGTGCAAAAGCCTTTCCATCCTTCAGCTTCCATCTGGCGATTGTTGCGGCGTCTGTTTTGGGTTTCTCTTCTGCACCTGTAACAATGTCATACAATTCTTTATCCATTACTACAATTTTCATCTTAAATTTTCACAGATGGTAATTGGCTCTATCAAGCTTGTCCATGATGGGACTAGCTTTCCCTTGGGAATCCATGTAGAAGATTAGTCTAAGTGATAGGAAAAACTATCAGTGACTTAAGTATGAAATTCTGGCACTGAGTTACAGAACAAGAAGACAATTACTCTATCGGCTAGTAGAGTCTTGACTGTGGAAGCTTATCAGACTACGAAAATATCTCTGATACCATGTTGGAGAAAGAGGGTGTGTGAGTGTGAGGAACGAAAATAGCTCGAAAATAAAACGAACATGAAAAAGAAGCGAACTCAAAACTCGAACGAGAAACGAACTCGAACAGAAAGTGTTCGTGCGCAGTGGAATGAGCTATATTACTCTTTCCCTAAGCATGACTACGCCCATCAGAAACGAACAGAACGTTAGTGATAAAATTCATGGTCAATCTGATTACGTAGCCAAACATTAGCAAAACATCAGAAGAATAATTTGTCGTGAATAGCTAGACAAATTATTAGTTGTGAATGATTCACGAAGAACTAGACTGAGCTCGACTGATAATCAGTCGTGAATCAGTTGTGAAAGACAAGGCTAAATATTAGTCGTCAACAGCTAGACTAATAATAATTCGCTAACAATAGATTGCAACAAGAAAGTCAAACAGAATGAAGAAAAAACATAGCAATATCGACACAAATCTGAACGCAGAACAATAGAGTTATTATCAGATTAAGTATAGCAAAATATACATGTCAATAATGTTGTGGAGCACAAGACAATAGCGGACGAAACCGCGTGCTTTACAAAGCTAATTCAATTAGTAAAAAAGGAATGAACCTATTACTGACAATACAAAAGAATCAATGTGCAAGGCATCTACTTCGTCTATCTCTGATAAGCTTCTGATGCTATTATTTCACACACACTTGTTCTTTGAATACGCAAGTGGTATTCAATATATATACACAATGTTACAAGTGTGCAGATGAAGAAAGTATAGAGTGGATGTGTTGTCTATAGGAGATCGTGGGTGGCTGCTATCGTTGTCAAATCTGTTAGCGCAGTTACATGAGATGAGCATGAAAAGGCCCCGACGTCGACCTTTGCTGAAATGAACGTTGGTGAAGATGCAAAAAATGTGTCACTTTGATGAAATGCCTTAGAATTTGATTTACAGGTGCCTTCGCTTTTCCTAGGGCACCTTTGGCATTATGTAAGGCAGTGTCGTCTTTTTTGCCTGTCACAAAACACGTGTAAAAACACAGTGTCGCGTTTTTCGTCTTTTTTTTGCCTATGAGAATTTACTTGTATTTATGCAGACAGTCGCGTTTTATTCGTTTGTCTTATTTTACATGTAAATATGCAGACTGTGTGACAACATGAGTAAAACTGTAGCATGAATGGAGGTAGATTAAAATGGGATTTAGGAGAGTAGAGGAGATAAATGCAACAATCAATGCTCAATGCCTTAGTGAACACATCTGCAACCATGTCCTCTAATCCAACCTCCCGGACATCTTACAACTGCTCGAGAACTTCTTAAAATTGCCTTAGCTCATTCACCAATTCCATAACCTCCCAAATCCCCATCTAGACAATGGAAAGGCAAAGCTCCCCTCGAATCACCCCCACATGATGTGCCCGCATATTTAAGGATTATACGATCGAGGATGTGACTATCCAATTACCACAAGCTCAACATGAGCCAAATGTTAATGCCCCTTACGAAGGCCCTACATGAACCATCACTCTATTCTTGAGTGAGCCCAATGAGAATAACAAATGCATTGTTCACATCGGGGCTCACCTCAATCGTAAGCAACATAGAAAGCTCTAGAAACTTCTACACAAATATCGACATGTCTTTGCTTGGTCCTATAAAGACATGAAAGGAGTTTCACCCCAAGTAGTTGTGCATTGTATTTTCCTTAAACCGGGATCAAAGCCCACTGCTAGCTGTCCCTACCAGTGCAATCCGATCTACAAGGCCAAAATAAAAAAAGAATTACAATGCTTATTAGATGCCAGATTCATCTATGAAATTGAACATACTGAGTGGGTTTCCGCAATCGTCATCATTCCTAAGAAAAATGAAAACTTCGCATATGTGTCGACTTTAAGAAACTTAATGCCATCACAGAACATGATCATTTTTATCATACAACTATACGTGGTAAAGAGGGTGGTGCTTACAAATTTCGTAAAATGTCTATGAGCACTTAATCAACAATTCTAAGACACACAAGATGAAGCTAGTACACATACACCAAACAAAAATAGGATGTCATCTCTAGCTTACTTTTCGTGCAACAAGGGGCCAATTATACATGCCATCTTATTTGATAGGCGGTGGTATTTTGCCAACCGTTAGGCCTAGGTATTTTGCTAGGCAGTTTCAATGATGGATGTGACTAAGTTGACCCCTAACCAAGGTGGTGTATTTCAACCATGCGTGGGGGACAACCTGCTCTTCTATTTTAAAGAGGTCGGGGGCCAGTGACCCAACTATACACAAACCGACTCATTGCCAAATACAACATCCAATACACCTTTACACAATAAGTGTCATACACATAAAACTTTCAACCATCGATTATCATGAGCCTAATGTGAGGAAGTACAATGAACATGCTAGTTAACAAGATTGTCATTAGGAAGATCCATAACAATGCTAATTAAAACGTAGCTAAGACAATTTCAAGTGGTGCTAGGTTATCCATGCCAACGATATTTCACAAAACGACTTCATATCACACAACACAAAAACTTAAGAATAATCAAAACCATGCTTTGGAGAGGATCCAAGAAGTATGTGAAAAAGGGAAAACCGGGTGTCTCGAAGAACTGTCAAGCCATGAGTCTTTCACTAGGCCTCCCTCTTCTTAAGGGCTTTTCCCTTCCACTCTTGCCACCAAACAATACTTGGTTTGAGTCACTCCTAACAAAATGTGTGAAAAGGAGAAGAGGGAGCCGAATGCATCCCCATACTAGCTCGTGGCTATCTGAAAATAGCTTGCTGCTGCAACTACTGTCTTCACAGCTAAATACAATGATGCCTCTTGAATCTGCTATTACCACCTTGTCAACTACCCCTGGATCGGATCATTGGTCAACCACGTTCTCTGGAACATGTATGTTGCTAGAAAGACACTCTGTGCCCCAGAACCTCTTCTGGATTGGGACCATGAACAGGCTAGCTACTTTACCAGAATTGATTGCTTTTGCACGGACATCTGGAGGTGAGTTAGGATGCAATGATGGCACACTTCAAATAGCTAAGCAAGTGAGTGGTGAACGAACAATCTATTAACGCTCAGATAAATGTCTGTGGACTAGTGAGCAGCGTTAATCCTCAAGAGACTCAATCATATAGGAGCGGATTATGTAGCATTGATCAGATGATTGGTAGCAATAATCTCAACATTGCAAACTGATGAGGGTCTATGGGTCAGTGGCAGTGCTAATCCTCAATAAATTCAATCAAATAGGATAGGATCATGTAGCAACAATTGGATGAATGGTTGTAGTAGACTCATTAAGGAACTTAGGTGAGACTGTGGGTATATGTAGGAAAAATAGTAATTATTCTTCCATAGAGAACACAATGAAAGTTTGAATAAATCAAACTAATATCAGTGTCTTCAATCGAGTTTTTTTCTAGTCTATGTACTAATAGAACAGTTTTGGCCTTGATTGAATATGCGTGCGAAAATAATATGCGGAATTAAGAGACAACTTGAGACAATTTTAGACAAACAGAAACTATTGATCAAAAACGAATTTATAATTCTGAATCTAAATGAGTATACATCTCTTGTTGTCTTATCTCGTTGTTGTGTCTATGATTGAATGAGTCTGAGAGTCTCTTTAGTTTGAGTTAGTTACAACGAGTAGTGCACATGTATTTATATTGTTACAAGACAGGTCTTTTGGCCTTTTATTTATAGGTCTTTTGGCCTTTAAATTTTGTAACCTTAGATCTAACTATTTACGACGGTTGATATTCAAATAGACGATCTGTTTCCAGGGTCAAATAATTTCTGTTTGCAGGTTATTCAGGACAGTCTGTCTCTTCATTACAACTTCGTGTTTTGCAAATTGTTCGTGACACTTGTCTCTTCACGACGTTTTTGTGTTTTGCGAATTGTTCACGACAGATGACAATTTTGAGCAAGAATCCAAAATATTTCGCGAATTGTTTGCGACAATTTCACGACTGGTGAGCTTTGAACAAGAAACAGAATATTTTGCGACAAGATTCTGTTCGCGAATCTTTCGAGCTTCAACAAGAAACCACGAGCTTCTACAAGAAACTATTCCGCGAATCTTTCGAATTGACTGCAAGATAAATTTTGTGAATCATCACGAATACAAATGTTTCGAGTTCGCGTTCGTTTCTTTCTCATCCTTTGTCAAGTAAACTGTGCACTTTGTTAGTAGAATTGAGATCTATCTGATCAGGTGTTCTACAGCTCCCTCTCAAAGTGGGCAGTTGGATTAACCCCAATCTTCTTCATTGCTTCTCGAACAAAGCTTTACTGAGTGGCTTTGTAAAGATATCAGCTGTCATTTCCTCTGTAAGTATGAAGATTGTCTTCAGTATCTTCTTCTCGACTAAGTCTTGAATTACATGATACTTGATAGCTATATGCTTCGTTTTTGAATGAAATACATGATATTTTGTAAGATAAATTGTTGAAGTGTTATCTATTAACAAGACATAAGGTTCAAAAATAGATTCATCAAATCCTTCCAACATTTGTTTGATCCAGATCAGCTCGTTTGCCATCTTGGCTGCTGCTACATATTATGCTTCACAGGAAGATTGAGCCCTTGTTGTTTGCTTCTTGCTTATCCAGAGTATGGTTGCGCCAGATGCTAGATACAACCTCCTGAAATACTTTTGCTATCATCCTTCATGGATGCCCAGCTTGCGTCACTGTAAGATCCGATGTGAAATCCAGCTTCCTTCGAATACACACAGTCCATAGTCTTTTATTTCCTGGAGATATTGTAGTACTCTCTTTGCTAACTTCCAATGCAACGATCCTGGGTTCTGATTATATTGGCTCAGCCTGTATACTGCAAATGCTATCACTCCCTCTATATTGCAATAGTCATTAAATTTGTTGGAGAGATACTCCCCTCCACTATCACATCTCAAAGCTTTTAACTTTAAGTTACAAGAAATTTGCTTTTCAACTAAAAAACCATGGACTTGCAAGAAAAGAGATACACCCAAGAAAATCTTGTGTAAGCATCTATGAAAGTTACAAAGCAACTTGCTCCTCATTTGCTCTTGGAATAAGAGAAGTGAATGTCTGAGTGCACAAGCTCAAGAGAATGATGAGTCTTGATGTTGGATCTTGGAAACCCCACTCTCGATATACTTTTGTTGAGATGAGATTCACTCTTGATCTCCCATCTGTAACAATGGCTTCTCTAAGAAAGTTTGTGTTGAACTGAGAGTGTAACATTGTTTGTTTTCATAATTCCATGTTACTTCTATCATTAGTATTGAATGTGCATCATTTGGTACTAATTTTGTAGATTTTTGGGTATTGATTTGGATCCAATAATATAGCATGGCTCTAAGCTTGGTAAAGTTTCTTAGCATAGTGCCTAAGGGTAGGCTGATCAGTCATGACAATAAGATACCTAAGGCTTTAATCTCGAATAGGTCATTTTCTTAAGTATTGTAGGGGATTTTCTTAAGGGATCAAGCTTTTGATTTGTACTTGTTTGTCATTGTCTCTCATTCTCTTGTTGAGATACTCTCCTGATTCTGCTAATATTGAAGTTTGGCATCAATTAAGTGATTGTGGCACTTTTGCCTCAGGATTTGGCCAAGCTACTGGCTCAAAAAAATTTTTTTGTGTCTTGTTTGTACATACAATGATACTTCAATCTTGCCTAGTATATTTTGGAGATTTGCAATGACTGTTGCTAAATTTACTAGTGCGTTCACTCTGTTATTGAATTTAGAAGTCATAGGTTTGGATAGAAATTTTGGGTTTGAGTGGCCATGACCACATCATCCACAAATGCGTTCATTCATAGTTTTATGTGAGGATTGCACTAAGCGATGGTTTTCTCTCACAACCAAGACAACTAATAATATTGTGTTGGCCATTGTTTCATGGTTGGCTATAAAATGATATGGTTCAGTTTTAATTCCATCATCATAGTATAACGAGATTGTTTGGCCTTGAATTTGTAAATGGTTCTATTAGTAGAGTTTCGAGCTTGACAATTGCCATAGATTACAAATAATGGTCGAAGACAATGCAAGTCTAGAAGAAACGGTTCTCATGTCAACCTATTTTTAGATTTGCAAACAATTGAGTGCAAAATATTCCTAGGCTCCAAGGATCTATATATACCTACGGGAACTTGCCCTTCTCCACTTTAAGATTCCGATATTGAATTGCGAGAAATCTCTCCTCTCGTGTATTCAGTCACCATGGCTCGGGAGTGACATTGATTGCGATTGACTTTCCATTTCTACTTGGTTGGGTGATTTGTCTCCACAACACTCCTTTTGGCATATGCATCAAGACCTTAAGGATCTATACTTGGTGCTCTTTACACATTGTTTAGAGATCCTGGCTACTACCTTAGAGCAAGCCCTCAAATATGCTCAGATCTACAATGATTCAGTGGGTAGGAAGAAGGCGAAACAACAATTTTCTGAGCAGCCTACTTAGAAGGACTTTCAATTTAAAAAGAAATTTAAAAGAAAAGAAGAAAGAAGAAAAAGTTACGAATGAACCTCCTTAGAAACGTCCATCACTCATACAACCTTTAAAACCAGAAGATTTTGAGAAAGCCAAACAAGAATGTTTGTGCTTTGTGTGTATGGGCAAGGGCCACACGGTCAGCAGGCAGTGTCGGCAGCTTCCGAGATAAAAGTGAAGAAATATTTTGTTTCTAATGCCAAAGCTTTGCTAGCTTTCAATTCTGAACCTTTGACAAAAGACGACACGACACGACACGACATGACACGACACGAAATCAGTCGTGCTCCGCAAATAGCCAAGAAGATCAGCCAAGTACCACGGGGTACAAATATCTGATCTGATATCATGACATCATCAGAAGTATTCTAGATCGTGGCTAATCTACTACTTTTGTAATTTGCAAATTAATTGTAGATGTTTAATCTTTCTAATCTGTGAGTTACAAGATGGGACACGAAATTGTTTGCGAACTATATGCTTTCTTGTTGATGCATATTACAGTAAGTCTAATGCTAGTAAACAAGACAAGAAGTCAGAAGACGAAAAATACAAAATATGTTAGCAACTGTGCTAACACAGAGAAAATATAAAAAAAAAAGAAATAAAACTCTGTGGCATGTGTTTTGTAAGACCACATATGAGTATCTGTCAATAAACTTCAACCATGGCATGTGTTTTGTAAGTCTATGAGTAGAAGCTTAAATAATAGTAAAATAGCTTAAACTTAGATTTAGAACTTAGACTTAGAAAACTTAAGATTAGAAATATTTTATCTTAAGTTTTCCTAAGTTAAGAAATTTGAAGTTCTAAATCCTAAGTTAGAAGTTCTAGAAAGGCTAGAAACATATTAGTCCCGTAAGTTAGTAGACACTTATGGAAGACCCTTCTTGCCATAAAAGGAGAGGTATTTGCATTGTAAACAACACTTTTGAGATTAAGCTATCTTGCTGGAGAATTATCATTCTATTTTATTTGTGTTCCCCTTGGAAAGGCGCATAGCTTGAGGGAAGGTGCTCGGGCCTCCTCTTGCCTCCTTTTTATTGGTTTTATTGTGGCATGTCCATTACTGCTTATTTGCTTAGTATTAGCCGCAATCTCATTTTATTATCCTTTGGGTGTTAATCTAGGATTTAGTTTAATCACCTTGCTAGTTGGGTAAGCCTTGGTAAGGTTTTGTATTTTGTCATCTTAGTTAATTTCATTTCTATTTCGAGCACTAGTTGGGTAAGCCTTAGTGCTTCATCATTGTTTTACTTTTGCACTTCGTCTAAAGCTTGGTAAAAACTTAGAAAGTGGGCGATCCTCTCTATACTACACCACATCGTGAGTAGATTTAGCCAAACATTGACAAACTAGATTTACTTCCAACATTGGCGTCGTTGCCACTTTTTAAGTTTTTTTTTACCTAGCTTCTTCTCCTTTTTTTTTGTGTATTTTTTGCTTTCATGTTGTTTGTTTGCTTGTGTGCTTGTCTCTATCTACCAACAAACAGCACGCGTCGTCTCTCCAGGTCCTACACGAGCTGTAGAGCAACTTCTTCAACCGGGAGGAAGCAACAAAAGAGTCAACTTGGGCATTTTCTTCAAAAGAAGTGACCCAAGTGATCTTTTTCACAACCAAAAAGGTATATCAGAATTCGTCAGCCTGTCTGCAGCCCTAACAGACCCTGATCTTTCATTTTTATCACCTTCACAAATTTTGACCACAGTCAAATTTTGAGGAAACAGTCTGATATATTGTCAAAATCCCTTATTTCTCACCCAAATATTTGTCCTAGAATTCGCCGGCTTCACTTAGGCTAAATCTTATTAAGATCAATCCTCCAGCAGCTCCGTGGATTTTTCCCGTTTACTGTCAGAAAATCACATTTTTTTCCATATTTTCTATCTGCCAATCAAACCTCTCTGTTATAATTCTCCATCTAGCCTAAGAATTCGTTTTCAAAGAGCACGATTTCCCTGTCCTACCCGCAAATTCTGAAACTCCAATTTTCTCTCAGAAAATCTAAAAAAATCTGACATTCAGAACTCTTTGTCAGAATTCGTGTGTATTACAGTTAGAATTATCTGACTCTCCACGATTTCTCAGCCTGTCCGCAAATTCTATCACGTCCAACAAGACCAGTTTTTGTCCTACACCATCCATTCTACAAGCAAACTGCCCTTTTGCCAAGTACAGTATTGTCCTGCTCATCTGTATTCTGCATCATGTCTCGTGACTGTACTAAATCTTCTAATCCGACTCCTCCATGGCTAGAACAAAGAACGATGCACCAAAGTACGATGACAAATCTGACCCTGTTCGATTTCTCTAGGACTTTGATAATGCATGCCGTTTTTATGGAGATACCTCTGAAACTGAAAAGCTTTGCCTATTTTCCATGGTACTCTATGGCACCGCCAAGGAGTGGTACTTGAATCTCAAAGCTCTGATTTTCTTCTTGGACCACCCTCAAGGACGCTCTCATCAAGCATTTCAAACCATTCAAACTAACTCAGAGCCCGTTCATTCAAATTACTCATATCAAGATGCGTCGTGAAGAGTCTGTTCGAAACTACATTGAGCATTTTAAACGTCTCAAAGTAGAATGTGTTGATGAAAATATCACCGAACGAATGGCCATAAAACTATTCTTAGTTGGATTGCCTAAAAACATCCGCCGTGAACTCAAACCAGTTGACCTTTATGATCAACATAAAGATGTGATGACCGATGTTATCCGTGAGGAAGACGAAGGTTCCGATGATGACTTTGACCATTGTGAAAAGAAATCTAAAGATCCAGACCATCCTAATCACCCGAAGTCTGATAATATTGCTCAGTCTTTTGAACTTCTACATCAAATGGAAGCCTGACAAAAAGCTCAACAAGCTCATATGGATAAACTCACTGTCGATTTCCAAACCGCCATGAAACAGATTGCTGAGAAATCCTTTCCAACAAGGGAAAATGTATGGTGTCCAATCTGCTCACAGCATCACACTGCTAATGAATGCCCTCATTGCGAAATCATTTTCCAGCAGCCACCAGAACCACTATCTATCGAGCTTACCGCCCTTACTCGCTACAACAACCTGTGCCACGACCAAGGGTTTGCCAACCATGACCACCTGCACCAAATCAATACCCATCCCCCCGTCAACAGTTTGTTGTTAACCAACTGCCCCACAAAACGCTGTCCATTATCTTGATCCGAATACCATCGATCCGGCCACCTACTATGTGGAAGACAATACTCAACCATAGTACTCCACTGAAACAGTTGAGAGTCGTTCATGACTGGAGCAAAGGCCGAGTCACTTTTGAAAATCGTGACAGTTCTGTCACCATTGACTCAACGGGTAAACTCAAACTTGCACACATCCATGATGAGGGATCCTCAACCACCAACTCAGTATTTGAGCCATACCAGTCCAGCCACGAAAAAGGTCATTATGTTAAATCTACTTATATCATAAACTGGAGTCACAGTCTAGCTATCATTGATTGTGTGAATGTCGATTACTATGCCCAGCATCAGGATAATTGTACCTCTCCACTCCCGATCGATCACGACCAATTACCTGTTCTGGATACACCTATCATCAATATCAATTTTATTGATATTCTTCCTTACCATGATGAACTGCTAAATGTTGCATGGCTACCTACTAATGAATCAGACAATTTATTCATTGATGACGAGAACGTCCTATGAATTTAGAATTGCCCAAAAGATATGGACATTTATGATATTCAGATCCTCAACTATATGGAAGCACTCCCACCTAGGACCTCTTCGCAACATGCTTCCAAGGTGGAACCAGTTGCCAAGGTTGCAATTGAAAAACCTGAGGCAAAATTTTACCATTCCAAATGCCCACACTATCCATGGAATCTCTGCGAGGAGGAGACTATCTTTCAAATTGATGACGAGATTCTCCATGACATTCAATGGTCCCTCATCCACACACATCTCCACCGCTGAAATCTCAACCACGTGGTCATACTATGAAAGAGAAAATGAAAAAACCACTTTAAATTCAATCATCGGGCGACCTCACCATTGTTCGGGAAGTTCCTGAGATTGCCTCTAGTCCTACACCAGTCCCCGAAAAATTCCAAGCACCATCTCGGCAAGAGAAAGACAAGGCTCCCCTCGAATCTCCAGCCCATGATGTTCCTGCATACTTTAAAGATTGCACGATCGAGGATATCACGATCCAATTACCCCAAGCTCAACGTGAGCCAACTAGTAATTCACCCTATGAAGGCCCTGCACAAACCATAACCCTTTCCCTGAGTGAGCCAAATGGAACCAACGAATATCTTGTCCACGTCGGAGCTCATCTCAATCGCGAACAACGCAGATGGCTTGAAAAGCTCTTAAAAAAATATCGACATGTCTTTGCCTAGACCTATAAAGACATGAAAGGCGTCTCACCCCAAGTAGCTGTGCATCGTATCCCACTTAAACCGGGTGCGAGACCCACTATGAGTCGTCCATACAAATGCAATCTCATCTATAAGGCCAAGATCAAAGAAGAATTACAATGCCTCTTAGATGCGAGATTTATCTATGAAATTGGGCATACTAAGTGGGTCTCCCCAATTGTCATCGTCTCCAAGAAAAATGGAAAACTTCGCATATGTGTCGATTTTAAGAAACTTAACGCCGTCACTGAACGTGATCATGTTCCATTACCTTTCGGAGAATCCATTTTAGAAAATCTAGCAGGAGATGAGGCTTACTCCTTCTTAGATGGCTTTAGCGGATACAATATAATCCAAATCGCTGAAGAAGATAAAGACAAAACTGCGTTTGCCACAAAATGGAGAACCTTCTGCTAGAAAGTCATGCCCTTTGGTCTCTGCAATGCTCCTAGCACCTTCCAACGTGTTATGCAAGCGGCCTTTTCTCAGCAGATGGGTGATACCTTAGAAGTTTACTTGTATGATTTAGGAGCACATTCTGAAGAAATACGCCATCTAGCTGTGCTCGAAATTTTTTTTATCCAATGTCAATGCTTAGGCATCTCGCTTAATCTTGAAAAATGCTAGATTTGGGTAACCCATGGTATTGTGTTAGGACATATTATCTCACAAAATGGCATTGCCACTGACCCTGAAAGGATCCTTATCATTCAAAATCTATCGGAACCGCGTATGATACGTGAAGTTTACTCCTTCCTTGGCCAGGCCAACTACTATCGGTGCTTTATTTTCAATTTTGCTAACAAAGCATGCTTAATCTACAAAGTAGTTGTAGTTCTTAAATGGACGGATGAACAATGCGTTGCCTTTAATCAACTCAAGGAAGCCCTTACCAATGCACTTATCCTCCGGGCTCCTGATTATTCTAAAAAATTCCATGTGCATACCGATGCATCCAAGTATGCCATTGGAGCAGTGCTCACCCAACCGGGAGAATTCAAAAAAGACTACCCAATTCGTTTTTTTAGTCGACAATTGATACCTGCTGAAGTCAAATATACCACTGCCGAACGCGAAGCCTTGGCAATGGTATATGCGGTTCAGAAGTTTCGCCATTATCTTCTAAAAAAAGTCTTTGCGTTCTTCACCGATCATCAAGCACTGTTGTATCTCATCAACAAGACCTGCACCACAGGCCATATTATTAGATGGATCCTATTATTGCGAGAATTTGAGTTTAGGATCGTGGTTCTTAAGGGAGTTCAGCATTTTGTAGCAGACCATCTATCCTAAATCCCTAACCTTCCTACCCCTGATCAAGGCGTCAACGATGATTTACTAGATGCAATCCTTTTCCAAGTTGACTCTACACCTGTATGGGCTAAGGAAATTACCGAATATCTAACTTCAGGGCATATGGATCCTTTCTTCTCTAAACTTGAACAACGTGCATTGGTCCTCAAAACTAGACCTTATACATTAATTGCAGGACAACTCTACAAGCAAGGGTTAGATGGAATTATCCGATGATGTCTTACTGAAGGAGAAATACCCTCTGTAATTTCCCTCACTCATGAAGGTATTGGTGCAGGCCATTTCTCTTCTGAAACAACTGCTAAGAAAATCCTCTTGGCCAATTTTTGGTGGCCAACACTCTTCAAGGATATGCACAATTACACTAAGGCTTGTGATGTCTGCTAGCGCACAAAACGCTTTTAAAAAACAGAGTACATGCCTTTACACCCCGTAACCACTGATCAAGCTTTCCAGAAATGGGGAATTGATTATGTCGGACCTATTAGTCCTGCTGCTCGACACACACAATCTCGTTACATCATAGTAGCTACGGACTATTGCACCAAATGGGCTGAAGCAAGAGTTGTTCGCAATGCTGACGCTCATTCTATTGCCAAATTTCTCTGTAACAGGTTATAGTGCGTTTCGGATGTCCTCTAGAGCTTATCAATGATAGGGGTACACATTTTCTTAACTCTGTCATAGCACATCTTCTTGCCAAATTTTTTGTGGTACATCGCAAAAGTTCCCCATACTATCCACGCTGCAATGGCCAGGCGAAATCCACCAATAAAATCCTATGTGGACTTCTCACCAAAACCATCGAATCCAGCCGATCTGATTGGGAACTCAAACTCCATGCTGCTCTCTGGGCTTATCGCACCTCCACAGCGAGCTACATGCTTAACCCCTTATCAGCTCACATATGGCCAAGAAGCCGTTATGCTTGTGGAATTCCATATCCCCTCCCTTCGAGTAGCCTATAACCTTGAGCTTGATACTTCTCAGAATCTAGAAAATAGGTTATTCCATCTGGAGCAACTTTGTAAAACATGAAGGATCAACATCCATGCTCAACAAGTCCACAAACGACAACAAAAAACATGGCATGATCGATCATTGAAACTTAGAGATTTCCAAATTGGAGATAAGGTCCTGCTATATCAGGCCAAAGCCTTCAAAGGCAAACTGAAATTTTCTGGCCAAGGACCTTACGTCATTAAAAAAATATTTGCCTCTGGATATGTCCAACTCCAAACCATTCAAGGCGATATCCTCGACACTGTGGTCAATGGGAGTCGACTGAGAAAGTACAATGGACCTTGTTTTTATTTTGATATGTATTAGTTGTTTTCTTTCCTACTGTTTTTCTTCTTTTTTATTGTTTGCATGTCATTTCGACAACATTCTTGTTGTGCTTTCTTATTCCAACCATCAAGATACTATAAGATAAGGTATACCAACAATCTTCTCTGAGAAAACCACAAAAGTCATTAGTTTCAGAAGAAATTTTTTTCACAACATCTCAGATAGAATTCGCCTGACCCCTTTTCAATAGAGCAAGATTCATTTTTGGCCTCCACAAATTCTGTCTCAGATAAACAAATGTCAAAACATAGAAAAATGTAGTTTTATTCATCGAATATCCATCATCAGAATTCGTAGACAATTTGCTGGAGCTCAAATTGATCCTCACGATTTCTCTGCTATCTCTGCGAATTCTGATCGGACATATTTTTGCACTGTCAGACGTTTTTTCTCTTTTGGCATAGAAAAATCACTTACAAGGATTCGTGGGCCCTTAGAACGTTGCCTCGAAATTCATGACCATCATTATCAAATCGTGGACACTGAGAACAATTTCTGGATGAAGTTGCAAATTTCTGCCAAAAAAAATCTATATATAGTCCTCCACCTTCTCTCCAAGAGTTCATTTTAGATTGCTCGAGTTCATGCCAAAATTTTTTCAAAATTTTCAAAATTCTTGAAGCAATATAAAATCACTACTATCATGGCTTTCCACGATTCCTTGCTTAGCTTGCATCGACATAAACTCCCTCGTCCTTATTCAGGGGATATGGTCATGATCTATCTTAAGAATCACGCCAAGCAGCTCACTTTGGCCAAGGATATCCTCACCAACCTTGGCTTTGATCTGACACTTTTCCGGGACCAGTAGAGCGAGAGCCTCATCCGAGTAGCCTACTCCACCTATTCGGATGAGTTCCAAACTTTCCGGATTACATCCAAGAGTGGCAGCTATTCTATTATCAACGTCTCTCCTGGGGATCTCCAGAGCATCGGCTTTCCTAATCTCGGAGAGACAATCCATGGGAAGGGCACCAGCTATGATGCCAAGTACTTCACAAAATTTCTGACAAACGACGACAAAACCATTGCCCAAACCAACGACGAGATTGCTATTTGCCTCATCATGGATCCCCATCTATGGGCCGTCTTAGAGATCCTCATCACCATGGTCACAGTGCATACCACCAAGATGGATCGCATACCACCGAGCGACCTCTTTTCTCTGACCCTCACCATGGACGATCCCTCTCAAAATTACAAGTGGGCTGAGAAGGTAGCAGAGAAGCTATGCGGAGCTCTGAAAGCCCACAAACCAACTACCACATTATAGGAGTTCCAAGGCCCAAAAGGGCTATCTAAGAAATGCCACGTAAGAGAGAGAAAATCGTCGGATTTTAAAACTCTGACCGAGTTTTTGGTCTGCCCGCACAACTCCGATGACTTGACCTCACTAGTAATGTATGTAGTTAACTGGAAGTTGGGTAGCTACAACGCGTGGGGTCCATACTGCAAGATTCTATTTTCTACCATTAACTAACATAATTTCTCATGTAAATGCAAATCGTATTGCACATCAAAGTTTTCTTTCCATCTACTCAAAGCATTCACATCAATGAAAAACAGTCTTATCGATCTGAAAATCATGGCAAGAAACTTTGAATATTTTGGATCACAATGAGCGCCAACGTGAATCTAATGTTTTGCAATTCTGAAAATACGGAGTGTGTTGGATCAAATTGAGCAATAAGGTTATTTCAAACTTTTGCAATTCAAAAATTTGTGATTTCAACACACATCTATTGAAAAAATATTTTGCTTATTTTGCTCATAACTGTGAAGCATTGATTTTGCATATCAAACAAGAAACATGGAGTGTGATGGATCAAAAAGAGCGCCAAGGTCATTTCAAACTTTTCCAATTAATTAATTTTTTTAATTAAGACAAGTTTTAATAGCTTACAAGATATATAACAAGTTGGTTTTCTACTAGATTAATCTATCGATTATTAAGATGTCTAAATATCATCTCCATATTGATCTTCCCACATAATATGCTCCATTGTCGAGAAAAAATCTGAAAGGATCCACCTTACCAGCTCACCAAAGGACGGAAGATAGGAAACATTGTGATCTATGGGTTGATGGAAGTTTGTATCCAATCGATCCAAGCTCAATGCAACATC
Organism: Diphasiastrum complanatum; assembly: GCA_029204225.1. Taxonomy (NCBI): domain Eukaryota; kingdom Viridiplantae; phylum Streptophyta; class Lycopodiopsida; order Lycopodiales; family Lycopodiaceae; genus Diphasiastrum; species Diphasiastrum complanatum. The sequence goes on from CM055108.1 coordinate 25,902,819, forward strand.
CAAATTTTAGATCTGTCACACAACTCATACTCTTTTTGTGTGAAGTACACAATGGTCTATTGGGTTATTGTGAAAGATTGAAAAGTTATGGCATTAGTAATTCAATGAAAAAAATCCATTGTTTGGAAAATATGTTGAATGGTTTGCTTACTGACTACCGAGAAAGAGAAACTATTTTTTTGCAAACAAAAGAAGAGAATGAAATCTTGAAGATAGATAATTCTCGTTTGCAAGATATTATATTAAACCTTAACCAAGAAACTGACAATATGAAACTAATTGTACAAACATTGCGTACCTCATATTGTCAAATAAATGTAGAAGTAAACACATTACGGAAGAAAATACTGAACAATAAGCAAAAAAAGAGTTATTTTGAAAAGTATTGAAGAGCTTTCAACAAGTGGGGGTCAACGGAAAGAAAGAATATATGCTTTCAAGTAAGATTATGTTTTAAACTATTCATGTGTTTTGTTTCATCTAGCACTCAATGGTTGTGAATTGTTTTTTTTCTAAATCTTATTTTTCTTTTGCAGATCAGCTTTAGTCACCAATGAAAATCTGAAAGACAAGGACATGATTGGAAAGTCTTTGAGTGCAGTACTTACAGCCAAGTCAACAACGAGTCTACTTGGAAATCAACGATATTCTCGAATCAAGTCCAAGATTGCAGAGGCCCTTATGGGCGAAGTCGGCAAGATCATTGACCGAAAATTGATACAAGGGGCATGTGATTATTCTGGTATTAGTAGGGATGCATATGACACAATGTTTAAAATTATCAAAGAGGCATTTGGACAAGTACATATAAAAAAATTTCCTATTCTCTGGCCCTTTCAAATCAAATTAGAGAGGGATGTGTTAAACAGGGGTTTGCAAAACGTCATTGGTATTCCTTACCATATAAATATAATTTATAACTCAAAACATGGCACTTTGTCATATGATTCTACCAACAATATGTTTGTAGATCTGAATCATTTACTGAGATTTAGTTTAAAGTTTTATGGAATCACAAATGAAAGTGTTGAAAAATTGATATTAGTTCTCAAGTTAAATGAATCAGAAGTAATAAAGGGCAAAAGCTGGAAAGGGTTTGTGTTACAATTATGAATGGAGCATTAAGCAATACGATAAACTCGGAGAGTCTTGATTTCAGTGTGCAATCCGAAAATAATATTTGGTGATTGGCAACTTTCCAAGTTTAAATCTATTCTACTGAGTACTAGCAATTAATTCATTTCAAGAATTAATGGTTTTGTGTTTTAAGCTAATATTGTTATGTTATTATAGGTCTAAGTTCAATTTTCCTAAAATAGTTCATGATTTTGTGTTTCAAACATGTTTTAAAAGAAGATCATGACATTCTATTTTAGATTTTTAGTAAAACAGAATATCCAGAGATAATTAAGAATCATATGAGCGACACACCAGACATTTGGCTGGAGACCTGAAGTCGTTGAAGTGCATGTTCAACGTCTCACATGGAGCAAATTCAAAACATCCATGCCTCTATTGCATGAAAACTACACATGACATGTCGAAGAGCACGAGAGTTTCAAGGGATATAGAAGATCCGACTTGGAAACCAGTATTATCGATTCCGCTTAAAAATGTTCACATTTGTACACTACATGGAGAGGTTAGAATTATCGAAAAATTGATATACCTTCATATTTGGTTTTCTTAGAATACGAAGCTAGAGTCATTAGCCAAAAAGGCAATAGCTCAATTGGAAGAAGTTTTATCAAAAGCGGGACTTCATAAAGGACACGTTAAAATACAAAAGGACGAGAAGCTTTTAGGAAAAATGGGAAACATCCCATGCAAACCAAGTATAAGAGGATCCAAAGCTCGTTGTTTCTTATCAAATCATTCCGGAAAACCAACTAAAATCCAGTACTCAATTTGGATAGATGTACTCAATCCCACAAAGGATTTTGAAGAAAAACGAACAATGAGGATTAAAAAAGTTGAAGTCTGGACAAAGCTTGACAACATGGTCAAACTGCTCAGAAAAGATAAACTATCTGATACTGATGTCCTACTAATTGAGAAATCAACAATTGAGTTTGTGGATGCAATTAAAGATGTCTGGGGTGAAGATCATACTACACATTATATGGTAAATCTCTTTTCAATGTAACTAACTCTTCGATTTATAATCTCATTGCACATATGCTAAATTTAAAATGACTAATATGACAATATTTGTATCTCTGATATAGCAGCACATTTTACGACATCATGCATCATTTTTTGCAAAAACTTACGGCAGTCTAAGTATTTGGTCATCACAAGGAATGGAGAAATCGCATTGGCAAGCTAGAGCAGCATTTCATCGAAATACACAACACGGTGGAACATCTCAAAAAAATAGTTACATCATCCAGCTATTTCAATGGTTCTACAGGCGTATTCAAATCTGATATAAAACTAGATCAACAAATTATCATAAATTCAGAAAGGCGTGCAAATTTATAGACGAAAATAATATTGATGCAAGACTCAACCCATAATAAATTTCGTGATATCAGACGAAAAAAGTATATGTATTATATCGCAATATGTGTAGTACAATGCAAGGCAAAATCATTGCTTCTCTTTGTCTTTAATGATCAGCTTTGCTGTGTGGTCATGAAGAAATTTTTTTCTATCATATGGATGTAGAAAATCAATCGATCTTCTTTTGCTCTGGTCAATGTATCTAGAGAAAACAGCTAAGGAGGAAGACCTTTTCAGAACTTTCTTAGCTACATAGCCAAACACTTTTATGGCAATGTCTCTCTTCACAAAAATAATTTTATATGTATTCGAAGGGTATTTATGCTCGTTCGAGAAATAGGATAACGCTTTAATTGCCATTATGCTATGATGAATGCAAATCTCTTTATTTACAAAGCACTTCAAATAATTGGATAGGGATGAATTCCTTTGTCGAGATCCCTGGCCTTCTCTCAAATATCTCTGCCTTGTTGCAAAGGCATCCACCTCAACAGTAGCCTGTAAAATACGAGCAAAGGTCACATGTCTTGTAAAACAAAATGACTATATTTGAATAAAAATCTCATTAAGATAAAACCAGATTTACCTACCAGATCACGCTCATCAGCTTCAATAAGTGCAGCAATATGTAGATCATGACTAGCAACAATGGTCGTTGAAGCACTGAATGGACTAGTTTCCGAAGACTGTGACACATATCTGTTCCGGATTTTCAAAAATTCCTCTTCACCGGGCAAATTTGCCTGGTATGCCCTTCTTTCAGACATGATTGACTGGATTGCTTCAGTCCCATCCATCCATTCATCTCCGTTTTTGTAATCAATAGAAGCACGTAGATCATCATCATCGTCGAGATCTATGAAGTCCTCGAATTCTTTGATGAAATTAGACAAAATTGATAATATTTCATCCTCCCTCAAATCAAGAACATCTCCAACATCATTTAGTGAGAGGTATGCGACACTATTCATGTAATACACTGGCAAATCGAGGAGAGTCTTGGTTTTGTCATATGGATTCACGTCAGATAAGGAAGAAATGGACAATGCACGAGACTCGACTGGGTCATACATTGAAGCCAATCTTGCCTCCTCATCAGCACCCAAGGCGTTATCAACAATAGCTGACTCTGATATCACATAATCAGTTGATGATGAGGCACCCTCAATGCTAAGCGTCGAAGTTCTTGCCTCATCAGGAATAAGAGCACAAAGATAAAACACAAAGCCCATGCCATCCTGCAAAAAATGACATGATCGATTGTGCTGGCCACAATGGACCACATCTTTAAAATCACTCACGATTTTTGTGAATCGTCGGTTGTGGCTTTGCTTTGAAGATGGTTGGGCAAGTACTAGGTCATGGAAATGGATGAATCATAGATTATCCATGATCACCATAGACTGATTCAGACTATCATAATACTCCTTATACAACACTGGAAAATATGATTTATGTTCTGATCCAAACCTCTCAATATCAAAAGACATATTGAAATATGTCTTATAGTGACCTATGTAGTTACCAACACCGAATTCAACGAGGAAGGCATGCAAAGCATAATCAAAATTATTAGAGGATGACGCGGCCATCTCGAAAGTATGACCAATATGGCCGAGTACTTTGATTGTCGCACTGGATCATTGTTGGAGCAGATTGTCTAAGGCCAATATCAGACAATAAATTCCTCAACCAAATTGTCTCTTTGGTAGCTTGAGAAGTTGCAATGTATTCAGATTCTATAGATGACATTGCAATGGAGGTTTGTTTTCGATTGTTCCAAGATATGGGACCATTATTGAGCAGAAAAATGTGAAGAATTGAAAAAGATTATCTATGTTAGATATAGGGGTCTTATGTTTTTTACATCAAGCATCTAGGTGTAGGATGTTGATAGGAATAAATTTGCATAGATGGCAAATTATCCATTTCCACTTGTAATGCCACTATTGAGCCAAAATAGAGTAAGAGGCTAAACACTTGCCAATTAGAGTGTAGACAAGTGTAAAGTTTTTGTTTGATGAATTCCAAGAGGTCCAATAGGATTTAGAGGTGGAACCTTGTGAGGTCCAATAGGAAATTGAGGTGTGCTTGAATATAGTCCAATAGAATAAGAGGATCATGGATCAATGGTCCAATAGGATCAAGAGGTGACAAAATATGGTCCAATCATAGTTAAGCATAGTGATAGCTCGTGGACCTACTAGTATCATTGTACTCCTCTTCATCAATCTTGAGCTAGAAGTTGTCAAGGCCCATTTTCCTAGCTATCTTGTTCAATCTTGGATCAAAAGAGATCAAAAGGACATTGATTGGGTCTGACCTGGTACTATACGGAATCAGGTGCTCAGACACGTGTGAGGAACATCCAATTTCAGTTTGGAAGTTCTCTCTCATGTTTGATCCATTTATCTTGCTTGATAGCTTGTTTTGAGGCTATTTTTGTCTAGTTTCTGTTGCAATCAGTTTCATTCCATTTGGTTGAACCAATCAAAAGTTATAAGCTTTTGAAGAGGGTTAGGTAGGGCACCTAGACCTGGGTGGACACATTTGGTTTGGTCAAGAGATTGCTTGGTTGATCCAAAATCACAGTTGTATGCTTGCCAATCTCATCTATATGTGATCTAGGCACTGTTTTGAGATCTTAGCCATTTTGTTTCATGCAATATCATTGTATTTGAGTCAAATTTGGTTTCTTAGTTTATTTCACACGTGCTAAGAGTGTTAGATCCTAAATTTGCCTATACTCCATCATTTGATGTGAAATAGATCTTGTTTTAGAGAGATTTGAGTAGCTAGTGAGAATCAATTCACAAATTGTTGCAAGACCTTTCATAGGAGGAGATAGTACTCAATTATTGGATCCTATTGAAAGTGTGTAACAACATTTATTGTTCATCATTTGAGTTTTCTTCACTTCAAATGTCTTCAATGGGTTCATCCTTGTTGGAACCAAGTGAAAGATTGACCACTTCAAATTATTCAATTTGGAAAATGAGGATGGAGTCTATCTTGATCCTTCAAGACGTGATGGACATAGTTCTTGGCCTTGAAGAAGAACCACAAGTTCTTCAAGAGGTTTAAAAATACAAAAAGAGAGCTAGGATGGCTCTCCACTACATTAAGATGAATGTCTCTAATGAGATATTGAGGGAGATAGGTACTTGTACAACAGCCAAAGAAGCTTGGGATTGTCTCAAGACTATCTATGAGGCTAAGAATACCTCTAGGCTTCTCACTCTTAGGAACCAAATCTTTCAAAGTAGCCAAAAGAGTGATGAGAGTGCATCTAGTTATGTTTTGAGAGTAAAAGATATTCATAGAGAGCTTGCTTGCATTGGTGATTCCATCAATCAAAATGAGCTAGTTCAAGTCATTCTCAATGGCTTGAGAAGTGAATTTGATAACCTTGTCCAATCCTATGCCATTAAGGAGGAGCTACCAAGTTTGGAGGCTCTCCAAAGTGTGCTAATTTCAGAAGAATCAAGACAAGAGTACAAGCTCTTGAGGATGGACAAGCTTTCTCTCACTCATAATGATGGCAAATCTCTCTTTGCCAAGGATAATCACAAAGGGAGGAGCAAGAACCAACATCAACAATCCTCAAGCAAGGACAAAGTCAAATCCAAAGACAAAGATGAGGAGGAAGATGATTCCTCTAATGCTTCATCATCCAAGCTCAAGAAGAAGAAGATCAAGTGCTTTTATTGTGGCAAGAAAGGTCATTATGCCACCAATTGCTTCAAAAAGAAGAATCAACTCAAGCAAGCCAATATTACCAATGAGAAGGAAGACACTATTGCAAGTGATGGAGAGGGATCTCTTATGGTCTCTAGTTTCTCATCTACTCCTTTCAAGAAGGACGGCCTATGGTATATTGATAGTGGAGCCTCTTCGCATATGTGTAGCTCCAAGGACTCTTTCTCTTCTATTTCACCTTATGATGGAGTCAAGAAATCAATATACACTGCAAATGATTTTGAATGTCCTATTGAAGGCATAGGGAACATTCCCTTGAAGCTTGCATCCTCTAAAGTTCTTTCTCTCTCTAGAGCTCTTTATGTACCTAAGCTTACCAAGAATCTTATTAGTGTTGGCCAATTGTTTGATAATGGCCTTGATGTAAAATTTAATGTTGATACTTGCACTATCAAGAAGAATGATGAGATACTTACATTAGGATCTAGATTTGGTGGCATCTATAAACTAGATCCAAATGAGTATGTGAATGCTTGTAATGTTGCTCTTGTGGACAAGCTCTCTATGGAGGAATTATGGCATAGGAGGTTGGGACATCCCAACTACAAATCCATCCTCTCTATGATCAAAGAATTTAAAGCTATTGGCTTGCCAAAGTCATTCTCCAAGAAGATCAAGCCTTGTGAGGCTTGTGCTATTGCTAAATCTCACAAAAATCCATTTACAAGATCTTCTATCAAAAGCAAGCATCCTTTGGAGTTAATCCACTCGGATGTGCATTTCTCATCAACTACAAGCAAGGGAGGAGCCACTTGTTTTGTTACTTTCATTGATGATTACACAAGATTCACTTGGATATATCTTCTTGCTTCAAAATCTATGGTGTTTGATCATTTCCTTATTTTCAAAGCTTATGTAGAGAAGCAATTCTCATTCAAGATTAAAGCTCTTAGAAGTGATGGAGGTGGTGAATATATCTCCAATAAATTTCAAGATTTTTGTGAGCTTGAAGGCATTAAAAGAGAGTTTTCTTGTGCCTACTCTCCATCTCAAAATGGAGTGGCCGAGAAAAATAATAGATCTCTATGTGAATGTGCAAAATCTATGAGAATTGAGGCATCTTTGCCCAAAGATTTTTGGGGAGAAGCCATTAATTGTGCAAATTATCTTTGCAATAGGCTCCCACATATAGCTCTTGGAGGAAAGTCACCATATGAAATCTGATTTTTGAAGAAGCCTAAGGTTGATCACCTTAGAGTTTTTGGATGCTTATGCTTTGTCCATATTCCCTTGGAAACAAGGAAGAAGGAAGATCCTAGTGCATGCAAAGGGATCATGGTTGGATACTCATCCACCAAGAAGGCCTATAGAGTCTTTATACTCTCTACTTCTCAAGTTATTGAAAGTAGAGATGTTGTCTTTCATGAAGATCAACACTCATCATTTGAAGAGGCCGAGATCAAGAAATCTATGGATGCATCATCAATTATTGATTTTGAAGACAATCATGATGTGATGGGGTCGAGATTTGAAGAAGACTCTCCTCGGAGTTTTTCACCAAGAAGATCCATGAGAGATAGATCCGAGCCTAAGAGGCTCTCATATGTTGACAAAGGCAAACAAGTGGATCTTGATTCCACTAATTATGTTTTTTATGTCTCTCATGAAGAGCCAAAGAATGTACAAGAGGCACTCAATACCAAGGAGTGGTATGATGCCATGAAGCAAGAGTATGATGCATTGATCACCAACAATACTTGGGAGCTTGTGGATCCTCCATCCAACAAGCATGTGATTGGTTGCAAGTGGGTATTTCGGATCAAGTTCAATCATGATGGCACTATCAACAAGCATAAAGCAAGATTATGTGCCAAAGGATTTGCTCAAATCCATGGTCTTGATTATGAGGAGACCTTTGCACCCGTTGCAAAGATGGTGACAATAAGAATTCTTATTTCTCTTGCTTGTTTTTTCAAGTGGAAGGTGTTCCAATTAGATGTATCCAATGCTTTTCTAAATGGTTATCTTGAGGAGGAGATCTATATGGAACAACCTCAAGGATTCATCAAGGATGAGTCCAAAGTGTGCTTGCTCTTCAAAAGTCTTTATGGACTCAAGCAAGCACCAAGATCATGGTATTCAAGACTTAACTCTTTTCTTATCTCACTAGGATTTACTCTTAGTGACTATGATCCTTCCATGTATCTAAAGTTTGTTGATAGCAATATTGTCATTCTTCTAATTTATGTTGATGACATTATTCTTTGTGGAAGTTGTATCAATCTAGTTGATGAAACCAAGCTAGCACTTGGATGTGAGTTTAAAATGCAAGATCTAGGAGAGATACATTACATCCTAGGCCTAGAAATTGATCTTTATGAAAATCATGTCTTTATATGCCAATCTAGATATGCTCACTCTATGTTGAAAAAATTCCATATGGAAAATTCTAAGAGCATAGATACTCCAATGGAGCAAATTGTAAAAGATCCTAATAAAGGTGATGAAAGATCCTTTGAGGACATCACACTTTTTAGGAGTCTTGTAGGCTCCTTGATTTGGCTTACCATTACTAGGCCCGATCTTAGTTTTTGTGTGCACAAATTGAGTCAATTTATGCAAGATCCTAAGATCCATCATTGGAAGATAGCCAAGAGGATCCTAAGATATGTATCTTCATCTTGTGATTATGGTCTACTCTATAAAAGTGAAGATCTATCCATTATTGGCTACTCGGATTCGGACTTTGCAAGTGACAAGATGGATCGAAAGTCTATTAGTGCATACACTATCTTTCTTGGAGGCAATCTAATATCTTGGCTTTCCAAAAAGCAAGATACTATATCTCTCTCTTCATGTGAGGCCGAGTACAAAGCACTCACTACAACTACCAAAGAAGTGCTTTGGATCAAGAGGTTATTAATGGAACTAAAGTGCATCAAGGAGGATGATCTACCAATGATCAAGTGTGATAACATCTCGGCCCAAGCTCTTGCCAATAATCCCAAATTTCATGCAAGAAGCAAGCACATAGAAGTGGCACACCATTTTGTGAGAGAAAAGCTTATTGGAGGAGAAATCTATTTGGAGCATGTCAACTCGTCCTCTTGTATTGCTGATCTACTCACCAAGCCTTTGAGCAAAAGTGCTTTCATCAAGCATAGATCTAATCTTGGAGTTATATCAAGATCAATGCTCAAATCTTCATAGATAATTTTTTAGGAGGAGTGTGAAGAATTGAAAAAGATTATCTATGTTAGATATAGGGGTACATCAAGCATCTAGGTGTAGGATGTTGATAGGAATAAATTTGGCATAGATGGCAAATTATGCATTTCCACTTGTAATGCCACTATTGAGCCAAAATAGAGTAAGAGGCTAAACACTTGCCAATTAGAGTGTAGACAAATGTAAAGTTTTTGTTTGATGAATTCCAAGAGGTCCAATAGGATTTAGAGGTGGAACCTTGTGAGGTCCAATAGGAAATTGAGGTGTGCTTGAATATAGTCCAATAGAATTAAGAGGTGCATGGATCAATGATCCAATAGGACCAAGAGGTGACAAAATATGGTTCAATCATAGTTAAGCATAGTGATAGCTCGTGGACCTACTAGTATCATTGTACTCCTCATTTTGAAGCTAATTGATTTGGTGATTTCATGGATTTTGTGAGTTATTGGATTTCTAGCTTTCTCTCTCTACCCGAGGAGAGCAGCTTGTTTTTACTTAGATTATTTTTTGAATACTTCCCACACGTGTGAGTGAGAGTTGGAAGTGATTGAATGCATGTAGTAATGTGTTTTTGCCATAGGATTCAAGATTGATCTTGAATCTCAATCTAGTCTTGATCTTGGTGCATCTACACACCTTAGGAGATCACAAGTACATGTAGTGGACAGTCCACACGTGTAAAATTCAACAAAAAACAAATCCAGATGTTCATTTACTGGTGTCAATATCGCCTACCCAATTTGCATCTGTATATCCACGAAGAGTATGGATATTGGATCTATAAATGTAATAAAGAATTTAGCACTAAGTAGTGATGGTGTTTGCATTGGGCCACATATATCAGTATGTACAATGCCTAGCAAATCTTTAGAGATATGTCTCTAATTTGACTTAAATGGTCTTCTTGCAAGCTTTGAAAAATAGGAGGGTCGACAATTGGATAGTCTAAATCAAGAACTGAAGAACGTCTAGACATGTTACCTATCGATACATAATTAAGGTGACCAAGTCTATAATGTCACATCCATCCTTTATTAACAGATGCTGAACTACTTAAAGGACAATCAGTTACAAAGTTAAAATGACTAAGCCTATAGAGAAATCCTTTCTCTTTCCGAGTGCAAAGATCCTTTTGCTTTTATCAAGAATCCGACATGAATCTACCTGAAACTCTATCTTATGTCCTAAATCTGTAATTCGACTGACCACAACAAATTTGTCCTCAAGTTTGGGACATACAACACATTTGGTATCAGTTTTGACAGTCCATTATGAAGATTCATTCTAACAATTCCTTCACCTTCAATGCTCTAAATCCTCTTCAAAGAATCAGAGAGTAAAACTACTACTTTGATACCATGTTGGGATTCGGTGTCTACGCCCGTCATGATAGAGCGAAGTGAGCGAAATTCTTGGTGCATGCAATTATGTCTATTGGATTCAGACCGACTTTGACAAATCGAAGTTTGCCCTACTTGATCACGGCTTCAAAGTCACCGGATCGACAAATTCGATTCCATAGTCATGCACAAATTATCTGGGTTTTGGATTTAGCTTTGCGGAAACGTTTTAGGTGCGATGATTAGAACGACCAATTGACGTATGCTATCAATCATATGAATAGTTTAATCTATGAATAAGTTTATCTGCAAGCATGAACCTATCTAAACATAAATAAAGTAAGCATTCAACATACACGACTCTGATTGTTGGAACATTGATTATTTACTCGTGTAGAGAATACAGTCTAAATGCAAATAGAGTCGCATTCTTTCTGAGTCAATACTCCATGATAACAGAGTGAAAGAACAAAATAATTGTGCTCTGGATGTTCAATGTTCATGACAGAGCTTAACCAAAACAACTGATAAGTCACTGGCTATATACACATGGTTAAATGATTAAAAGAATGGTTCGTCTATACTTTACAATTAGGATTAAGGCACTATGTGCTGTTGGTAGTCACCTTCGGCCAATATCTGGAGATTTTGTCTGGTTGTGATGAAGGTACTTGTTGATCCGTCGATAGTTGGATGGCGGCCGATTGTTCGGTGATGGCCGAACTATCGAGTATGGTGGTCGATTGTTCGGTGATGGCCGAACTATCGAATTTGGTCAGATGGTCCAAGATGAAGGATGGCCAAACTATCAAGTATGGCTGAACAATCTGTTGGATTATTTTCTTACTAATTGACTAATCGACATTTTAATCTTCATCCAACTTTTATCTAGGCCTGCAGATTTTTCATGTTTTTATACAGTCTACATAACCACTCAAAAACGGCTCACAGTATCGACATTTTTGAGATTTTTGTCTTTTGGGATTTTCTCTCCTTTGGCTTTCTCACAAAATGCCAGATGCCTCAAATGTTAAGGAAATGACATTGGCGAAGACCTTCGCAATTTTTGCATGATAGTTTACATTCATTTTTGTAGAGTTACAGTTTACATTTAAATCTGCAGATAGATTGTTTACGACCAAAGCCATGGACTTGCATTAATTCATCAGCAAGTAATTTCTAAAAAGTCCTAACTGGATGGATGCCAGCACATCACAACCAACTGGATGACGCATTTGATGACCTAATTGCTTAGTATAAATAGTTGTTCATATTCCTACATCTGAAGTATTGAAGCACGAAGATAAATCATCAAGTATTGAATAGTTATCGTGCTCTCTCTCAAGCCTGCGGGCTTGGATACTCTTGAGCATTCTAGCTCGGTTCTTTAGAGTTGCTTAGAGATTGCTATTGTGCTTACTGCTTATCAGCATTGCGCTTGATTCTGACTTATATTTAGCCGCTCAAAGATAGTTTAGAGTACGTGGCCTCGATCCACAAACTTGTTGTACTCATTTACATCTGTTTCATTTTCATATTGAATCAATACTATCTCCTTATTGCATTCAAGTTTGTCTCAGAATGTATGCATTTCTGTAGTTCTTCGTGATTGATTATTTGTCTTATAATTCAATGCTTAACATTTGGCTACGTAATCACTGTAGTACTAATGTTTTTCAAAGCTAGTTACTATAAACTTGAACGTGATTTCTATCATTATTGTTTTGTTCGAAATTGATAGGCGTAGTCATGCATAGAGAAAGAGAAAGATAGTTTATTCCGCTGTGCACGATAAGTTTTAATTCTTGTCGTTCGAATTCTTTTTATTTGATTCTATCAACCTATTATTTACACACCTCTTTCCAACATGGTATCAAAGCATTGATTCTTCAAGGCCTAATACAATATTAGAGCACAAGCTCTTGATATCTTTTGCAATATCAAATTATTCTTCAGTTTGAATCAAGTTGTTTTGGTATCGAAGAATTGATTTCCACAGCACGATATCTCTCTTAACGTTGATAGACTAAAGTTCTAGATGGATTCTCAAAGTAAAGCAGGTCTTATCGCAGACAAGCTGAATGGATCCAATTATCATTTATGGAAATTTAAGATGAAGACCTTGCAAATCGCCAACAAGTTGTGAGATGTTACAAGTATCGAAGTGAAACAAAAGACGACATATAATACTCGAAATGGAAATCGAATGATGGTAAAGCTTTCACGTTTATTATTCTCAATATATCAGATACTCAAATTGGCCATGTAGCTGAAGCCAGAACTTCGAAAGAAGTTTGAGACATCATGAGTTCACTATATGATGTGAGATATGTAACTATCAAGTTACATCTTCGAAGAAAATTCTTTACACTCAATATGTCGAATAGTGATTCTCTTCAGAATCATATTAACCAGTTTAAAAATCTCTTACAACAGATGGTCGTTGTTAAATCAGCCATAGATGATCAAGATGCAATTATGACATTGTTTTCGAGTCTGCCCTCTACATGTGAGAACTGGGTGATGATCATCACGACAATCTCAAATCTAACTCTTACCAGAGTTATCACTATGTTGCTGCAAGAAGATAATTGAAGAAGTCAAGACACTCTGTCTACCTCTTTGTCTCATGCTCTATATGTCAACAAGGGCTCGAAACGACAGAAGCACAAAAGCTCCAAACATTCTACATCGAATCAAAAACTGACTCAAAGTCAAGAACAATCATTGAATTCACATTCGTCGAAAAAGAAGATGCTTTGCACGTATTGCAAGCGCAATAACCATGAGATCCAGGATTGCCGAATTTTCAAAGCAAAGAAATAGCCAAGCAACCTGATCAAAAAGCAAATACAGTTACATCATCTCCTGAAGTCGAAATGGACGAAGGCGCTTTTATGGTCAAAGAAAATATGCGAATTTGAAAGATTTGTGGTTTCTGATTTTCAAAGATACTCAACATATGACCAATCATCATGAGATTTTACATTCCTATATATGCCTTTCAGCACAAAGAAGTATGTTCATCTTGGTGATGATAGCACTCACACTATCGAAGGTGAAGGTACTGTAAGATTGAGGTTCCAACATGATCAATTCAAACTACTGTCAAAAGTCTTGTATGTTCCTAACTCTCTACAAATCTGTTATCAGTAAGTAGAATTACAGATTTAGGTCATAAGGTGGAGTTTGAGTCTGTCAATGCAGAATTATCGATAGGAGTAATAAAAGTCTTGCACTCGGCAAGAGACATGTATACTTATATAGATTGGCACATTGTTATTTGATTTTAGTCAAGCCTTGAAAACCTCTGTTCTTGTCAATAAAGCATTACTATGGCATCATTTCTTAGGACACTTGAATTATGCATATGTTTCGAACATGTCCAGAAAATCCCTTGCACTTGATCTCGGCTATCCTTCTAGCAAAGTCGATCTCCCTGTCTGTCATAGCTGCATCCTTGGAAAGCAGACTAGGATTCCTTTTAGATTGAGTCATAGGCATGCAGGAAAAGGTATGAGTGGTTTAGATCAGAAGAATACCAAGATTTGTAGAAAAATGTTTGGATCGAAATTATCGAAGAAATGAAATGTTGTTCCACATGTGGAAATACGAATTTATTCAACAAAGAACGTAATAAAAAATTTTAGAATTCGAATCAAAATGTCCCACCATATGCAATAGCTAATATATTTTTTTTCAAAAAATATATATATACAAATAATGACCAAATGAGAGAACGACAACTTTGAGTCATGATAACAAGGATCGATCATGTTTTACAGAATGCATATTACGTAATTTCATTAGAAATGAAAAAGATATTGAATGTTATGTTCAAGATTATTCAAATAAACAAATGCTTCAAGATGAACAACAACAACAAATTGTGAGTATCTTATTGCAACAAAAACCATTTTCTTGCGAGCCATAATTTCAAGTTATATTCGATCAAAAAGATAACGCTCGGATATCATTAACAAATGATATAAAAAACATGTTAGGCTTTTTCACATGAATTTGAATTCTTTGAAAATTCCTCATTGACAATTGAACAAGAAAATGCCCTCTCCATTTTGATGTCAGAGCGGTCAGGTTTGTTTGTATTATCAAGTACACCAAAAAGTGGAAAAAACGTGTCTAATAAAATATCTAACATTCTCACTTGAAAAAATGAACAAGTCTGTCTTATTATGTGCTACTACTAGTGTAGTTGCATCTAGGCTTAATAAACGTGCATTAACAGTGACAACTTATTTTCGATCCCCAATAATGCTTTATATATATGAAACTTGATGCCGACTAACAAACGTTACAAATCAATACTTACTGCTAATATCATTATTATTGACGAAATGTCTATGATGAATGCTCAAACATTACAACTTGTCATACATCAGATAAATAAAATAAAATAAAATCCATATCGTATGCCTTTCCAAAAATTTCATCCTCTTATTAGTAGATGATTATGCACAACTACCAGCAATATGTAAACATAAGATCTGCAACTTGACCTCTTCCCTTTGGAAATGAGAATGTTGCCAGATAATTTTGATTTTAAAGGCCTATTTTTTATGACAAGGCTTCAGGCTATGACAAATATTAAACACTTTGGGTGGATCGGAACAAATAAACCTAGCCACAATTATGTTCAATATGTCACATTTCCACATCTTTGTATTGAAAAATGGTAATTCAAATTCATTTGACTTATTCAATTCGACCAAACAAGTAATTTCGGAAGAACCAGTCCTTCAAATGATTAGCTCTAACGTGACAATAATATGCACACATAAAAAAAATGTCAAAAGATATAACAAATATGCTTAAAAAAAAATCTTTGAACAACATAACATCATAAATGTGACTTACATTATGTTATCTTGAGTCACAACATGAGAAAACATATTCCTTATACACAAATTATGTTATCTCGAGTCACAACACGAGAGAACATATTCCTTACATGCAAATTAAGACCTGTAGATTTTGATCCAACATCAACAATTATAAATCAAACAAACAATTGACACTCACAATATAGACCTATTTCAAATCAATAGATTTTTGTATAATATATGAAACAAAAAACATATTTCATTATTTATAATTTAAGTTTACGAAAAAATGTTGAATTCAATAGGAGAAGCTTTTTTGCGAGTTTCAAGAATTTGTTTTTTTTAATCAAAAATTTATCGATGATTATGCAATTTTACTTGTTCCTCAAAATATGGGCTCAAAATGGGCCCTGTAAGAAATTTCATTTTAGAGAGAGGTTACATAGAGAGAGAATGCTAACAGGTAACTTTTGGTCGTCATTTTTTGAGTTTTTGGCCTTGCCTCATGTTTAACTAGTATGGTTAACTTCAGACATTAGTTAGTTAAGCATGTAATGTAATAACTTCTCTGCATGCTCATTTCAAAATTCAGGGCTAGAGCTTTAAGATTGAAAATCTTGGTGTGCTCACTGCAAAAATTGAAGTGAGAGTAGCAAAACTTTTAAAATCTTTCTATGCTTATAGTGAAATATGAGGTGGGACGATTTTTCAACGCGACATAGACATTACAAAAGTAAGGTATGCTAGATCTATTCATGTTGACTTATTGTAGTTTAAAGCATTTACGGATTGTAGCTTTCAACAATGGCAATGTTCCATTTGCATGTTGCACTTCCTATGGAATGCACTCCAATTATTAAAAAAACATTGAAAGTTAAGAGAATGTTGCTACAATAGTTAGAGAATTGAGAATGAATAATCATAAGAATATAGATTTGTGGGTGGATGGATCAATTTATCCTGATGATCCAGCTACCGGTTTGTGTCTAGATTTTAAGTCCGTAACTCATTTTCTCAGATTTGTATGTGAAGGAAATAGTGGATTACTTGGATATTGTCAAAGGTTGCGTGATATTGCAATGCATAGCATATCTTGTCTTAATCAGCAACTACAATTTGCTAATCAATAATTACAACGTGCAAATCAACAATTGCATCATTATGTGCAACACACTAGTGCTGAAAACAATGCACTCAAGCATGCTATGTCAGAGTTGAATGCTACAGTCCCTACTCTTTGGGGATCAAACCAAGAAATGTTAGAATCCATGGAAAAGTTGCGATCCGAGAGTTTAAAATCTGCTACCTTGCCATCTTCGACGGATTTCTCCACCGATTTGCTGTCCATTTTGCTGATTGTCCGGCATCGTACTTCATCACCATTTTCCATGGTTTTTCCATAATTTTGTAGGACATTTGTAGATCTTACTAGTTGTTGCCCAGCATCCATTTTCAGTTTGGATCTTCAGCTTTCTCTCTCCACTTGTTTTGTAGATTATCACTATCGTCTGGCACCCTACACCTACTGCCCATTTTCCAGCTCACCATCACCTACTTCCAACACCCTGTGTTGGCCACAACTCAACCTATTTGAAATCTTTCCCAGCCCACCCCTCATTGCATTGTCTCCACCTTCTTTTTACTAATTTTTGAGCTTTGCTTGCTGGCCACCTAACCCTCTCTTTTTGGCACTCACCTTCCTCGCTTGGCTTCCAGCCATATACTCCACTACTTGCTACTTATTTCTCTCATTATTTGGTTGCTTTTGCAGGCCCCTCTTATCTCTATTAGGTGGTTGCCCAGTAGCTCTCCATTTTACTATCATTCTCAGCATGCTTTACGATTATCGTTGCGAGATACTACTTACACTAATTGTCATTTCTCTCTTTTCTTTTTTCTTTGACAGGCTTTTTCACGTCTTTTCATTGGTGTACCTATTGTGACGACTTATGTCCTCTCCTTTAGTTCGTCCACTTGTTTAGCATCATGCATAGCTTAATCTTGTGTATTCTTTTCCGTTACTTTTAATTTTTTTTTTTACCATGACTTCTGATTTTCAATCTCTATCCCCTTCAGATTACCTTTTTGTTTTTAATAGTGATAAACCATATGTTCGACAAATGGCTCACATGTCTTCAGTATTACTTTAGTAGTTCTCGACCAACTTGTCCAGGTCCTAATAAGATTCTTGACGCAATTTTTCTCTTAAAGGGTTCAGCTAAGTCGAAGTGGTTTGACTATGTCCATTCTCATCTGCCTATCTCTAAGTGGCATGACTTTCTACATTGAGTGACCTAGGCTCAAATTCGTACATAAGCATAAATGGGCTATAACTGATAGTCGAATGCTTACTATAACTCAATCTCCACCAAGGATAATATCCTCTACGAGGAGATTGCTAAAATATGAATACATATCTTAACTAATTTTTTGATCACGCGAGTAATCCTTCTTTTAAACGATCAAGTATAACTAGAATCTGAACTATGATTCGTCAATCATAATTCATCGGATTCTTGTCCTATACTCAATAAAAGAAGGTTAACTACCAATGATTAGAAGAACTTTAAGTTCAGAGTCATCTCTAATTTAGCAAATACGGCCGACCAAAAGTGATTAGTGAATTTCAAAACGCGAATGTTCATAGTGTCACTTTGGTAATCCGTAAAGCCTAAACAGACACTCTACTAATTACTTGGTCTTTACCCAAACAAACATAGTCGATTTGGTAAGATGGCCAGTCATTACCAAGACTCTACTATCTTGTTTCTTTAACCAGGGTAAGAACACTATCTACTTCTATGGTTTAGGCATATCCTAGAATATGAGTTATGATTCGCCAATCTCAAGTTTCCAAATTCCCGAGACCATACCTTACCATAAGAGTGCATCACAATTCTTAAATGACACATGAGTTGTTCCAAAAAGTCCTTTCCATTTGGAAAGTTTCAGACTTTTCCAACTCACGCACGATGTCAATAAAAGGATTGTAATCACAAGAATACCCTCACTTTAGACATGGACCAAATTGTCATTCCAAAGTTAGGGTCCCAATCTAAAATACGTCTAGATTTTCCTCGTAAGTTCTAATCTAGAATAACTTAAGATTTACCAGAACCTCATTACGTGAAGTTCTAACTTTTGGCAAACAACTATCCAACTCTCCAGAGTCTTAATATAAAGTCCTCACATTCGAGATTTCTTCATGAACACAAATCAATCGCAAAACGTGCTCAGAATTGGCTCTGATACCGATATAAAGTCCTCAATCCAAGGATCCTATTCTAAGCATGCCAATCACAAGCAACACAAGAGAACCTGATGGTAGACAAACCAACCCAACCTAGATCGAACGGATCTAGCCCTCATGGCACCACACCAACAACATCCTGCCACCGGTCATGCTATCAAGCATACACTAGTGAGAGCCCAATAGGTATACTTATACCCTCCAAGGCCCATGCACCACTAGTAGTGCACTGTGACACCTCACTGGACACCTCTGCAGCCAATCTGGGCCACGTCATCCAGTTCCTCAATGACTCACTAATAGACCCATACAAATCCACCATCAAGTGTTTTAGGCCTACAACCATTAATTATGACCATGTACTTATAAGGGCCCCAATTCCCTTAAAGTCACACACTCCTCCTTAAAAGAGAGTTAGTTAAGGAACATTATGCAACATAGATCTACTAACAACTCTTAGGATTGATCTAAACTTGATAAGAACTGCCTTGAGAGCAAGTAATAATATCAGCCACACAAAATGATGTATCCACATGCTCCATGATGATGTCCTTTGCTTAAACTTTTTCTCTCATAAAGTGGTGTGCAATTTTGATGTGCTTGCTCCTTACGTGAAAGATAGAATTTATTGCAAGCCTTTGAATTAAAATGTTGTCACATATTGTCTCAACTTAAAAAATGCCGAGCATCTGATCTTGGAGCTGGTTTAGCTTCGTGAGGTCGACTGTAACGGACTCTGCATTGGTGCATACAAAGAGAGCAGCTTCTATCTTCAGTCTTCTCATTCGCTCCTCCTGAAAATGTTTCTGGAGCGCGACATTATGTTGATTTGTAGCTGACAGTTGTTGTTTTAAAGAATCATTTTGAGTCTGATACTTATCAGACTTGGCCTCAATCGTCTTATTGATATGTTTTAAAGAATCAGCTTCCTTTATTAAGGTTTGAAGCTATGTGTCGAGAGAACGATTTCGTTCAATCAGCTTCATGTTGTCTGATTCGAGCGAATCAATCTTCTCGAAAGACGTCTTGAGATCCTCTTGGCATCTCCTTTCTGAGTTGACAAATTCCATCATAATTTGCTGGTGGTACTTGTCCAACTCATACACTTCAGACACTAGGTTTTTGGCTTTCTCGGTCAGAGTGCGAAACCACTGGGGCTGGTCGTCTGGTTGTTCTTCATCTGCCACAGGTGCCCAATGTCGCCTTCAGTAGTTGCTTGTCTTTTGGGTGATGTATCAGACTGAGTTGCGTCATCGTCAGAGGAGGAGGCCCTCGGCTGCTTCTGAGATGTGGAAGCAACAGCTGGAACTGGTTTCGACTGGGATGGTGTAGCGTCAATGTCCATAGCAGTGGTAGCTGCTTCTTTGACGGCTAGTGCAATTTTAGTAACGAGACCGGAAAGATCAATTGGCTTGGGGGCCAACATCCTTCCCGTCAGCAATGTTTTCTCTTGCTCGTTCAAAATGTCAAAATGGGCGCATAGCCGAGAGACATGTGCTCCAACTCCAGAAAATTTTTGGTGCTTGATCCAGTGCAAAAATGCTTTATATGTAATAGTGCCAAAACAAATCGGATTACCCGCAAGTGTGTCTAAGATGTAACCAAAATTTGCACTGAAATCATCACATCAGCATCCGCCAAAAAGAGTATTTGATTTGCATATTTATAAAACATCTTAAATGTGGTATCACGAATCATAGAGATCTTGTACCCCTTCGTGGGTACAAAGCAATTGTTAAGGAAGTGGGCAGCTTCATCCACCGAATCCTTATTTGTTGAGATCATCTTCCCATCCATCAGTAATCCAAGGGCTGTGCAGAACAAGTCTTCAGAGATAGTGAAGTCTTTGCCTCGCACATGGACTTTGAAATCCACCTCTGAAATGGAATGAATGGAGTTGACAAACTCTGTACTGACTTCAGAGAAGATGATGGAGGGGTCCACTTTTAAATTACCCAACTTGCATCGATCCAAAAAGGATTGGATGGATGCCAAGCGGATTTCTGCGCGTGCTTTCCAGATGATGTTAGAGCTTGAGCTGGATCCAGAAGCCATTGTTCGAATTTTTCACGAAAGCTTGTAGATCGCAATAGGTCGCAAATGAATGCTTTGATCGCAAAGAGAATGTGCGTAGGAAAGCATAAAATCACAGGCAGAAAGTGTAAGGAAGAAAAATGAAAAATAACTCTGATATGCAGTAGTGGTGTGGAAGGGATGATGACATGGCATGGTGACTTGACATCTAGTACTTCTATTTATGGAGTACGTGCATGGGGTTAGTGTTTGAAACTATGATTTGACAGATCGATCTTTAATGACGGAAGATCATTTTTAAAAAAAAAACAAATAAATTAAGGAGAAACAATATTTGTTTTGATATGTGAGCGTACACATGTGTGAATAATGAGGATCACCTGGCCATCATCTTTAATAGAGGGATGTAAAAAGTAGGTAGATAGATTTTCGAAAGAGTAGGTTGAGAGATTCTCGAAGGATACTAGAAAGTTTCTAGAATATTTCGCGAAACATTCTTGAGAGATTCTAGAAAATGATATAGAACTTCACGAAAAATTCTCAACAATGTTAAGCGTCATCCTAGAAAATTTTTCGAAAGACTGGAGATAAAAAAAAATGCTAGAAAAGTTCTAGAAAAATTCTCAAAAGAAAAAAAAAATGACAAGTTTCAGTTCACAGTTAGAGTGTCGCAAAAGTTTCTCGAAAAGTTCTCGAAAATACTTTGAAAAATAACCTAAAAGATTTAAGAGAAGACAAGAAAAATTCTCGAAAAATTCACGAAACAGTTTGAACAAATGTTGAACAGTGGTAGAAAAGTTCACAAAAATTTCTAGAAAAGAAAAAAAAAAGTCGCGAACATTATCAGAAAAATACTAGAAAATAATAAGAATAAAAATAAATAAATAAATAAATTCTGGTCAAAGGTAGTATTTTTTAGTCTGGACCCGTTAATACGTGTAGGTAACAGTTCCCCTTCAAGTGATTGAAGTTGCACAGAACCATTGTCAAACACCTATATGACTTTAAAAGGTCCAAGCCATCGCATATGGAGTTTTCTTGGGAACTTTTGATGGCGACTATCATATATCAGCGCATAATCATCAGCTTTAAGATCACATTTTTTTATATGACTGTTATATTTCTTCTTTCTTTGTTCCTGGATTTCCTTCATTAATTTTTGTGAAGACTCACGAGCTTCAGCTAGTTCTTCAATATTAGTCAACCTTTCGTTTATACATTCTGAATTTGTTCGTTGAGCTTGGATATGAAAAGTTTTGACCTCAAATTCAATTGGCAGAATAGGATGCATACCATATGTCAGAAAATATGGTGTCTATTTTGTCGTGATTTTCTCTGTATTACGATAAGCCCAAAGAACTAATGGTAGTTTCTGATCCCAATCCCTTGTGTGTGCAATAGTAATTTCAGTCAGGATCTTACATAAAATTCCATTAGCTCTTTCTGTCAACCCGTTTGCTTTTGGATTATACGGTGTAGTTTTTCTGTGTTTGATAAGGAAATAAGTTGTCAGCAACCGTATAGTGTCATTTAAAAAATTGTAACTCGGTCACTTACTAGTTCAAGTGGACAACCATATCTGGTGATAATACTTTTGAATAAGAATGTCGCGACAATTTTTGCATCATTTCTTTTTGTCGCCTCTACTTTCACGTTCTTTGTAGCATAATCTGTTGCAACTAGAATATATCGACATTTCGTATGTCAGGTAACAGATTTAATTGGACCGACAAAGTCAATCCCCCACTTCTCGAATGGTGTAAGAGGAAAGATTGGTGTCAACGGCCAATTCATTGATTTTGTAGGCTTACCAGATCTTTGGCATGGATCACATGAACAAATAAAGTTTGATACATCCTTGAACATTGTTGGCCACCAATGTTTGGCAGTCAATATCTTATTAACTGTGTTCTTCAAAGCAAAATGTCCACCAGCATCTTCTGAGTGTAAGGCTTTAACGACCTTTTTAATGTCTACAGATTCGAGACATCTTCGAAGCTGATGATCTGCACCAAGCTTGTACAAAACATTGTTAATAATTGTATAAGGTGCTACCTTATATTGAAAAACTGTCTTTTGCTCCAAATCATAACCATCCGGATATATTTGATCCTTGAGATAAGTAATGATATCAGAATATAGCAAATTTGTAGATGAAATCTCGAATAAATGTTTGTCTAGAAAATCATCATTGATAGGATCTTCAATTTTTCCAGTGCTAAGTCGCGATAGATAATCAGCATTTGTATGATATTTTCCTTGACGAAGCTCTACTTAATAAGTGAATTCTTGCAGAAGTAGAACCCATCGAGCAATTCGTCCTGATAGATCTGGTTTATTTACAAGATACTTAAGAGCATAATGATCCACATGAAAAATAAATGCATATCCCAGCAAATAATGTCAAAAATTTTTAACAGTGAAAATCATGCCAAATGCTTCCCTTTCTATAGCTGAATAATTTTTCTCTGATGCACTGAGCTGTCGACTCGCATAGTAGATGGGATGATCCTTCTTCTGGTCGTCCTTCTGGCTTAGACATACACCAATAGCAAATGCAGAAACATCCACATAACTGTGAAATAAAATAGCCCAGTTGGGTGGTCTCAAAATAGGAGCATTGATCAACCTTTGCTTAAGATCTTCAAATGCTTTCTGCTGTTCATTTGTCTACAAGTATTCCACTTGTTTCTTCAATAGATGTGTAAGAGAGGCAGCAATAGAAGCATGATTTTGAATAAATCTCCTGTAATAGCCAACATGTCCTAAGAAAGCTCTTAGTTCATGCAAATTGGTTGATATTAGGAGGTTCTTTATAAGCTCGACTTTATCTTTGTCGACTTCTATTCCTCTGTTAGATATTCTGTGTCCGAGCAATATTCCTTCTTTCATACCAAAAAAACATTTCTCTGGATCAAGAGATAAACAAGTATCTCAACACTGTTGCAATGTTAATTTCAGCTTCTGCAGGTGTGTCTTTATATCACTGTACACACAGAAATTATCAATAAATATTTCGAGAAAAGTTCTCAAGAAGGCAGCGAAAATTAACATCATGATTTGCTGAAAAGTCACTGGAGCGTTACAAAGACCAAAGGGCATTTTGTTATAGGCATAAGTGCCCCAATCCATCGTGAATGTGGTCTTTGAGTGATCCTCCTTTCGCACTCCCACCTGATTATATCCAGAAAAGCCGTCACAGAAACTATAACGCTCTTGACCAGCAACCTAATCTAGGATGGAATCAGTAAAAGACAAAGGATGATGGTCCTTCCTGGTGGCAACATTGAGTTTTCGGAAATCCCGGCACATTCGTATTTTGCCAATCTTCTTCTTCGGGACGACAACAATGGGTGAAACCCATTCACTACTTAAGACGCTATAGATTATACCTGCCTTAAGGTGTTTGTTAAGTTCATCCTTGACCATTAGAGAGTATTTAGGATTGAGACGATATTGTCTCTGTCGAACAGGTACAACATC
Source organism: Diphasiastrum complanatum (assembly GCA_029204225.1). Taxonomy (NCBI): domain Eukaryota; kingdom Viridiplantae; phylum Streptophyta; class Lycopodiopsida; order Lycopodiales; family Lycopodiaceae; genus Diphasiastrum; species Diphasiastrum complanatum. The sequence goes on from CM055108.1 coordinate 25,927,202, forward strand.
TTCCTTCAGATCATTTCGGTGCTCTCCGAATTCTGCAGGTATACCCTTCAAATCGTCGAGTGACTAGGCAAAAACATCTTGATACTCCTTTGATAGTCAGTGAATTCCGCCAACTCAGATTCTCCAAGTGACTTTGAAACATGCACAAATCTGCCAGGTGCAATGTCAATTAGTTCAGTAGAATCTGGTAAGATGATACCTTCAGTCATACTGGCCTTGGTATGGCCATGAATTTTGCGCATGGTTGACTCCATAGATGTTTTCTTGTTGTCAACCTGGTTCTTGTTACCAAATTCGTGTTCAGATTCATCAATTGAATCGTCAGGCTCTTTCGAGTTTGGGTCTGCAACGTTAATTTCTTCATACGAAACATCAGCTTCATTGTTGCAGGCATCGAAGAATTCTTCGTCATCAGCATTCTCATAACATTCAAAGTACTGCACTTCAATATCAAATTTATAGGAAAAAATATTCAAGGCATACGAAGATTCTTCTGATGTAGAACTGGTGTCGAAAAAAGGAGTTTCACCTTCATATTTGTCACGACTCTAGGTTATGATTTATTCTGCTGGCTTACCTTGGTTATTGGTCTCACTAGTCTGAAATCTTAGCTCTCTGGATTTCCAATGTACACTAGCATTTAATTGATAAAGCCAAGGTCGTCCAATCAGCACAGAATAGGATGACAAACCGAGTGGTTTGGTAACAATGAAATTCATGGTGAATGGCTTGATTTGAGTACAAATACAAGATACAAACATTCATTCATTACATGGTATATTTTTTCGTTTTGTGTATGAACCATGGCTATTCCAGTTTGAGAATCAACCATTGACTATAATTTATGTTTGTTGTGTTCCTAGTTGGAGATTGCTAATTGTGCATCATTTGTTACTTGGTCGTAAGTGATAACATATGTGTGATTGTGCTTTAGAAGTCATAGCAATCTTTCAATGACAAGACAAAGAAACAAATACTCCTAGAACAAAGAAAACAGTCAAGGTCATGCTCCAAAACTACATTGAACAAACCTGGGGTTTATGCATCCAATTTGTGAGCTATCCTCACATTGTTATGTACGTACAAAATCAATACATATTTTTGCTTTGGTAAAGCCTTGAATATATCTGAAAGTTTAACTGGTTCATACAAACCTTAAGCCCAGAAATAGTACAGCCAAGTTTTTGGTGCTACAAGAATCATCATGAGCATCTGAATTTCTAAAAATTGACAAACTAATATAGCCAGTAAGACTTGAAACCACTTTATTCAAGGAAAACTCGATTATCCACGAAGAGATTACAAGAGACTTCTCTGAATCTTGTAATCATCTCATATGCATACTTTTAACTTATAGCAAATATAATGACTAGTGAAGTTTGTAAAAATATGTTTCTTTCTATTTAAACACAACGTAAAATAAATTTGACAAAGAAAAGAGCACTCTTGATAAATCACAGTGTTCAAACCTCCATCACAATGTAGCAAAAGTCCAAAAAGATGCATGCTTTCTTATTCCTGACTTGAAGCTTCCTCAAAAGATGGTCCATGTGTGTCAAGACACCAATTGGCAGAAACTTGTCATTTTGCAGGCTCATATCCAATTTCTTCCAGCTAATTTATAGAGGCAAATAGATTTTGATGTCAAGCCTGCTAACAAGGTCATTAAACTCCATTCTTTTTAAGACATATAAAACATAGAGACAAAAAAGTGCCAGCGGCAAGAAAATTGGACTTGAATGACAAGACCGCATACATTTGCTCTGTCAAGTAACGGAATGTGAACATGTACTGGAAGGAAAATCCAGCACTGTGATGCTTAAAACAGCATACTGTCAACGATCATAATCACTCGCACTTATTAATTCAAGTAGCGTGCAAAGAATGCCAAAACCAGCATTGGCCTACTTAACCTGACTGCTATTTTACAACATGAATATGAATCAAAGAGACAATACTGCCATAGAGGGGAAACCATAGTTTCTTTTGTACAAGAATGAAAAGTAGACAGGTAATAAGACAAATAGTAGCCTTAAATGATATCTTCACCCAGAATGCTTGATTTACAAAATGCAGCCATTACACAGCTTGCTATTCTTGCCCATTCTTCATCTTACGAAGTCCCAGACAGATATTTCGCTCTAGTCATGAGAGTAAATAAAGCTGCCACCAATACCAATTAATCAAGAGAATTAACATCAGATGATTCCAACAACCGTTCTTACAACAACCAAAAACACTTCAAATCAAGCCACTACGTGTACATTTATTTAGTTCACGCTCCAGGATCAAATCAGTAGTTTCAAAAGAAGAAACATATCTGTGGAGCACATGTTCAGATTAGACAGGCAAAAAAGAATAACAGAGCCCAAAGATCAACATCGAAATTATTTCAAAAGTGAATTGGGGTATAGTAAGATTACATAGTATATATCACAGTTCCACTGCAACTGCGTTTCAGAACACTAAAGAAATTTGAAATATTTATTTCACTGCAGCCTCCTGCTTTTCCTTGTGGAGCTCTTCTAGACGTGAGGATGACTTGGAGCTCCACGTAGGATGGGTAGAGTACACCGATCGTGAGTGGCCCAGCCCAAGTATTTGTTTACACTCGTGGACCTCTAGTTGCATATGTAGACAATCCATTCGCATACGACCAATGAATTATGTGTACTGACGCATGGTGTGACTCTTTTGCCAACTTGCCGGTTGAGGGAGGATAAGTTGCAGCTTGTGACATGGTGGAGCATGCATGGGCGCAACACCGATGACCTGCGGTGATTGGCCGAGAGAGTCCTCTCAAAGGACTGTTCAGCTTCCATCTGCGAGCGAGACTAGAGTTTGTGGACCATGCATCACAAAAAGAGGAGGAACATCCTCTCCTTTGTGCAGTGCAAGCCGTTGGTGTTTGTGAGAACTAATAGACGCATGTTGAGACGTGCATTAGCAGAGGGTCACAAGCTAATCGAGGTGGGTCAATGTTTTGACGTGCTTGAAATGCAATGGTTTGTTATGGTTTAGTATGCAACTCCTTGATGTATGGTTCTAGTTCTTGTGGTATTTGAATTGCAGGTAAACCCTAACTCTTGCCTGGTGGACTCCACAGCTGCTGCTGCTCGCGCACCACCTACACAAGATGAGCTAGACGAGGAGATCTATAGAGAGATGTATAGGCAAGGCAGGTACAGGCAGATGCACGGGCTTTGCGTCGTCAGCAAAGAGCAGATAGGGGGGAGGAGAGGCAGGGTAGGGCTGAGGAGGGGGATGATGAGGGCGTGGAGAGGAGTTGGGGGCTGATTAGTAGGAGGACAAGTGGGTAGAGGAGGAAGATCTTGAGGGGTAGGACAAGAGGGGGGATGAGGGTCAGGAGGATCTTTAAACCCTAAAAAAATTTGGTTTTAGTGACAAAAAGTAGCTTTATGTATGGGTTTTTTTATTTATAAAAAATATCCATATAAATATACATTATATATATATATATATATATATATATATACATATATATCAAAGATGAAGGCGGTGGACGCGGACGCCCACCCGGATGCTAGACGTGGGACGCGTCCGGACGCAGACGCACCAGGGGCGCGTCCGGATCCGGACGCGTCCTGTGGATGGGAGAGAGAGATTGTGAGAGAGAGAGAGAGAGAGAGAGAGAGAGAGAGAGAGAGCTTTATTGATGTCTTTTCCAACCATAAGGTATATAAGCTCTCAGAGTGAAAAGATTCAGATAAAATGTAATATGTACGGCCAGCATATACTTACAGGAATTTTGAAGTAAATCACTAAGATGTGATTGTATCACATCTTAAGGATAAAATCTGAAGATAATATAGAACGATCACCCATCATCTTTGGCAGCTTCTTCCCGTCGTATCCTTTCTTCTTCCTCCTTGTTGTAGATTGCATTCAACTTTCTTTCAAGCTGTATATGAAGAAAAAAAACTAAAAATAGCTCAGCAAAATAACAGTTGGTCAAGTCAGGCCTCTTAAACCTAAATATTAGTAGATCTTCCCCAGTATAAGGGGGTTTTGTCAAGTCAATTCATCAAGTCTACAACAAGTTAAATCATCTTCTTTGATAGGATTCCCACCTGTACATTTCGTGCCTTCACTATCTGCAGTTCATCTCCAAGCATTGAGGCTCTGCATGTTCACCAGAACACTTTCAGTCAAACGCAAGGGCGACATAAATTAAATACAGCAACAGCCACATATCAGAAAACCATTGCTCGTTTCTACAGAAAGTTTCCCAAAATATTGAAATCAGCATACCTCGATTGCAGCTCCACAACCTGCTGTAAAAGCTCACGCTCTCTATCAGTTGGAATTTCAGCCTATGGAGGAATCATATGTCAAACTCTCAGAAAATTATAAAAATGACCAGAGTTGAAAACAAAGTTTCAAAACGCATCTTCTTTAGATGCTAAACACGTAAGAATGATAAGTACTAGATTCTAACAACACCCAATACACATTGCAGGATCAGATTAACATATAAAGAGAGACAATTTATTGTATACAAACCAGAAATTCTGCAGATGCCAAGGAACTGTGAGATCCCTTTAATGCTTGATGGCTTGAACGAGGAAGTGCTGCTGCAAAATTAAAATTGAAATTTTAGCATGGAAGTATACTGAAAGAGTTTAAACATTCAGAAATTTTCCTTGTGTAATGCAATCAAGGAATATGCTACAACAGAAGCTCTTACCTGTAGAAACTTCCCCTGGACTAAGGCTATTCATCAAGCTGATGATCACTTCCTGCATGTGAGATGCTACACCATCAGAACACGTTTATCTAGCTTGAACAGAGTAACAAATACATCCATAAGTCTAGCAAGTAACTTTCTCAGTTCAATGACCTGTTGCAATGTATTCTGATGTAAAATATTTTGCAACTGTGGCATAATTGCAGCAATTGGGACTGTCACGGCACCATTTGATCCGGAAGCTGGTTGGGATGTCGACGACAACTGCGAGAGAGCCTGCAGCAGAAATTAACAGGAAAAAATGTCATCTTATCAGAATTTGATAGTAAACATCTAAGATCTAAGGAATGAGAAGAATTCTACAAACTAGCTGTCAATTAAGAATTGTGGCAATATCGATGGAAGTATATATAAAAAACTTCGACCTTCAGTTTCACCTCTTACTTAACAGAAAAAAAAAATTAACTGCACGAGTCATCATTTCTTTTGTTATTTGCTTTACGGATCTCAATATTTTGAATCAAGTATGACCTGTATTGCCCCACTTCATTTAAGACCAGTAATTGTTGATTAAATTATTACTAACACTCATCCAAATTTCTTCCACAAATAGGAAAGCAATGCCCTAATTGGCACTCCCAAACCTAACTCCTCAAGACTATTACTGGGCCAGGTGTATTGAAGTTAAATAGGTCATGGATTGAAGAGTAGGTGTAATTTTAATCTCTAGTCCTTGGCAAATTATAGCTTTTATTTCAGTTCAGCACTCTCTAATCAACATTGTCATACGGAGTTATATGTTTGATTGGCTAAATTATCATTTCTATTTGGTATATTTGTGGTTCTTTCAATTCTTTGTGTTCTATGTGTTATTTCGCCCACAAATGGCACAGATTTTAGAGAAATACAAAGGAGAAATAATGCTTGCTGATGTTAAAGCAGCAAAAGTCAAGCTGTGGGGGCCATACTCAGCTCCTTCCCTTTTTTACCTCTCCCACTCAAACAAAAAATATGAGGAGGTGTGAACAGTTTATCTGCCAGTATATGTTTACCTGCAGCTACTAATGGTTCAGTGTAGGGAAGCACAAACCAACTGTCACCTCTCATACACTCCTTAGCATCCAAGAGAGTGGCCTTGGATGACTAGATTTGGGGACTTCATCTACATTTGAGAAGTTCTGGCGAGGCGTAGAGCAAAGTTTGGAACCTTAGATTGATTCAAGAAGACTCAAATCTTTTAAATCACAATAAATGAGGAGTTCAATTCTTCTAACTTCTCTATGAACTAACAAACAAATGAGACAGACAGATATTCAAAGATGATTTGAATCAATGGGACACCAAAAGGTCCTTCGATTAGAATATATGAAAAATCTGTTCGATCTTAGAAATGTGCCTCTTATAAAAAAAGCGAAATAGTTATTTCACAGAAACCATGGAAAAAAAGTGGTGGCGCATAATATGTGGTTTTTCTTGAATGACATGATTGTTGAGGAAGAGGTATTATCGTTAGAACCTACATATTTTGACAAATGAATTTGCATAAACCAATTCGTAGATCATTGAGGCAACTTCACAAGTTGTCCAAAGAACGAACAAAAACCAAACACATGGATTCTCGGTGCCCTCAAAATTGTTTAAGGACCTGCCTGGTGACCATCTGTGACCTTGCAAACACTATATTTAATCGTCCCTCTAAGGAGTACTCAATAATAGCAAAAAACATAAATGGTTGACTAGCCACATCAAATAAGTGTTTGAATCTATAATTGTAAAAAAAATTCTTCTAGGAAACCCGAAACCCCGTACTGCTGAAGGAGAATGTAAGCTTAGATATACAAATTAAGAAGTACATCCTCAAGTGAACCACTAAGCATCTTCCCTGATTGTATAGTCCTTAAGGCACCAAGAAACTTTGGATATTTACATATGTTTTTGGAAACATCTGTAACCCATACTGAGATAATATGAGTCTTGCATCCCCTGAATCCTTATTCAATGAAGATGGTCCAACCACTGATGGGCATCATGTATGAGTTTGGAAAGGATACTGATTATGCACGGATCATGTCAGTACTTATGGATGTAGCACAGCATGCAATCTTTAACTTTAGGGAGGCCTATGAAGTCTTAGACCATTAACTCCATAAATAGTACAGACCTCATGCTACAACATTCCTACTCACATCATTCACGGCCAAGAGTAGATGCAGTTCACATTCATATGGATACGTCCATATTAGCTTCCATACATGTGTACAGAAAAAATATGATGTGAGTTTCTCACGTCTCTAGAGGTAAAGGGTAGACTCAAATGATAAAGGCCAAACCAAATAGATTGATGTCTTACAATTCCAACCTGGATGATAAAGGGAGAGCACAGGGAATCCAGGAAAGATACGTGGCTTTTCGTACATAACAATACGATGTGGTTTCTCATCTACGCACACACAACCAAACCAGGTCAACACATTCATAAACTTTAAAGCTTTATCAGCATCATAAATTCTCTCACCAAAACATCTTAAAATGTGGGTCGATTATGTCCAAGTACAAGTAACTGAATGTCCATTCATTCAAAGGGCATGTAATAGAAAACAGATAGCCTTCATAGACACCGAGTTGTTTTCAAAAGGATCCAGGCATTCACTTAAGATCTCCAATGCGATTTTGAAACATTGAAACTGGGACTTCAATTTAGCATAATCCTATTTTAAAAAAATACATATCAACATTCTGAAAGATGCAAGAATTTATGAATCAGTTCCACTGGAATGATCATCATAAACGTTCTCTTTTAACAATGCATTGCTTCAGTGAATCGATAAATGTGATATCCTCACCTGAGTACTGGCAGTCCTCCGCGCGTTTGGCACAGGATGATTTTCCTACACAAACCGCCCATGTTCTATAACATTCAAAAACCAGTTCTACCTTATGATCACAAAAAATACTGTTAAGACCTACCTGCTATTGCAGGACTGAGCTTTCGTTTAAAAGTCTAGTACACAATGGTTTATCACAACATGCACAACACAGATGATGAACATTCAAGAATGATGAATGATTTTACTAAAACTTTCATACTTCTCAGAATCCATATTCGAAACAAGGCATTGCTTAACCTTCATAAAGAACGTTTAAAAAAAATTGGAGACATACTGAAACTATCAATGGAAAAGACAAACAAGAACTACAATTGCAATATGAGTTATGCATCTTACACGTATATGACTTTAAGAAGTTTGCAAGAGCATGAACGCTTCAAAGACATCTATCTCATGTTTTTTGAGGTGTTTTCCAGAATGGTTTTCATAGAACACGTGGGATAAACTATTGTCCTATAATATTAGCAACCTGTTTTTTGCAAGAATAATTTGACAGACATGATGGTTTGGCACCTTGAACTCACTCATGCACTTCATTCAAGCTAATAATGTTATCTTCCAAGAACTTTCCAGATTAGGAGAGAGAAGTAAAGGCAGAAGGGACAGGGACTGCAATAGCTGGTACAACAATAAAAGAATAGCGATGCAACAATGCTGAAGGCAAAGATGATATCTGAACACGATTCACTTGCAAAAGAATTTCATGGAACAATGCATGGAGGCTGAATCAAGGAAGAAAGTTAACTCGGGGGAATAGGGGCCAAGGGAAAAAAAACAAGGAGATTTTTCGGGAGAAAGAAGCCTACAGTGTAAAAAAACAAAATAGGTACAGGATATTACTTATAAGCTGTCATAACATACTGCTCAAACTCACCTCAACTAATTCCACATCCTCCGAGGTCACCCGGAACCGGCCTTTCTTTTGAACAAGAGCTCCTTTCAGTTTATCATCAGGTCCCTCCTTGTTTCCTAATTCCAACAACCAGAAAGAACTTTTCTGTAAAAACAGGCACCATCGATAACATACCTGATTATAGCTTTGTGATTCTACATAGCCTCTCAAACCCAAAAGCTACTTTCAGCCAAATTCAAAGAAGAAATCTTTAAATTGAAGCACATGATACCTGAAGGTTTGTTTGATGCTGACACTCCATTTGCAGGTCTGTGATCAACTGAGGCTCCGGTGGATGTTAATGGCCCACTAAATGCACGTTCTCGGTGAATGGGATTACCTCGCAAAAAATCTTCTCCATTCTTGCCAAGTTGTCGAGAGTCCTTGTCCCTACAAGTAGACATGATAAAAAAGATTGCACTTTTTGTAACTGTAGGAATAAATATGCACCTTATGAGAAAAATTCTTGCGAATCTTTCAACATCTTACAACATCCCTAAATATATAGCAACCTTCTTTAGGCTCAACCTCTTTCTTTCAGCAACTACGACCTACCCGCAACTACCATAACAAGGCGATAGATTATATATAGAATTGATGAACTAGAGAAATATCAATATTCATTGAAACAAGACACTGATGACAGAAAGATGAATGAACCTACTTGTCTTTTTCATCATCACGACCTTTGTAAGAGGCAAGCACGCGCTCAGCTGCCAAAGGCCCACTAGAAGGACGGCGTTGCTCTTCACGATCTCGTTCCTTCTCCTCAAAACGTCGTCTGTCTCTATCATCTTGTATATCTCGATTGAGATTAAGGTGATCTTTTTGTCCCTTGCCTTGAGGTTCAATATCATCAAAAGGTTTTTGTTCCTTTTCTTCAGACCTGATCCATCACCAACTTGGATCATCATGCAAAGTAAATGTAAGCTAAGCAATTTCCATTGAGAGGAGTGAATATCCGAAGTCACAAATTGAAGTTAGGGGTTAATAATGTCAATATGTGATTAGAACAAAAAACACATGCCATGAAAAAAGTCAAATATGGAAAACCCACGGGACCTCAATATTGGTATTCACATTTCATCTCAAGGGACTTGTTTGGCCTAGGCACGATAAAGATGTACCCAAATCAAATTCTATCAAATCCTAGATCGCAAGTCAAGTGATTCATAGACGGGGATGGACTTCTGATCTATATACATGAATTCTCTGCACAGTCAATCTAAGCCTCCTTTATTAAGAAAATTCAAGTTTCTTGATAGGCTTCAAGAAACCCCTCTGTCCTTCAGGTTGGCCCTGAAAACCTTAAAACAGAATCCATTTCCACAGCAAAAAAATCCATTTTCAGTTAGGCAAAATCCTATTTCACACGAAGGCAATCAAAGGGATCCCTGCAATCTTGCAATTTGCCTGGGCCAGAAGTATTTGCCATCAAACTATCACCATGGGATGATAAGTGTTGCTTGTCCTGAAATGAACACAATGCAGCCAACAATTGTAGTAGTTCATTTATCACAATATAAATAGGTGTACAAAAACACATGCCATGACAAAAGTCAATTATGGAAAACCCACAGGACCTCACTATTGGTATTCACATTTCAACTCAAGGGACTTGTTTGACCTAGGCACGATAAAGAGGTACCCAGATCAAATTCTATCAAGTAGAATTGCACCTACTAGTTAGCCTATTCACTTTGACTTTATCTAGTTTCCAGTTTTTTATGGAGCATGTCACATAATCTACACAATTAAGCAGTTTTTTAAAGTGACTGAATCCTGTAATTGTAGGGGAGTCACTCCTAAATAAGCTTTCTAATAACCATCAGCTTTTTCAACATGGACAGGTTCTAAATAAACAAGTTTGAAGGTATAGACTTTCATTATTGGCAAGTCCCTGGAAGCTTCATTGTGGCACCGAGCCATCACCATCCAATCCAGCTGCCTTAAGTGGGAAATGAAAGGGCAAATGCATGTATTAGGCTTTGCTTGGCCGATTCCCACAAACATCACATACATTTGTCAAAAACATCTACTATAGTGTGGGAAAATCTATCCACCCTGTTTGGTGCACAAGCCAAAAAAGGAAAGTCCCATTGTTACTTTGGCTCTTTGCTCTTAAGTGGAATAGAAGTACATTGTTGGCTACACACATAACTTAATGAGGTCAATCATAAACCAGCTAAACGGCGTTGCTTCAAATCTTGGTGAAGAAGCAAACACAACAATTTTGTTGAATAATCACACTCAACAACATTTCTCTGAAGAAACATTGAGTTTCTACTTTAAAGCCTTAGTATTTTTCCTTGTATTTTAGACTGCTGCATATTTTAACTAGTTTTTGCACAGTCTACATATGAACTATTTGTCGCACAGTTATGCGACAGTAGGTCTAAGATGACCCAGGATTTTGTTTCAACCAACCTTCGGCCTTTTCAACTTTTTCGCCACATACTCAGAAGGCCGACACTTCCTCCAGAGTATCCATATGCAAGCCAGGATGAAGACGAACTATCAAACCTCAACTACTCGGGCGTGAAGTTTTTCAAACTATCACGATCCACCGCTGCCATGCAACGTTAACAGAAACGTATTTACACAGATGCTTAGCTTAAAACTTAGCTAATCAATCTTGTAATCTAATTCAACATGATATATGTATTGGATCAAAGACAGAGACATATACATACACAAATATAGAGAATCCTGAATGCAACACTCAGTGAGGTGTGTATCAAGGAAGAAAGACAGTTCTAGCAGTAGCTAGTTCCATGCGTGAGAAGAGAACACCTCTCTCACGCCGACGCGCTGATATGGGAAACAGACAGCGCTCAAGAAAGAACTTAAAATGTACACTCGATTTTTGATAATCTGGACGAGTTACATCTTCTCTACTCAATGTGCAAACTTTGAATGTTGTGATGCTTGTTCAATTTTTCAGTAGATATGTTTCCGCCATCATTAGACATTGTCTGCTATTTCACAGTCTCATTGTCAGATTAACAAAGCTATCTGCAGTTCGGAGGATGATTGATCGCGGCTTGAGCAGTAGCCTTATCCGAGGGATCGGCTCCATCTAAGCTCCAACCGGAAACGTCGTCTAATCAGGAACACTCGGATTCCAACACAGCAACCCGATTGTCAAGCCCACGATTTCCCAACAGTGGTATTAGAGCCTTCAAGGCTCAATTAGAGGCTTGTCACTAAGACTATGGCCTCCATACACAACATCCAATCAAAAATATGCACAATACTTGAAGCAGACGGATGAAACTTTCTTACTTAGAAAGTGAAGACATCGCTAATCCTAAGAGGAGAAGCATTATGGCCATGGATTGATGGCACCGAAGAGATGCCAGCCAACAGAGGCAAAGAACTTCGAGAATGGAAAAAGAAAAATGACAAAACAATAGCAGTCATCTCCTCTTCCATCGAAGACAACATTACCCTTGACCTCGCATCAATCTCTAATGCTAGAGAGATGTGGGATACTCATCAGCAGATTTCAGCCCAAGTCACAAAATCAAATAATGCATCTAGAGGATCAGAGGATCAGCTTACCTATCTAAGATGAGATGGCAAAGATCTCACCAGCTGCATTAGGAAGATGAAGAACCTGTTCCTATCGCTACACAACGCTGGAGCAGAACACACAGTCTCACAAGAGAAGCAGCTCAGTTACATGCTGCGCTCCTTACCACGATCGTTCCAGACAACCCGGACATTGCTGGCTAAAGATCCTACAATGACCTTTGACAAGGCAGTCATCGACATCAAGGAAGAAGTCGAAGCTAGAGAGCACTACGACGACAAGAACGAGTCTGATCAAGCTCTCTACAGCAACAGAGACCAGTCGAAGAAGAAGGCTCAACCTAAGAGGGAGTCGACAAGGAGATCAGATCAGAACCAACAGAAGCAGGAAACCCAAGAAGGCAGATCGAAAGGGAGGAACAGGCAGCAAGGCAACGACAAGAAGACATGCGACAGATGCAGACGTGATGGCCACACAGTGGATAAATGCTGGCTGAATCCAAAGATTGAGTGCATACATTGTCACAAGAAAAGTCATGCAGCCATGGATTGCTATGACAATCCAAGAAACAAGAAGATGCAGAGCAGAAAGGAAAGCCCGAACAGCACATCATACGTGGAGGAGCCCGAATCCTCAAAGATGGCTGAAGATCGAGCTACCAGAAGTCCTATTGCTTATCTGTGCACTGATATATGTGCAACATCCACATCCGATGTTCAAGACATAGTTCTTGACTCGGGAGCCACATCGCATTTTGTGATGACAAGGCAAATGATCGCTGACTTTCGACAAATCGACTCCTCCAGATACATTGTTCTAGGAGATGGATCGCGACACGAGGTGAGCGGCACTGGCGCACTTTGGCTCAGCACCAATGGCAGAGACAGAAGATTGGACGACGTCCTGTGTGTGCCGACACTACAGAGAGATCTACTATCAGTAGCAAGAATAGCAGATGCAGGCATGCAAGTGACATTCACAGATCAGGCATGCAATGTGATTGATGCCAGCTCCAGTACACTCATCACGCAAGGCAGACGAAGAGAAGACCTGTATCACTTGAAGGTACGCCTACCGACAGAGCATGCTCATCAAGTCCGTGAGTCTACAGACATTCTGGGGCACGGGAGACTATGCCACATGAACCCACTGGCGCTATACAAAGCAAGCCAGTATAACGCATTCACAGGAGTGAACATCAAAGACGCAAACCTGACACCCTGTGACGCATGCAACAAAGGGAAGATGTCACGTACACCTTTCACGAAGGATTCCTTCAGAGCGACGGAACTTCTGCAGCTGATACACTCAGACATCTGCGGACCCTTTGATGTACTATCTGTCGGAGGATCAAGATACTACATCACCTTTATCGATGATTACAACAAGTTTACTATTGTTTACTTCATCCACAACAAATATGAAGCTCTTGACAAGTTTACAGAATATGTGAACTAGGTTGAGAAGTGGACCGAAAGGAAAGTCAAGCAGATCAGGACTGACAAAGGAGGAGAATACATCTCCAACCATTTTACCGACTTTTGTAAAAGTCGAGGCATCCTTCACGGGAACCTATACACCACAACATAATGGTGTAGCAGAGAGGAAAAACAAAACTCTCATGGAAGCTGCAAGATCCATGATGGCCTACTCGAAGGCATCAAGGTCACTATTGGCCGAGGCAGTAGCTACAGCCTCCTACCTGCAGAACAGGACAGGGAAGTCAAGCGTTGATCAAACTACCCCACATGAGGTATGGTGGAGAAGCAAGCCAAACCTGGCTCATGTTCGAATCTTTGGATGTGTAGCATATGCACACATACCAGATAAGAAGAGGAAGAATCCTTGCTCTACCGAAAAGGTATAGCAAGGATTCTTGGTTGGCTATGATATACATTATGCATATTACAGAATATACATGCGTCAAACCAATGAAGTGAAGACTGTCAGAGACGTCAGATTCGACGAAACAAGGACAATGGCTGAGGAAGACCCGATCAGCTACGAAGTTCAAATAATTACTTTTTTCTTTTGGGCTTGTTCTAATGTAGTAAGCACTCACTGTCCTATCAACAAATGAAGGTAAAGTGAAATCACACTGATTGTCCAAATGAAGATACTCAAATTCCAGCTGAACTGAACGATAGTTCGGACGACAAGCAGACCAACATATCGGAAGTGCCCAGAACACCTGCGACACACCGAAGCTCTACTGCCAGCAGACTAGACAAAGGCAAAGCAGTTGCTGAGCCTGTACTATCTCCAAGGAGATCTGCAAGACAAAGAAGAGCACCCGTCAGATATATACCTGACATCTCATCTTCTGCTCAAGAAGAATTCTGTGGATTCAGCGGTGAACCACAAACCTACGAAGAAGCCATCAACTGTCTAGACAAGGACAAATGGATCAAGGCCATGGAAGACGAAATGAGGTCCATGAAGCAAAACGAAGTATGGACTCTCGAACCACTACCAACCAACAAAAAGGTTGTCAAGTGTAAGTGGGTCTACAAGCATAGGTATGGACCAGACGACAATGTACTAAGATACAAAGTCAAGCTAGTTGCAAAAGGTTTCTCACAAAAGTATGGCATTGACTATACAGAGACCTTTTCTCCTGTTGTGGAGCACACATCTCTACGCATATTATTTGCACATGCAGCTGCCTATGATCTGAAGATCCACATTGTAGACGAGAAGACAGCTTTCCTGCATGGCGAGCTAAATGAAGTAGTCTACATGGACCAGCCACCAGGTTTTACCTGCGAGTCACTTGTTGACTATGCCTGCAAAATGCATAGAAGCATCTATGGACTGAAGCAGTCTGCCAGACAATGGTACAAGAAGAAGGATCACGCACTAAGATCCTTAGGCTTCCAGCCCTTAATGGTCACTACAATGTTTATGTGAAAGTCATAAACAGAGAAATCATCATAATCGGTGTCTATGTAGATGACACGCTGATCCTGTCACGAAACCACAACCTGATTGCACAGGTGAAGGCAGATTTTCGAAGCACTTCGAAATATCTGACCTAGGGGAAGCAAAGTGCTACATGGGCTTACAGATTGACAGAGATCTTCAGGCTGGGAGATTGTATCTACACCAGTCAAGATACATTTAGAAGATCATTGATGACTTCGACATGACAGATTGCAAGGGAGTAAATACTCCAATGGTTCCTAGCACAGTGCTGACAAATGAAGACTGTCCCAGAGACGAAGCAGAACGACAAGCAATGGAGCATAAGCCTTACAGAAGGCTTATCGGTTCTTTGATGTATTTGGCAGACAATACGCGGCCAGACATCGCTTACGCGGTGTTCAGGCTGAGCCAATTCAATATCAATCCAGGTCCAACACACTGGAAGACTGCCAAGAGGATTCTGCAATACCTGCATAACACAAAGGACTATGGCCTATGCTATTGTCGAGATACAGGATTCAAGATTAAATCCTACAGTGACGCAAGTTGGGCGTCCCTGAAAGATGACAGTAAAAGCGTCTCGGGAGGATGCACCATAGCAACCGATGCGGCTGTTATCTGGATCAGCAGAAAGCAGACAATAATTGCCCAATCATCTTGTAAGGCAGAATATGTTGCTGCAGCGAAAATGGCCAATGAGCTGACATGGCTCAGACAGTTCTTAGATGGACTAGGACTGAGCACTGATGAACTGTTGATCCTGCACATGGACAACACCTCTGCTATTCATCTGACAAAAGACCAGTGTTTCATTCCAGAACGAAGCACATTGCCATCAAGTGTTGAGAAGAACGAGCTGAAGACCACCTTCATACCAACAAAACAGATGGTAGCTGATATCTTTACGAAGGCATTGGATAAGGCAATGTTCGAAAGGCAGAGAGCCAGCTTGGGAATCAGGAAAATACACGGTTTAAGAGGGAGCTGAAGAAACATTGAGTTTCTACTTTAAAGCCTTAGTATTTTTCCTTGTATTTTAGATTAGTGCATATTTTAACTAGTTTTTGCACAGTCTGCATATTTGAACTGTTTGTCGCACAGTTCACGTTTTTCACATTTTTGATAGAAATGCGACAGTAGGTCTAAAATGACCCAGGATTTTGTTTCAACCAACCTTCGGCCTTTTCGGCTTTTTCGCCACATACTCAGAAGGCCGACACTTCGGAGTATCCATATGCAAGCCAGGATGAAGATGAACTATCGAACCTCAACTACTAGAGCGTGAAGTTTTTCAAACTATCACGATCCACCGCCGCCATGCAACGTTAACAGAAACGTATTTAAACGGATGCTTAGCTTAAAACTTAGCTAATCAATCTTGTAATCTAATCCAGCATGATATATGTATTGGATTAGAGACAGAGACATTTACATACACAGATATAAAGAATCCTGAACGCAACACTCAGTGAGGTGCATATCAAGGAAGAAAGACAGTTCTAGCAGTAGCTAGTTCCATGCGTGAGAAGAGAACACCTCTCTCATGCCGACTCGCTGATCTGGGAAACAGACAGCGCTCAAGAAAGAACTTAAAATGTACACTCGATTTTTGATAATCTGGACGAGTTACATCTTCTCTGCTCAATGTGCAAACTCTGAATGTTGTGATGCTTGTTCAATTTTTCAATAGATATGTTTCCGCTGTCATTAGACATTGTCTGTTGCTCATTGTCAGATTAACAAAGCTATCTGCAGTTCGGAGGATGATTGATCGCGGCTTGAGGCAGTAGCCTTATCCGACAAATCAGCTTCAACCGGAAACGTCGCCTAATCAGGAACACTCGGATTCCGACAGAGCAATCCGATTGTCAGGCCCACGGTTTCCCAACATTCTGATCAGTCACTTTCCAATATGATAGTTGTTTTGCTTGAGGAGGAAAGGCATATAAACTCGCATCGATCACCACAACCAAGGGAGCTGTGTTTACATGGCCTGGAATGGCTAAAGTACAAGAGAATATTGGCAAGCTTTTACTATGGCAAAGCTTCCTTGGCCTTTTCCACGCTCTACTTCATCTCCATGTTTGATTTCCCATGATTGCAGCGGTTCAGGAAGTGGGAGTGAAACCAACCTCGCTACTCATGGACTCGACCAACTAGTGTGCTACATGGATCATTCATGGATTTTGTGCAAAAACTTTATCTTTTTACTGGAACCAATTGAAATATAGATGAATCACTTTGACAGTTCCCTGGCTAGTTATTGGACGATGAAGAATGGAAGTTCTACTAATGGTACAAGTTTAATTAACAAGATGCTACAATAGTTCTATTAGCACAAAATGTTTAAAAGTGACTGTCAAAAAACATCATCACACCTTGCAATAATTTTAAAGGAAAAGTTGGATCAAGGGTTCACAATTTCAAGTTTGTGACATCAGTTTAACCACACATCATATAGATTTAACAAATTTTTAGTATGGCAGGACCTAAATATATCAAACATCTAGATTCGAAGGCATTATAGCATCATCAACAAATATCTCAAAAGAAACTTTAAGGAATCCAAACTGCACTACCAATGAACAATAACAGTCTCCTGTGGAGACTGCATCATCCATGATGAAAATCAGATGTCAGTTAACCAAAAGTAATGGTATAAAATATAAGGAAAGGAGCCCAACAACCCAAAGAAATAGAAGAAAAGATACCACAAAAGCTCGAGTTTGAAATTAAACCCATCCTACTGAACACATATGGGAAGCATGCACTAACATGTATTTTGTCCCATTGGCAAGCTTGGGCTGCCCATGCGCTTGGAAAACTCCTGATTGACTTCTCACCTGATGCACATATAAAAGATATTGAAGCTTTAGAAATGAAGGGTTGTGCCTCGCAACTTAAATATACGGCATGAAAGATGGAAGAAATCTAATTTGACAATTTCACAGAGTACATTAACCACCATCTCAGCCTTTGCCACAGGAGCAATCGCTGCCAACTGCAGATCGTGTTGCTCGCCAACTGGTGCAGATTGAGGTACTGGGATCAGCATCTCCAAAGAATCCAAATCATCTTTGCGAGAGGTTGGCTTTGGCAACTCATCCTCCTTCAGTGCTGGAGCACCAGCATCATCCTGAATCTGGTTAAAGTTACAAACTGTTAGGTAACATGAACTCTATTGATCATAAATTACCAATATAATTTACTATCCAAGTCAACATAAATGTAGAGAGATTTTATAAGTACATACGCATCAAACTTTACACCTACAGTAATAGTACAAAATTTATTAACATTAAAAATTGTGAGAAGGAGATCAGGGCAGGTTTAAACAAAAAGGTTCGCCTGGATGTGTAACATCTTGTCATTTAACGCATAAATGGATATCTCTTGAACACACAAAGAGTTTCTAAGAAACTAAATGACACAAAACTTAATCAATAAAAAACACCAAAACTCTGTTTGCTACAGCGCCCTGAAAATCTCTTGAAAGGGGGACAAGATTGCTGCAAGGTTACCCTTTCGATGCATGAGAAAGACACAATATTATCCAAAACATTTGTTTCTACTTCAGAGGTGTAAAAGAAAGCTATATCATGTATATGAATTGTAAGCTGCAATTGACATTCAAACCCTGAAATTTGTAAGCAAACAGAATTGTTCATTGAAAAGCCTTATTTCAATTGCAGTATCACTAGCATCCAAAATCCATCCACATTCGCTTTCATAAGTTTCAGAGCTTCTACGATTCTTACCACGGCAGCTTGAGCCTTCAGATCTTCAACATCAAAATTCCAGGAGCTCACACCTCGTTTATATTCATTCTGATTACAAAAACATGCAACTGTGTTAACTAAAGTTCATGGATAAACCACAGCCAGATAATTATGTACTTACGTCTGAAAGCATGAAAGCCTGAGTTGATTTTATATTTGTGTAAACTTTTTATTTGTGGCACACTTAAAGACACTAGATTCCTGAAGTGCATGTGATGCCTAAAGTATGCCTGAGATCGCTGTTCCTGCTCCCCATATGGCATTTTCTTTTGTGCAAGTCGTGCAGCATCTGCAAGCTGGTCAGAATCAACATTAAAATCAATTACAAATCTGAAAACTACAAGCAAATAAGACATTACATCCATATCACAAAATTCATCAAAAGGCACTTGCTTAGTATAGTATTTGTAAGGTCTTCCCAACCTTGAGGGTTCTAACACGTTCCCACAATGGCGGAAGATTATCCAATATGCGTCGAGCAACATAGTCACATGATTTTGCACCTTTGAAAAATGAATGTTTCAAAAGCTTCTCTGCAGTTGGTCGTTTTGCTGGGTCCTTGACAAGGCACATTGCAATCATCTCTTTGAAAGACTGGCCAAAAACATAGAGAAAGAAAATATCAATGCTCTGCAAACAGGAGTGATGTACGTAGTGGTCCCTTGCTTATTTGTTCACCTGTATGTTCTTAAAGGTTTTTTACTATCCCAAAAACATATTGAAAGAAAACACCAATGCTCTGCTAACAGAACTTAGAAAGTGTTTGTATAGATTGATCTCTTGGTTATGTTTTTACCTATTCTTAAAGGTTCATGTTACCCAAGTACATTGCACAGTAATCTAAAGTTTATAAACTCTTCAAATCACCAAAAAATTTGCACTGTATCTGAAATCTCAAAAAGAAATACAATTGCAAGAAGTAAATGATATGCAGAACACGTCTGACCCATAGAAGCCCATTCCAAAACAGAACAAATTTCAGAATGGCGTTCCAAATGCAATTCATTCAAAACAAGTATGCTTGTTTTTAGGTTTTCGTAACCTAGGGTTAAACTAAGCATCAACTCTGAAAACTAATTTCTATACTATCTATATATGTATCCATATATAGTATCTAGTATATATCATAGAAGCATCGCAACAGAACACATTTCAAAACGGTCACATGACTTGTGAATCCCTGGCCAGGAGCCTCAGAGGAGAGGCAGGAGAGAGATCTAAATCCTTCAAGTTTACCAATGAGCCAAAAACTTTCAATAACCACAAGTCCAGACCTTACCTACTTGAGCTCAATCTAGTCAATCCAACTAACCACCCTATCCTTACTAAATAAGAAGCCTGAGGGGCACAATTTAGCACTTTATATAAAATTGAAATTCTTGTACTTGGTGCCTTCACTACTTGATATTCCAGAATCCAAATACATGACCAATGGTACCAAATATCATTTTATGAAATTTGGCACGTCCATCAGTAGCCTTTCTTACATACCTTTGAGAAACGTTTATCGCGCTCGTAGTCAAGACCAGGTGGGGCATTTTGCAAAGTCATCAATAAGACCTGCACCAAACTATTGTATATCAGTGTTTAAATGTTAACCAAACAAAGCAACCAACACCAACAAAAACCAGAACCCAACATGACCTATCACACCAACTTATCACATTAGGCATCAAAGTTCAAACAATGGTAGTACATAAATAGATAGTCAGCAACATACGGTCTTGACAGAGTTCTCTGAACGTTCCTATCAAAGACCTTATGAGAAATCAATATAGGGATTATTGCCCTTTTCATGCTCACTCTTTGTATCGGCTACACTTTCAAGAATATAGCTTCACAATCTACAACTAAAGGATTACTTAAGGGAGACTCATATGATCACATGACATGCTTACTGGGAAACGCCCAACCACATTCCTAGCTGTTTTTTTTTCTTGGAGACACTAACTAGAGACTGAAATGCAGTAGATAATTGACATCTAGCAAATTATAGCACTCCATCAATATTAGATAAGGTAACTATATCACCTTCATTGGTGGATATTTTGAAAATGGTGCATGACCATGTGCAAGCTCCAAGGCAGTGATTCCAAAAGACCAAATGTCGGCTCTGTTTGGCCACAATAAAGCGATCAAACATTATGTTGAGTAGCTCAATCCATCAAATTCTGCAAGTTCGTTGTAAGTGTGATTAAGGACTCCTAAAAATGATAAATATGTGAAAAGATTGTTAGAGGATAAAAATTGCAAATGGGTAAACAGCGTTGCCTTGCAGCTCCAAAAGAGAAAAGTGGTTGCTCACCAATGTAGCATTCAAACATTCAAGATGTTTCAGAAATTTGAGATCGACATGTTTTCTACGGTTAAGAAGATTTTCTAAAAAATTTGGCCCTTTGAAGTTTTAGTGATTAGGTGATGGGAGGTTATATGCATCCAGCAAGCAAATTAAATGGATGTGTCCAAAAATAATGAATCTGTACATCAAAGACAAAAACATCCTTTTCTGCGATAGCCTCATAATCGTTGTGAGAGGGGTATAACTCATTAAATAATCACCAAATTATTGGTGGAGAAAATTTGAATGAAACATAAAGTCTCACGCCCACCAGCTAGTTTGTAGCCCGTTTGAACTGAAATTATTTTACTATTTTGGGTGCTTGGGCTCCATTTTAGCATCTTAAGCCCCAGAAAAAATTCTTGATCTCTTTATAAGAGAGAATGTTTCATAGACAATCAAGTATCAAGGTTTCAAAAGTCAAGGTTTCAAAGGAACCTGGACAAAGCATCAAAAACTTTGAATGGTGCACAGAAAATTTGTGCAATGGCTACATCAAAAATAACCAAGCTGCCACTCTACCTCTACAGCAAATGTATGCAACTCCACATTTCATAAAGCATACTCACTTGAAATCATAACCATGAACTTGCTCCAAAACCTCTGGTGCCATCCTGCAAAAGCTAAGCATATGATCATGCATACACATTTTTTCGTATAGAAGTCTAGATATTGAAGGGCACTACTTTGTCAATCTAGTAACTCTGATCAAAAGCCCCAGAATCTATTCAATGCAGTGTGCTTCAAACAACTAAGAACATCAATTCATATCGAAAAAAAGGTAGCAGGAAGAGGTATTGGTTCCATGGCAAAGGAGACAAACTATGAGATGTTTACCAGCATGGAGTGCCCACAAATGTATTTCTTGATCTTTGTCGATCACCTGTATCAAAAAGGCAAGCTGATACTCCAAAATCTCCCAATTTTACAGCACCGCTTGCATCAATAAGGATGTTCCCTGCCTAGAATATGCGGTTCAACAGAGGAGCTATATGAGAATACAGTGCCATCCACCAGATTGTGAAATAACTCCAAACGCAATCAAAATCAATTTCTTGTTAGTTAAGATATGATGCAAATAGGTGAGATGATTCTTAGAGAATCAATCAGATATCGTTTGCAGCCACCTTGACATCCCGATGGATATGCCCTTGCCGATGCAGATACTCAAGAGCCTTTAGAGTTTCTTTCAAGATTGTTGCAATCACAGGCTCTTCAAAGCCATCTGGAAAGGCAGCTTTCATTATGTGCAGACATGAACCTCCAGCCATGTAAGGCATCACTACCCAAAGATTGCGATCAACGACGAAGGAACAATATGCTTTGACCACATTTGGATGGTTTATCAAGCTCATAGTCTGAGCTTCTCGCCGAATTTCATCCTGTTATACAAACAGGTAAATCGCTTTTTTAGCAATAAAAACTTAGTAGTAAAATGCTGTATCTCCACTTTCTACATAGTACAATGAGAACCACAATAATATGCATGTGCGGCAATAAACATAAAACCTATCAAAAGAGTAAGAGGGTTGGAAGAGTTGCTAGGAATAAGAGAGACCCAGAAAAGTGGGGAAGATAACGGTGAGCAGAATGCCTCAAAGGAGTCCCAAAATGTGCTGGCTGGAAGAAGGAAAAAGCTGCCAGAAAAATCGGCTGCAGAAGAATAAAAGAAGGAAATGTTGGCAGAAAAATGGAAGAGGCCTTTACCAACAAACAGTCTAGATGAATGCCAAGAACGCAGTGGGCCAAAATCCCCTATCCTTCCTTTCACAAAAATATAATGAGCCTGCATCTTGTTCTAATACACGGCTACAAGGTAGTTCAGGTAAGGCGGTTATATTGGTCTTCTCCTGTTACACCTTAGCAAATAGGTTTGACTGCATTTGCAGTTACCCAAGACAGGAAAACAATCGGCACATGGATGGTTTCTTGAAGTAGTTCTGGGATGACAATCACATGCCAAATCAGATGTTAAATCTGGATATTAACAAGCATAACAATCCAGTTGTAAAAATTTTCACTTCATGGAGTTCACCCAAAGGCTCAGGCACTTACATCTATTATCACACAAACTCATGCGATGAAACACGAGCTTGCAACAAAATACATCAAATGCTGCAATAAACTGTAAAGACAACAACCCATGATTTCAGTATGTTGAAGCCAAAACATATATTAACAGGCTGTACAAAGTATGCCTGCAAAGTGCAAGGTAAGCAAACAATCCTGACTCAAGTCAAAACTTTGCAAATACATAAGTGAGGTGATCATTATTTACACATCTCCTAGAGAAGATTCCCTGGAGTCCAACAAACTGGCATTTCCGGGTTGCTAGTTGGGAAGTAAAACTGTAGGCCAATGATTGTCGCAATAATGATTATGCTTAACAAGAATCTTTTGAGCAGGTATATTGGCATGCATAGAATTTTTAGAGGAACATAGGATATAGTTGGAACTGGCAAAAGCTAAAGCTTCTCTAGCCCCCAAGGATCTTGAATGCATGCCAAAAACCAGGGTAATCCAACTGGCTTAGCTATGGCTGAAAAATTCCTGAAAATAAGTAGAGAACTGATTACATTTGAAGGCAGAAAAAACAATGGCGTTACTTTGTGGAAATATTGCTGGTCCAGTCAAGGTCTCTCAACAAATTCGGTAACCTCAATTAGCAACAGTTTCAAAAGGTTGTAGACAAGACCACTACACAATACAATCCAATCAAGGATAATATGAGGAATAAGGAAAAATAAAGATAGAAAGACCAAGCACAAATGTAGCGGTCTACTCGAAACTATAGACCAACGAATGACTAGAACGCCAACAACTTAGAATACTTATGTCTTCCTATAATCACTAACATGGGAATAAAACAACAAAGTTCACAGACAAATCTTTGGATTTTGTAATTTAACAACCCAAGACAATCTCCATCAGAAAACTCTTTATATTCACCTCCATGATCGCACAATGATATCCAAACAGAAGGTACCAGATCAGGGACGGGGTAATTCCCCATGCATAAGTATCCACATAATGAGCTAGAGCACAGGAGCAAGACAAAGGCATTCATTCTTACAACACATGAAGGTTAAAAGAATACCAGGTTACTGTTGCACTTATCCAGGTCAAGGTTCTTAATCGCCACCACTTCATTATTGAAAGGTACGCATAGAGCCCGATAAACTATTGCACTGACCCCCTGCCCCACCTCTTCTAGGAGCTTGTAATCCGAAGCTATCGTGGGATATGCTTTCTTTTCCGACTTCTCTTCCATTGTCCCCACAGCAAGCAAGTAGGCTTACTGAGCCTTCTCGCAAAAACCCTTCAGCTTTCCATATAGAGTGATCTTACAGCTGCTTTGAAGCTGCCTTACTGCCCCTTTAGATTGGAGAGCTTAAGACAACTTCAAATCTATAATTGTCAAATACCATAGATTCAAAACAAGGACACAGGAATTTCAAAGCACCTGCAAAAGCAAAGCTTTATGAGCCGCAATTGTGTGTTTACGACAGGACAGACGAGGAAAAGCTCTCATTAAACTTGACAAAGACGTAGCATGAGCTTCTTTTCCTTATTTTCGGACGTATACCCTAACACAGCAATGCCGCCAATCCCTTTTCCTCTCGTGGCCATCAGATTCGACGATTCCGTCAAACTTCTGCCGCCTTTGCATCCCAGCACCAGCATCGCATGCCAACAGCATGAATCCCACCGACAAACCACTCCCTCGCCTCCTCAATCCCACAAAAACTCCCGCAATGCTCCCTCCCTCGACAATCCTCAATGTCCTGCCAACATATAATCGAAATCCTGCAAAAACTTGCCCATTCCATACACGAATCTGCAACAAGCGTCGCTCATCTAACACTGGCAGAGGCGGTGCAATAGCAATACATTCCGCAAGCAATAATATCGCATCCCATCCTCACATTACCGCCATAGCTCAACTCTAAGCTCCCTCCCCCTCCCCCTTCCTCTCTCTCTCTCGTGCTCTCTATTTCTCCCTAACTTACCCTAACGAAGGAGCAAACAAAACTCGTATCGTCTAATCTCTCTCTATTTATAGTGCGACTTCATCAACTGGCTACTGCCAGTATTTTTCTTGCAGTCCGTCGTAGTCACCGGCAGCTGCCCGCTTTCATGCCTTGATGAGATGAACCCGCTCCCTATTCCGGTGGAATCCTGCCTCCTAGGGCGTGGGACACCTATTCTGCTTTCAACGCCTACAATAATAATAATCGGAATCAGGATCCTACCAAGAGCCTGCGCCTACTTAGCAAGTGCACAGAGCCTCTCCCTTGCACCATGCAACGGAGTGCAGCTCACTCATGAAGAAAAAAAATTGTTGTAAGGAGTGCAATGGCGCAATCACTTCTTGACATGGTGCAGGGAGTGCAGTCCCTAATGAGAGCCCCAAGTGCACCATCTTCTTTTTTTTCTTTTTTCTTGGGACTTGCAATTGTTTGGAGGTAGGTTATCTTAACGACACGGGATGATTTCTAGCTCACCACCGTTGGATTTTGTCATAAACATTTAGATTTTGCCACATTCCCAAGACTAACCATTGGATATACTCCAAGTGACAAGTACATCACGTGACAAAAATTTGTGTGGTCGGTCAGGAGTAAAGTTTCACATGCTATTAAGTCCCATTAATAGCTTTTGTGTGGGCTCAATTCTGAACCAATTGAAAAAAATTTGGTTGTGTCATTGCTTAATTGGATGAACATGTTTGTGTGCATTTTATGCCTTAGGTTGGTCATGCAAGGCAAGTTCCATAGTATTTGTGATTGCAAGTTAATGTCTTTTGGTTTTCAATGGTTGACTTTGTCCTTCAATTTCTCAACGTCAAAGCAATGGTTTTTCTTTTGTATATCACACATGCATCTAGAAACATAATTTTACTCTCAGTGAAAGACTACCCTCCACCATAATATCTGGAGCTCATTGCCAAAGAAAGGCTCTTCTCCTTGGCAATTACATTTCAACAATAGATTCTAGGTGGAGAGGTAATTGCCAAAGAAAGCTAGCTTATTTCATGTTAGTGAACAACATAAAGAGACATATGGAGACTCTATCAAACTCATCGCTCTTCTCGGCCATCCTTCAACACCAAGACACCTCAATTGCCACTCCCCTCTCACGTCGTCAGCCTCCCTTATAGAGAGGCAAGGGCAAGGGTTGTAAAATGGGGGCTAAGTTCGGAGGAGCAAGATCGTATACTGAAGATTATGATGGAGACCCAAAAGTAAGCCTCAACTTTTTTTTGTCACCTATTTGCACCCATATGTAGGAAAAAAGAAGCAAGGGACACAACCCTCTTTAAGCCTAGCATGAGAACAAAAATGACCCAAAAAAAATCTTGAGGATAGGATTGAGAAGGGAAAAGCTATCTTTCGAAGGCCTTTCAAGAAAGTCCAAGAAACCTCACACGGGTTACAAATCTTTCGTGCAAGTGTAGCATGATTTTTTCTCATCATAGCACTACTGGTTGTTCAGCTTCTCTAGTCCCTCCTAGTAGTTCTTCTCTCACTACCTTTACATTATATGCTTTAACCTTCTCTAATGCCTCTCTCAATTCCCTACACCTCTACTCCAACTTTTTATTGTCATCCACATCTCTCCTACCCTCAGACATTTGACAACCGTATTTTTCACCATCATCCTCCTATTCTATTTTTTCATCTCTCTTTTAGATCCCCCAACTTCCTCCTTTTCAATTTTATCTACATCATTCATGCTTCAAGCACAAGGCAATGAATGCTCCACATCTTCCAACATGGACAATTTGGAAGTTGTGCCTTCTTCCCCTATTCCCAAGAAGCACACAAGACCACTCCATGTGTGCTCTCCTAGGAAGACGACCGTTATATAGTCTCAAAAGAACAAATCCAAGATAGAAGTAGAAGATGTCTAAAGATCATGTCTAATTCATCCTTGCTCTACAAGACTCATTGAACTAGGTGACACAATCTCCTAGTACTAAAACTAGATGGGATAGGAGCAAGAATTAACTTAGGAGCAACATACCACCAAAGTGAAAAAGAACGTGTGTCAAGGTTGTTAGATTTCATCATTGATATCATTTGCAATGTGGAACCAAGACAGTGTCGAAAGGTATCTAGACCGTCTGTAGAAATACATGTATTGTCGAAACAATTTAAAATTCGAGGGCTTATCGAACAAAATTTGAATCGACCAAAAGTCAATAGATTGTCGAGGATTCCAAACTTTGACTAAAAACAGATTGAATAGTGATGTCTGATCCGCTACATTTTGGGTCCAATCCCATAGCCCCACGTGGCACCTACTACGTGCCAATCTGAGTGTCTGATATATTGAGTATGATAAGCACAAAAGTTTTACCATCCTTCGATTTCCGCTCTAAGTCGTCTGTGTCATCTTCAAGCTTTAGTTAGATACTTGTGACAAGTGGTTGCTCCATCCATGAGACGTATTATTTGAGCCTCCCAATTATGCCGTCAATTTTGGTTGTAATTGCTATTTGTATTGTGCTTCAGTGTAATATAACAGCAGCACGTTTTTATCTGCGTACAACGTAGATGAATGCTTGTTGTGATTGAATGCACTTTCATTGTTGTTTGATCGCACTTGTTTACTCACTCTGATCAGAACACGGACGTCCATGACTCCTCAGTTTCTGATCAAACAATGGCTGTCTTTGACATCTGAGGAACTCGCGATATCATACTGCTCTTCCAATTATTTCAAAACTATACTTCACATTGAATTTGATTTCAGTAGTACCACACACAAACCATCTCTAATCTCTTCGGTAGACTGTACTCTTGTTTTAGAGTATGAATTATTTTTAAGATCCTGTTGGGCAATCAGAATGCATAAAGTTGTGATCATCTTTAGCATAAGCTGTCTATTAGACTGTTTTTGCACCTAACAGCCGATTAGAACGGGAGAGCTGTTCCACAATATTCCTGCTCTCTTCTCTGTTCTCGTTCTTCTTGTCTCTCTTTCCCCATCAGATTGGTATCAGAGCTTCACTCAAATAAACCGAGAGATTTAGTTTGTTCTATTTGTATACTGTTATCATGTCTCATATAGGTAGCTCTTCATCTTCATCATTCAGTGAAGCTAGTCATTGATAAGTTCAATGGTACATCTGGAAGTCAAAAACTTAGAACAATGTTGATAGATAGAGATCTTTGGGATGTAGTAGAAGGTGCAAACCTGAAACCAGAAGATGGTGATCAAGCAAAGGCCTGGAGGATCAAAGATCAGAAGGCCTTAGCATGTATCACACTCAATCTGGCCGACTCCCAAATATCTCATGTTACCACGTGCAAAACCTCTAAGGAAGCACTGGACTTGTTATCAGGTCTCTATGAGACTCACGATGTAACCACGAGATTACATCTTAGAAGGAAGTTCTTTACTCTTAGCGTGTCCGATTCTACTGCCATCACTTCTCACATCAAGAACTTCAAGTCCCTATTAGATCAGTAAGTAGTTGTAGGATGTTCTATTCAAGATGATGATGCCGTTATGACCTTGATTTTTTCTCTTCCAAAGTTGTATGAACACTTTGTGGTGATGATCTCCACACAACCCGACCTCACTCTTCAAAAGGTGATCAGTCATCTTCTTCAAGAAGAAATACGGAGAAAGACTAGCAGCCTGTCCATCAAAGACAAATTCATGGCTCTATACACCAAGAAGAAAGACTATTCCAAGGGCAAGAATCAAGTGCAGTAGCAACAGCAGAAGCCTCACACTCAAGGTGAGCATGGTGGATCGTGCAAGAAGCTTTTCTGCAGATATTGCAAGAGAGCCAATCACGACATCAAGGAGTGTTGTATCTAGATCTACAACAAGGCAAAAAAGCAGCAACAACAGCAGCAACCAGACTCCTCCAACGCGGCCAAATTCAAGGAGCAAGACACACCCTTGTTAATGGCTTACAGCAGCAATGAAGACTGTGATAGCTGGTACCTAGGCAGCGGCGCAACCCAACACATGACCTCTCGCAAGGAATGGTTTACGGAGTACACAGCTTACAGCAGAGACGAATTTATCTACCTCAGAGATTCTAGAACCATACGCGTGAAAGGCAAAGGAACTTGAAGATCACCTTCAACAACGATCTATCTATTTGTGTTCCTAACGTCCTTTATGTCCCTCGGTTATCAAAGAACCTGTTATCAGTCTATAAGATAACTGATGAGGGCTACATTGTTGCCTTCTCATCTGAGGAGTATACAATATTCGAGAAAGATACTCCTCTGACTACATGCACTAGAGTTGGGAACCTTTATGTACTCTCTAATTCAGTCGCATTAGCTAGTATCTCTAATGAAAATGTAAATGACAGTGTTGTTATGTGGCATAGTCGATTTGGACACGTGAATACAAGCTCACTTTCTTATATGCTTTGTAATATTTTAGTTGATGGTTTGAATTTCCCGTCTTCATTAGATAGGAAAATCTTTTTTTTGTGAATCATGCATCGATGGGAACACTCTAGAAGCAAGTTTCCAAAATCACATTCCATCAAATCAAAGCATATATTAGATCTTGTAAATAGTGATCTCTGTGGTCCAATGCCAAATCCATCCTTAGGAGATGTAGTCTATTTTATCACTTTCATAGATGATTACTCCAGATGGTCTATAGTCATGTTCATTAAGCACAAATCTGAAGCCTTTAAATGCTTCAAGAGATTCAAGGCCATGGCTGAGACACAAATGTCTAGGAAAGTGAAGGCACTCCGAACTGATGGTGGCGACGAATACATCTCCAATGAGATGTCCGACTACCTGGTTGAACATGGCATCAAAAGACAGTTCACTACTTCCTATTCACCTCAACAAAACGGGATTGTAGAAAGGAAGAACCGAACTCTTCTCAACTCAGCCAGATCAATGCTACATCAAGCACACCTACCTGCGAAGTTCTGGGCAGAAGCTACTGCCACAACCTATTACGTACAGAACAGATCCAGCACCAAAGCCATCAACAACAAAACTCCTTATGAAGTTTGGCATGGGCACAAGCCTAGTGTCAGACATTTAAAAATCTCTGGTTGCATTTGTTTTGTTCACATTCCTAAACAACTTAGGAAGAAGCTAGATCATAGGACAAATAAATGTATTTTCATTGGCTATCCTGATGAACATAAAGCTTATAAAGTTTATGATCCATCCACCAATGTAGTATTTGCCTCTAGGGATGTAATATCTCAAGAACATACATACTATGATTTCATACAACCATCGATAAACGATGCTATGTTATTTCATCATATTCTACGTAGCATTCAACCTTCCAACGTTGATGATTCTTCTATAGAACTTGTAGCTAAAGCTATAGAAGCTGAGCAGTACCTATCACCAGACCAAACCAAACAAACTGAGTAGATCTAGAGAAGTTCAAGAAGAAGAGCGCATCCTGGTCAACCCAACTTTCGCAGATCCTAACGGACTCGGACAGTTCTTGAGAGGTATGCACCTCAATCATTCTGGACTTCATCAGAAGAACCAGAGAGCCTAGCCGAAGCAATTAACTCCAAGGATGCTGTGAAGTGGCAAAAAGCTATGGAAAGCGAGTACAACTCACTTTTGATGTATCAGGCCTGGACACTGGTCGACTTCTCCACTCACAAGAGAGTTATTGACAACAAGTGGAACTTCAAGAAGAAGATCAACTCTGATGGTTCCATTGTGAAATGGAAAGCACAATTGGTGGCTAAAGGATTCACTCAAGTCCAAGGAGTGGATTATCAAGAAATTTTCAGTCCTGTCATCAAGATGCAGTGAATCAGGACTCTGATTGCGTTAACGGCCGCGAAAGACCTCGAAATGCACCAAATGGATGTCAAGACAACATTTGTGAATGACAATGTCGAAGAGGAGCTGTACATCTTCCAACCGAAAGGATTCGAAGTCAAAGGCCAAGAACACAAAGTGTGCAAGCCGCACAAAACAATCTATGGTCTGAAACAGGCCACAAGAGCATGGTTTGATAGAATCAACTCTTATCTCATTCAATTGGAATTTGCAAACAATTCAGCTGACTGTAATGTTTATTCAAAGCATATAGGCACCAATTCAGCTCACATAGCTCTTTACGTAGATGATGCGTTTATCTTGTCTAATGACACTTCTCTTCTACACACTACTAAGAGTGATCTATCAAAGGAATTTGACATGACTGATTTAGGAGCTGTTCATTCTTTGTTAGGAATTCACATTACTAGAGATAGGCTTTAGAAGAAGATCTATCTTAACCAGCAGACATATCTAAAAGGCATTTTAGAGATTTTTTTTATGTCTGATTGCAAACCCATCGATACTCCAATGGATCCAAGTATAGTATTGACTAAACCTTCTTGTATTGAGATTGATAGTGAAGTACTCAACTCATCAAAGTACCCTTATCATTTACTAATCGGATCTCTAATGTATGCAATGTTGTGTACTAGACCAGATTTAGCATACGCTGTTAGCACGTTAGGTCAATTCATGGCTAATTTCAGGATCTCTCATTGGAAAGCATTGAAGAGAGTGATGAGATATATTAAGGAAAGTTTAGATCACATCTTATGTTATGATGGAAATGCTATCAACCCACTCGTCCTGTGAGGCTATTCTGACTCAGATTGGGGAGGAAGAATCTCTACCAGAAAATCTACCTCCAGGTCCTATTTCTATCTGACAGGGGGACCGATTTCGTGGAACTCAAGGAAGCAGAAATTAGTTGCGCTTTCTTCGACAGAGGCAGAGTACATCGCAACATGCCAAGTTTCAAAAGAAGCTGTATGGATCAGGTTATTACTCACGACTTATATCACACTCAGTTTAATGCTACCACCATTATGTGTGACAACATGAGCTATATTTCATTGTCACTAAATCCCATATTTCATGGCAAATCCAAGCACATAGAAATATCATTTCATTCGAGAGAAAGTTTCCTCAGGGCAAGTGATCTTTCAATACTGTTCCACAACAAAAATGGTCGCAGACATTTTCACCAAAGCGCTTCCCAGGATCAAGCATCAGAAGTTCTTCAGCATGCTAAACTTGACGAAGATACCAGGGCACCAACCATGACCTTAAGGGGGACTGTTGGAAATTAAGCCCACAGTTGTCTCCTTGGTGAATGACTAATTTCTATTTCATGATTTTTCCTGCATGTTTATTGATCATTGATCTAGGGCCAGGTGAAACCAACTTTGGTCTACGTCTGCTCATCTGATACCTGCAGGAATCACAAACTTAGATAGCCAATTTATTTGAAGAATGTCTACAACGGGCTTCCGGCTGATCTTCAGCAAAGGGTAACCAATCCTATCATAATTTCAAGTTCATATGTTAAGCTCAATAATTTGAAGTCATTGAAGACTTGGCCATCTTCAATAACTTCCACGAAATTAGCATTTAGAACAAGTCTGCAGAAATACATTTTTTTTTTGATAGTCTGCAGAAATACACTACGTTTTCAACAGCTTCGACTTTTTCGTATTTTCCCAAAATGTGACACTTGCATAGTTCAAAAGTTTAACTTGTGCAGTTCAAAAGTTTAACTGTTTTTAACACCTTCGGCTTTTTCGCATTTTTCTGAAAAATGCGAAGAGAGAATATTCCCGAAGGTCATCTATTTTAATGAGTTAAACTGTTTTAAAGACATCTTCATCTTTTTAAGGGCATCTTTGGCTTTTTACGAAAAACACGAAGAGAGAAAAAAATCTCGAAGGTCGTCTAAAACAAACGTTCCAGCGATGTTCTCGTCCGTGTCAACGATACTGATTTATTGACCGTATATACTATGTATAGTTGTCACAAAAGCCATATACTTCCAATGTAATCAATACATGGATGAAATCTATAAATAGATCGTCCAAGCACAGATTAGTGGTTGCTCTGTCCATGAGACATATTATTTGAGCCTCCCAATTACGCCGTCAATTTTGGTTGTAATTGCTATTTGTATTGTGCTTCAGTGTAATATAGCAGCAGCACATTTTTATCTGTGTACAACGTAGATGAATGATTGTTGTGATTGAATGAACTTTCATTGCTATTTGATCGCGCTTGTTTACTCACTCTGATCAGAACACGGACGTCCACGACTTCTGAGTTTTTGATCAAACGATGGCTGTCTTTGACGTCTGAGGAACTCGCGATATCATACTGCTCTTCCATTTATTTCAAAACTATACTTCACATTGAGTCTGATTTCAGTAGTACCACACACAAACCATCTCTAATCTCTTCGGTGGACTGTACTCTTGTTTTAGAGTATGAACTATTTTTAAGATCTTGTTGGGCAATCAAAACGCATAAAGCTGTGATCATCTTTAGCATAAGCTATCTATTAGACAGTTTTTGCACCTAGCAGCCGATTAGAATGGGAGAGCTGTTCCACAATATTCTTGCTCTCTTCTCCGTTCTCATTCTTCCTGTCTCCCTTGCTCCATCACTTTTGGCCTCATAAAATTGACTAGTGACATGATTGCCCAAATCAGCAAAACATGTCCTGAAAAATGTTCTGCTATAAATAGAAACTGCAACAACAAAATCTTCATCCATGTCCTTTCTTGGTATAACATTCTTCAACAACTCAACATTTATTCAGACGAAGGGGCCATCCAAATAGAGACTCGACATCGCTGTCAGGACATGGCCGATAAGAGTGCCAAAGTGAGTTACTGAATAAGTAACAAACTTTGCATGGTCTCTATGGGCTCTTCTTTCTTTGATGGAGCATGCAACATTCTCATAGTGAACATGGTAGCCAGCTTCTCAATCAGAATACAACTCCCAAAACTTCGTATAAGTGACATCAATATCTTGCAACAAGTTCTCTCTGTCGAACCTTGCAAAATCTGACTCTTCCTTTGGCCGGTATAGGTCGAATTGACAATGTCTTCTCCAATAGTCAATTTTTCCTAGCATTTCCATATGCTTTAAGTGATCTAATGCATATAATAGTGTACAACCTACATATAATTCTACACTACAAAAAGGAACTACAAAAAATTTTCCCTTCAAAATTGCCCAACAAAGACATCCTTTTTGTTCCCTACTAAGCCTATTCCACAGAACTAAGAAGTCTGATTTCTCCCAGGGGGGTTTCCAGTCGGCCCAAGTATAATCCATTAAATCTGGCAAAAAGAAATAATCCATATGCCATTGAAACTCACAGTGAAATTGGAGCGGCAACCAAACACGAACTTTATCAACAAAAAGTCAGAATTCTTGCGCAAGTACCTTATCTGTCTTCTTTGACTTAGTTGCTCGAATTCGCTTGGCTTTGTGGGTGTCAGCAGGATTGGCCTCTACTTCAAACTCCTTCGCATAGATTGCGTCTTTGATCTGGGTCTACAGCGACTCAACTTCTCTCTTTAGTCCGTTATTCTCAGCTACCACGTTGCGAAACTCCTCATGGACTTCCACACTAGTGTAGTTGAAATCTTGAGAACTATCGAGGTTACATGAATCCACTTGCTTCCTCTTTCGATAGACCATAACCTCTGTCATCAGGCTATCAATATTCTTCAAGGCCTGGGTGTGTTCCTCGTGTGAATTCACACCAAAACATCCAGCCTCAGACAATTCCTTCAAATCGATGAGCTCCTCTTCAAATCTATTCTTTTTCTCGTATAGAGGTTGAAGGAGTTCACTCTTGAATGTATCCTGCAGTGTTGACTGCACCTGCTTCCATTTGGCTGCATCAACTTTGATTGTGCCTCCATCTGAATAGCACTATAGTGTTGTGTCGGCTATTATCCTCGCCAACTTCTCAACGTCCCAGCTGCTGTTGCAGATCTTCTGTCTTCTTTTGGTAGAAGTCTATCTTATTGTTTAGAGCAATGCGTTTTGAATCAAATGAAGCAATTTGCTTCTTTGCAATAGATAACTCATCCTTATTCTTGTCCAATTCGGACTGAAGAGATAAAAAGTAGTCATTTGACTTCCTTAACGTGACCTCGAACTTCTTGTTACTCTGCTCCATGGTATTAAGCTGAGACAAGAGTTTGGTCATCTTCTTTTTCATATCATCGTTCTGCCCCTGCATTTTGGCTATCTTCAGCTCATACCCTCTTCGGACAACATCTGTGTTTCGTAGATACAAGATCATCTGCTTCACTTCAAGGTTCACATCCACCAACCAGTCAGGTGTATCTGGTTCTGGAGTCCGGTCCTTCTGTTTTGCTTCTGCTCGATCGGGTATGTGTTCAGTGTCGGCAGCAACAGTGGTGGTGGTATCCTTCTCGGCATTAGAGACTTGAACGGCATCATCCTGGACTTGCTCGATTATGAAACTAGCAGCATCTTGATTGTCGTCCTCCCCGTTCTCTGCATCTGCCATGGTAGTGTTTGCAGCAACATCAACAGTGACATGCAAAGAGTCTTGTGCAGCTTGACTCATCCTTGCATCGACATCAACAACCTCGATAGCAGTAAGATCCACTTGTTGTGGAGCTGCAAGTGCAATCTTCCTCCTTTTCGGCAGCGCCAATTCCCCTGACATCAAAATGCTGTAATGTAGGCACAAGTGGGAAATGTGGGTTGCGTATGCTGCAAATTCGCCATGCTTCATCAACCTATGGAAGGCCTTGAAGGTGATGGCAACAAAGTTAATCTGCTTTTCCTTGATGGCTGAGAGCAAATATCCAATGTTTGTAACTACAATTGTTGCGTCTGCATCCGTTGCAAAGAGGACTTGGTTGCAATACTTGTAGAAATTTCTCAAAGCTGCATCTCTGATTATAGAAATCTTATATTTCTTGCTTGGTATATAAAAATTCCCATGAAAGAGATTAGCTTCATCAATGTCCTCCCTGGATAAAGATGGAGGTACAATTCCTTCTCTTGGTAGATGGAGCGCGACAACAAAGATCGCCTCTGAGATGTCCATTCTAACTCCTCGAACCTGCGATGAAATTACACCTCAATCAGCCCCTGAATGAACACGTTGCTAGCTTCAATCAGGACTGTGAATGGATCAACTATTAAGGTATAGTCGAGTCCACATCGATCAGCTAGCATTTGAAATTCCTCGAGATTCAACTTGCTGCGCACTTTCCAATTCACATTGGCTGGTATCACAGACTGAGTAGAACCCATTGCCCTGGATCGTAAAAGTTGCAACTTGATTGATCGCGAAATAGTAGTAGGCAATTGATTGCAATAGATGATAGTAGCACATAATGAGCAAGGAAGCAAGCATAAAACTTGAAAGCTTGATCGCGAATGCTGATGAGGTAAATGAAAAATGACGAGGAACTTGGAGTAAGTAGCAAAACGGTCAGAAAATCAGTAATAAAAGTGGCACATGGTTTTATGTGTACACATGTCAATAGAAAAGACGTTCGCCGTCACGCAATAATTAAAAGTCTGACATATAATTAGAGAAATAATTATAGTATGAATAGGCTAGCTATTTGGTACCATGGATTATTCTCCTATGATATCGAATGCTCAAAATTTAAAGAAAAAACTCATATTTAACTTATCCGATATGTCGGTCAACACAATGAATGACGAACAATCGGGGTGTAACAAACATACAATGAATAATAAGACATGATTAAATAATAATAATAATTAAACGTAATATTTCTTTATGCGGGAACCATTTACTCTCGTTGGCTGCAAATTTCCTTGTAGATTTGCTAGTTGGAGAGACCCATTATCGAAGTTTTCAATTACTTTATATAGACCCATCCAACGAGTATGTAACTTCCCTGGAAACTTGGTATGACGGTTATCGTACAAAAGAGCAAAGTCTCTCTCGGACAAAACAACCTTCTTTATCGTAGTGTCAAAGGCCTTCTTTCGGCTCAACTGAATCTTTGTCGTATCAATCAATGCTTGTTTACAACTCTCCTCTAGTTTTTCGATTAGAATCTTTCGACTAAGCTCGATTGCTCGTCAAATCTAGTTTCAACTTGTACACGATATGTCGGTACTTCAAACTCTATTGGCAATAGCGGGTGCATGTCATAAACCAAATAGAACGGAGTTTGTTTTGTGGTCACCTTTTCAACATCTCTATA